>MUZC01004474.1:130865-213931 GCA_002072015.1 Radix auricularia | reverse complement strand
ATATATATATATATATATATATATATATAAACACACATACATATATATAAACACACACACATATATTTTACATTTGCGCGTTTCAATTGTATTACTACTCATATCGGATGAAGAGAGTCTTGAGTCTGATTGTTAAAGAGACATAAGTCCGAGGACGATTTAAAAATTGGAGATCAGTCTGTTCTAACTTTGTCTGAATGTGCAAGCTAGCCGATTACACAAAGATGTCATGAAGGCTATCCAAGTGTTTAGAAGTAATCATTTCAACCACGTGTCTCTATAACCACTAATAGAATTGTAAAAGATTTAAAGTGCATCTTGAAAGTACAGGAACAATTGTGCGAGTGAATCGCAGCCATAAAACTGTGCTTATGGGCCCACCCATTCACCATTCGATCCAATCGATTTAGAAGGTAGTCTGAACGTAGGCAATGTTTGTGCCCGGTCGTGTTTTTTCCTCTGTCATTTAAACCATTTTCAAATATTGTAAAACTAAGAAAGGAACACATAACCTTAACGAATTTTAACCCCGATGTCTGTTTCCATTAATTATGTTATAGGACAACCTATTTCAACATTCAAATGATGCGATTGGCTTTCACTAGGGCTAGCATTGATTTTTAGAACACATAAATCGATCCCGTAAAGTTGCGATTCATTATTTCGCGTAATCGTTGAAGTCGTGCAAGGTCGTTTTGCTTTGCATTAAGTAAGGAAGAAAAACATTTATATCTTACATTTTGTTACAGAGGTTAAATTATAGAAGTGTCCGGTCATTTTAGTCTTAGGACCTATTCTAGTTTGTTTTTATTTCGTTTTTTTTTGGGGGGTAATAATTTTAGTTTTAGTCTTTTAGTTTTGAGCTCAATTTTAGTTTTTGTTTTAGTTTTCGTCGACTAAAACTAAAACACCTGAGTTTTAGTTTTCGTCTTATTCATTTTAGTTTTAGTTTTGTGAACACCAATAACTAATAACATCTTTGTTCATGATCAATTGTTGAAACAAATTGAAGCATAATCATAGTAGTCACAGAGATGACAGCTCAGTGTACTGAGACTGAGCCCATTCACTCCATTGTCACATTATAAGTCACACTATCACATTGTGTTATGTGCCAATGCCATGACTCAATTTTTTGTTACAATGTTTTAGACTATCAGACTTGCAGTGAAAGTTAAAAAAACCGTAATAATAATAAGAAACCAAAAGTGTAAATCAAAATTAAAACAAATGTATTCATTCTAAGACCTAGAACTCTGAACTAACTAATCTAAGTAACAACTGTTCTCTTGAAGAGTGAAGACTATACGTCAAAACAAATAAATGTTCAGCTTGAGAAAGACCCGTTTTTTCTAGACTCTGATTAGTGCTGTTTCTTTTCCCAGTAGTCAATTAAATTGTCAAATCACCACAAAGAGAAAAAATTATCTCTACGGAAGCCTCCGAAGCTGGTGCATTCAATATATCGTGGTGGTCCAGAGGTAGCGCTCTCGACTGTCATACTGATGGTCACGAGTTCGAATCCACACGAAGGTGAGGATTTGCTCTCGGGGCCTAAGGAGTCCCCGAGTCACCCAGCTCCGAATGGGTACCTAACTAGACAATAGTTAGGCCGCAGGGGTAATGCGTGGAACCCCTATAGCCGTGGCCTGTGACCGCTGCATCACTTGCCAACAGATCATCTCTCATGGTCTGTGACGCAATTATCTTCTGCATAGAAGGAGCGTCTGTATATCTAAGATAAGATAAGATAAAGCCAATGGTGCAAGCATCGGAAGCGTTTTTTTTAACGTTATGTGATTGCCAGTAGTTTAAACCATTGCCATCCTCACTGACTGCTGTGGCAGCTTTTTAATAGTGCAGCAAATAATCTTCCAGTTTGTCTTCAGACCCACGAACTGCAGATATAATATTATTTATGGGTGTGGTGTTCGCAATGTGTTGCGTCAGGGATTTGAAACGCTTGAGAGGAGGTCCAGATGTAGTCAGGGCTGTTGAACCAACGCTATTAGGATATATTTGGTTTTGAGTAGGCTGACCAGCAGCTGAAAGCACTTGACCAAGCTGTGGATTTACTGCGGCTGCTGCTGAAGCAGTTTCTTCTCGCAACACAAACTGTTTTGCTGCATTTAGAAGATGCTCTTTTTCTGAAATGAACAGTGCTAACACAGTTGTAGGATCAAGCAGGCAAGCTGAAGGTTAAAAAATATCAGACTCTGGTTCCAACGCAAACTCAAATCGTCGCCTCAAGCAATTCAAAAAGGTGACTGCTAGCTCTTTTAGTGATGCTTCCAGAGCTTGATCAGACTGTGCCTCAAGAAGATGATATTCTATATCCATAAGTGCTGGAATTACTGATGACATAACAACTTCATCGCCTTCCAGTAAACGTGTATGTTCGGCAAAAGCTTCAGTAACTGATCTATTTTTTGCCATTCACTTGAAAGAATATTCCATTTCTTACTGCATTCACACTAACCTTCAGTTCAATTAGTCGCTGCAGTAGAGGGAGTGTGCTTGACCACCTTGTGGGACAATCTGCAATAAGAGTTTTCGTGCTCTTCAACACTAGCTTTTGGGTTGCAACAGATGATTTTCTAAACTTTTCAACCATACGCCTTGCTGAATCAAGTATCGGTTTTATGGCAGCACACTTTGACATCTCATTAACAACTAGCTGCATAGTATGAGGCATACATGCCATGCATTTCAATTTCAAATAGTGACCATCAACATTCGTTTCTGCCCTTGCATCCTCATAGTCTTTATCTTGCATTTTTGGATTGTCTTGCGCTGCGTATTATTATAAACATCAATCAGTTATGTCTTGTATATTAAGGATTCATAGTCAAAAACTTTTAAATTATTGTTTATTATCTTTATTGGGCCTGCGTATTTTGTCACTTCTTGAATATGGTCCTATTTAAAAAATGTTAGGACACCTCTGGTTTTTTATTAGACGCTGTGTTTACTCTAATTGAACTAGAAATAGAATAATTAATTGGATTTTAAGACTCAAAAACCCATCGCTTTCAATTGCTATAAGAACACAAAAAATGTGCTACAAGTTACTATAAGTATAAGAACATTTTAAACAATCCGGTTTTGAAGGGGAAAAGGGGTCGTTGGGTTTTACTTAGGTGAAGGGAAACTGCGGGTTGGGGGGGTGGCATTTGTCACATTTCTGATATTTGGAAGGGCAGTGGAGCTAAGTATCTCTAAGGCTTATTAGAGTCCACTTTATATTGACATTAATGGCCTCAATGTATACTGGCAATTTAAATGCATATACATAAAATGCTTATATCCTTTTCAAGTAAGCTGCTTGAAGAACACAATGATAAAATAACGAAAATAAGCTGCTCACTCCATGCCATGCACCTTATTGGCGTTCCCACTTAATTTTCTACTCTCGGGGGTTCTCTACCACAGGTATCTTGCGCTGTGAGGGCGGGAAATTCAGAATGCAGAGTCGATACGCGTTAATATTATATATGCATTTTTTAACGTAGGCGCTTGGTGAAATAAGTGTTTCATTGGTAATGGAGCATATCTTTGAAGGGGGGGGCGAGGGATCTCTGTAAAAACGTTAAGAAATCTAGCAATAAGCATTCAGTTGAGAACAAAAAGACACCCCACCATTAAACCCCCCTCCCCCAGCAGGTGAAGGTCTTAAAGATAGCGAAGTCATTTTAATTGACCATCTGAGCTACAGAGAGAATGCAGTTATAAATAAAACACCTTCAAATGACTAAAGTGCCGCCACGGTGGGACAAATTAATAATATATTTTCCTGCGAAACCCACATGCTTTGTAATATATATTCCGTGCTGCAGCCGATTGACTTAAGGTTTGAAAAAAGTTTTGCTTTGCCGTCGAGTGTTCCTCCAAATGTGGGTTTGTTAAATCGTGTCTACTTGGAGTTTTGAGAGATAAGCTATGAAACTGAAAAATATCAATTAATTATGAATCAATTATTGTATTCTGTGTGGTCTACATTTCTTTAACTCATAGTTAAAATGATACTATCAAACTAAAGCACATATCGTTATTTTTAAAATCGTATTAAATATGTAACATATTATTTTCATTTTTAAAAGGGTTTAAGTAAGTGCACTCTTACATATAGTGAACTGCACAAAGTTTTAAGTTAAAAAGACCATAAATTCTTGCTAATTTTCATCATTCGGGTTTGGTTATTGCAATCATTGTTAATGTATAAACTCTATCTTCAATATATATTTTGATGTTTTTCTTATTTTAATAATTTTCTATGGGTTCCAAGGGTCTGTACTATTGATGCGCTGAAATATAGATGCGTTAGAATAAGTGTTTGTTATATCCTTGCCATACTTTCAAATACATATAAAAGGTGATTCTAAAAACACACTAACTTCTACGTCATTTAAATGATATAGCATTTCTTCTGTTTAAAATGGCATTTGGCTCATATCAATATTGATACAAAATAAATATGTTTTGTGTATGTCACATAATTTGATTATTCAACAAAATAGGACACAGATAGAGAAATCAGTGGCGTCACTAGGGGGTGCGGTGGGGGCGGGCCGCCGCGGGTGGCACCATCAGGGGGTGACACCAAAATGTAAATTTCTGTTTGTACCCGTTATTTTGGCACTGGAAAACTCGGAGGAGTTCAATGGATTAAGTCGTGACGGGGTCACACCATGAGCTACTCCCCCCCCCCGGATGACACCAACCTTAGTGACACCTCTGAATCTAAATTTAACATATTGAATGTATTTCAGAAATAGACTATGACAGCTATTTACCAGCTCATGTTCTGATGCATGTTAAGAGAGATCTTGTTAGTGTACTAATGGAATATGGTCAGACTCGAGAGGTCAAGGTTTCATTTAAAGACATGGAGCGCTCTGGACCACATCATGCTTCAAGGTAGACAACTTTTTAATTATATTTATAACTGCTTTGAAAATAAGCTAGTCAACTTTTTCTCCCTTTATTTCAACACTGTTGATTGTTAACTGAATTAAATATTTGCATGACTGAAAAATACCATTAAAAATAATTAGTCTTATTTACTGTTATGGCAGATTTCATACAGCAGCTGTGGTGGATGGTGAAACTTTTCCTACTGGTTCAGGATCATCTAAGAAAAATGCCAAAAAGGCAGCAGCTGCTCAGGCCTTAAAAATTATGTATGACAGAGGTAGAAAAAATCTTGAAGTTGTCAATGAAATGGCTGTAAGTGATTTAACTTTAAAATTTTTAAAATAAAATTAATAAATTTGCTTAAATCTTGTTTAAAACAATTAATGTAAATTTGTCCCATTGTTAAAATAAAATTCCAGGAAATATTGTATAGATCATTAGAAAGACAAATGTACCATTTGGGTTTCTGTTATTTTGCATGGTTATGAAATAAGTTATGATAGTCAGCATTAGTTAAATTTTGTTCAAATTCAAAATGGATTTTTCTAATTTTTCCTATTGCTTTTTTAAAGCTTACCACCATTGCATATAATTAGACTGTCCATCTGCTGGCAATTTGGCGGGACAGTCCCTAAATTTCACCTCTGTCCCCGAATCCTGTCAGGGACGCAATTTGTCCCGGAATTTAGAAATTAAAATGTTTTTGTATGAAAATTAAGTTGTCAAGCGCGTCGATCCAAATTTTTGGAAGCAAGAAAAATTATAAATTTTGCTATTTCTAAGTGTTATCAATTCAATACAATTCAAACATGAATTGCAGCATTTTCTATGAAGAAATTACAAATTTCTTGAAAAAATCCACTCAAGTGAAAAATATAATTAAAAATTTACAGTAATATTCGAAAGGGTTACCTATTAAAAATATATTGAATTTAAAGATTTTTTAAAAAGAATTTTTTTTTATTTAAAAATAATGAATGGCTATTTTATGATTGCTTTATGATTTAAGTGAGCTATTTAAAGAAATTTTTTCGGTTTTTTACTTATTTTTAATTTGTCCCGGAATTGAACAAAAATGTCCCGGAATTTTTTGCAAAACCTCTGGACAGTCCACAAATAATAAGTAAATAACTTTATCTTATTGTCTTTTTTTTTATATATTCCTCTACTAATTTTCTTATAAATTTGTCATTAGTATTTGAATGAGAACTACAAGGGTGCAATAATGTTGCTTTAAAATAAATTAATTGTATTTTATTAATATTCTTTTTATTATAGTTTTATAATTTAGAATCACTGCTTTTCTGTTATTGACCAATCAAGATAGCTACATTGCTGCACTTTTTAAGATAGTTGTATTAATATTATTACACATAATTATTTTCAGCATAAAAAGCTTAGGGCAATGTCTGATGAAGAAGTAGGTTCTCATGCCCACAGAGTTGTTCTGGTCTCTCGCCATGTTTTAGACACAGCTGAGGAAACTCAATTTATTAACTACAGCAAAGATAAGATTGCGGCCGCTTTTGTGTTGGAGTACCATGGCAAAATGAGAGTTGTTGGACTAGGAACAGGTGAATTTTTTTTAGCAGAGAATCTTCACACATTATATGGGAAGGAAATCAGTCCACTACCCTTTTTTATTGCAAAACTCCATAAAGATAACTATTAAAATACTTATTACGGTCTTTCTTTTTACGAAAAAAAAAGACTGTCTTCCAATTCTCTCTTACCTGAAGAATAAATCATGGTCCCATTGAAGTGTGTGTGTTGGAGAATATGTTTGACACATTCTAAACATAAAAACTGAAATTATCCACGTTCAATTAGCCAAAGAATTAAAAACTGCCCAATCTTCCCTTGATGTTAGGGCCCTGACAATTTGCCCCTCAAGGGAGCTCCCGAGTAATAAGCCGCTGTTAAAAAGTTTTCAGATTTATGGCAATCCCCTCCCCTTCCTACAATAATGCTTCTGCAAATTTATACACTTGCATTTTCAAGGACCATCAACCTTTCTTTAGACCCCCTCACAGGTATTAAGCATATTTAAAGGATTGACACATACTTAAGAACTCAGCTCATTCAATAACTTTTAAAAATTATTCAGTTAGACTCATTTTGCAGAATTCTAAATTTTTATTTTAAATTTTCTTATTCAGATAATTCTGTAAATTCCAAAATAAGCTCTTGCAATTTTAAAAATATAACCAGTACTATATTCCTTGAGTGTCTTAGGTATCTGGGGCACCTTTTTAATGGGGTCTAGGTGGGGTGGAGGTGGCTGAATCGTTAAATGACTTATCAGGGCTAAATTGTGTTCTAAAATTGGAAAGAAGATTTTGCTCAAGATTCTTTTGCCCCCTAAAATAAAAAAATATGAATAAAGGCTTTGGAATTCTATTGCTTAACCTTAATATATCATACTCTAGGTAACAGATGCATTCTATACCAGCACATGACCCTAGATGGAAAACGAATCATACATTCCCATGCTGAGATTATTGCAAGAAGGGCATTCTTAAGGTTGAGTAAAGATTTATTAATAAAATGTTCTTATCATAAATTTGGACTTAAGTTTAAACCAAGTTTTATCTAAGACAATAAGAAAATACTTTTAAGTCCTAAAACATATATACAGCCAATCCATTGTACAGGGGAACATCTTATAACAAGCATAATTCATTCCAGAGTCTTACTCGTTAAGCAAAACAAAATTTCCCATACAAACCAATCTAAAATACAATAATGCGTTCCATGCTGAAAAAATCTAATATTTCAAAAATTTGTATCAACATTTATTGAAAAAAAACATTGCTTATGAATTGTTAAAGAGTGAAATAACTTGGATGGAAAACAATTTAGATTTGAAACAAAAAATGTAAAAGAAAATTTGAATTTATGACAAATAATTAATCCTTTTAATTATAACACTGTCTAAAGGCATTTGTTTGTGCAGAAGCTTCAGATTTTTTCGCTCATTAAGGGAGCAACTTTTTCAACAACAAAATTGCTCGTTATGAGAGGTTCCACTGTTTCAAATGATTTACTGATAACATTTGTCAACTTTTTGTTTCACTTTTACTTAAAGAAAAGTTGAGTGATATAATTGAATGCCTGAAATTCTGAGCATATTTTTTACATTTCATCTATTGCAATTCCCAATTATTTCTGATCTTCCCTGAAACAGATACTTATACAAGCAGTTACAGACCTACAATGGCAACCGCTCACATCCAATCTTCACACGAAGTGATACAGGAAAATTGAAGATCCGGGATAAAATCCAGGTACATCTGTATATCTCAAGACCACCATGCGGTGATGCCGCTGCTTTCCCTACAATCAGCAACTTTCCCAATAAAATGAGGGCTATTCGTAAACAGGGACAGTTGAGAACTATTATTGATGATGGTAAGATTTGTTGGCTCAAGTTCTTAAATGATACACTTTGCCAGTTTTAGCAATTTTAAATGATGCTTTATTTTTATGGTTTTGCCTTAATTTATGTAAATAATATTCACTTAAAGTTTAAATTAAGTCAGGGAACTGTTAAAATTTATGTCAGTGTTCAAAGGTTACAGACATGTATCAAATTTCTTTACAGGTGAGGGGGCTATCCCAACAGATTTTCCTGTACCAGCAGGAGCCAATGGAAAAGAAAGACTGCGTATAATGACCTGCAGTGACAAGATTTGTCGTTGGAATGTGCTAGGTGTTCAAGGGGCTCTACTTTCACATTTCCTGGATCCCATCTACATAAATTCTCTTGTTATTGGTAAATATTCTTCTTTTTTTTTTTAAAGCTTCATAATTTTGGGTTTTGTACAAAATCATTATTTTCATTAATAGAACTTAGTTTCTCAATCAAACTTATTGCTTTCTCCTGTGCTCAATGAGAACCAGCACAATAAGTGTAATGTAGTTCCGTGAAGCAAATTCAAAAGCCATTTGGTGCCAAAAACAAAGGAAAGAATGATTCCCTGCACAATTTAAGCTTCCTATCCATTTTCATTCAGTAGACTTTAAAAGGATTGCAAAGGTTTATATCTCCGCCTAGCAAGTTCATCTTTCTGCTAAATTTCTGAAAAATCGTCTGGATTTTGAAAATACATCCTTAATAACATATATTGTTGCCTCTTTCACAACTTCAAGAAAACAAAAGTCTCTGCCTACATCACCATCTAGATATTGAAAATTGACAATGTCTGAGGTCCCATATCTCAAAATTGTTAAGGTGGTTTTAGGGATAAAGGTGACCAAACTGAACACCCTCTAGACTGGGTATACTCCAATGGAGTTCTTTCAGCAGCTTGACAAAGGGACACAATTGTTAAGATTTGTTAGCATTTTCAGAATATGGTTTTCATACAAAGGAAACCTAAGTCTGACATAAATCACGCCAGCACTTGACTTTGGAATATATTATTTGGTTAATATATTTTCTGAAAACCACCCTTTGAAGTATGAAAAACACTGTTCATTATTATAAATTTAATAAATGTTAACTATTTACTTATAATCAAACTGGCCTGTGAATTGTCTTTTTTCATCCCTGATCTATATTACCTCTTAGGATGACATGCTTGAACCTACCTCAAGTATGTGTTTAAAAGAAAATATTTTTTAAATTTTAAATTTATTATTAATTTAAACATCTTTCTTCACAATGTAGATTTTTACCTGCCAATACCTTATACTGCATTTATTATTCAACAGTTTTGCTTGAATGCCTTTATTCTTTTGAATGTTCTGCCCCTACAAGGTTTGTTACGGCACCCTAATTGCTATTGATTTTCATTCTTAGGTAGTCACACTGGAGATCAGCGTGGTCACGTTCCACGTGCAGTCAGTGGTCGCCTCAAGTGTGGTAGACTTCATGAAGTGATTCAGCGACCTTACAGGATCAACTCACCTGACATCCACTATCCTCATGATGATCTGGCAGACAATTATAACATCACCAAGTCCAAACAGTACTGTATTACATGGTCCTATGGGGATATTGACGCTGAAGTAATCGATGCCATCACAGGTGTAACCAATATGGAGTAAGTATTAAAAAGCAAAGGCCCATAATTAATTTTATGTGGCAATATGTAAAGCATAATTTTTACAGACCCCAAATAAAGTAGGTACCAGCTCACAGTCAACATCTAGGTATGAGGCACTTGTGGCAAAAATATATTTAAAAGTTTTTAAAGAAAATCCAAATTATACTTTCTTGGGAAAGTGTATTTCAATACTAATTATTACAACACAAAGATAATTTAATAAATGCTATCTTTAGATTGACATAAGGATAAAAACACTGTTCTTATTCCATATGCAATAAGAAACACAAACAAATTCTTGTTCCATTATTATAATAGATAAGGGTTGTCACTATTAGGTAATATAAAGCAGAAAATTTTTTTATTCACTAAATCGCTCTCACACTATAACTGCATTCTATAATTTCATGAAATTTTTGCGATATGTCAATATTGGAATAGCTCAGTGGGCAAAATTAAAATCCCATGATTAATGTTGTAAGCTAAACAAGATAAACATTCAAATAACAGAAAAATCAAACCTTTTAACCATTAAAATAAATCAAAAGTTAACACTTAATGATTATCAACAGTTAGTAATTAATTAGTTAACGTTTAAAGCCCCATAATATTTTTGGTAAACTTCCACCTCAGTCCTGTAAGGATTTCAAGTTTAAGGCGATCAATTGGTTATGAACTTAAAAAATTGCTGAAAATGTATTTATATTATAATTGTCAAACTGACTATATCTTTTAGGATTAAAATGGTTATTTTATGTATCCAAACGATTGTCTTTTGAGTGTAGTGCTATTTTTAGCTATAGTTTAGTACATGTACTATTATTTCTACAAAAAAGTATAGCAAAATCAAATCTTCAACAACAAAAAAAAAACCAACTAAAAAATACCACCAAACACTAGCGATTAAAGCTTCTCTCACTAAATGAAGAGTTTCTACTCTCTATGATTTCATTACTAATGAGAGCACTATCAAGAAGTGGTTTACTGTGATTTTAGATTTTAGACCTTTGTCACTTACAACATAAATATAATTGGAAAGGACAATATATTAATATATGCATTTTATAAATTGAAATTAAATATGCTAGATATGTAAAGTAATAAATATTTTTCATATCAAGAGCCATGGAGGAAGTAATTCCATCTCGCATTTCAAAGATTACATTGTATCACTTATTCCAACAAGTCTGCAAAAGATATGGTCGACATGACATTGCCAATCTAGATTACCTCAAAGCTAAACGCTCCGCGACCACATTTCAGAGGATGAAGAGCTTTGTAGGTAAGTTAAAACAAAAATTCAAGCGTATAGAAATACAAAGTATAAAAAGTAGTTTTAAAAAAAAAAATTGCTCTGCAATGTATCCTTTATAAATTATTTGTCCAAGTCAAGAAAATTGCATAAATTGTATATTTCTGAAGGTATAAAAAATATTTTAAAAATTAGATGGAAAGCATTGACTGTTTCTTTTTATAACACAAATAAATACTGTTTTTCTTTAAATTTAAACAGACCAATTGAATTGAATTTTGAAATATGAGTTGTTTCAAAACTGAAAATGAACAAAATAATATTTTTGCCAATCTTTAATATACT
Source organism: Radix auricularia (assembly GCA_002072015.1). NCBI lineage: Eukaryota > Metazoa > Mollusca > Gastropoda > Lymnaeidae > Radix > Radix auricularia. The sequence continues at coordinate 202,369 of MUZC01004474.1, read as the reverse complement.
GTCATATTCTAATTTATTTCTTAGCTTTATTCAAGACTCTTCTTTGTCCAACAGAAAAAATTTCTTTTGCTGCATCATTTTAAATAATTTCTACTTTAGTACTTTCAATAGTTTCTATGTCATATTAAACCTTGGGAGAAAGTTAATTTGCAATTGTAAAAAATGAATGAAATTTAATAAAAATGATTCCATGCTGACTCATTGATTGGGTTTGGATGAGGAGAATCATGGTTAGAGGGATGCAAGTAGAAGCTCTTCCTCTGAAATTGTTCAGCTTATAGGGGATTTGTACATTTTAGCAATATATACATTCAGTTTATCATCCTTCATTTAATTGACAGAATAAAAGATTTGTTAGGGAAATTCAAATTCTCTTGAACTGGTGTTGATAAATTATTTCTACTTGATGAATAGTTATGCTCATTTAAAAAAATTTATTACCCAAGAATACCTTAACTTTAAAAAATTATTGCATCACCCAAACCTCTCCAATGCTGCCTTTTCGTGGGCACAGCTCTAGTCTTAGCTTAAACTTAATCAATTTTTGTCTATCTCTTAAGTTCTTTAATTTTAAGCTTGGTGTGAATAATAACATTAATTAATTTAGTAAATGCTTTCAGAGAAAAAATATTAAATTATTATTATTTTAATTGATTTTCGAAAAAAGTACAACATCCCACCACACTCCCAATTTTTGCACAGATGTGCTAGACATTATCTGTTATATTACATGACGGTAAAAAATTAAGTCCTTTTCCTATCAAAAATTAAAAACAAGATATTAATGCTGTAATTTGCTTCAAAGGACTCTTAAAACAGGATTGTTATAATACTTTGTATGATAAATCTTAATTTGATTCTAAAATTCAACAGGCCAGCACCTTGCCGCCATGGGTTTCGGCCAGTGGTACTCCCTGCAGGAGACCTATGGAACGGATAGTCTAAAATGTCCTGGGCCGTGCTAGCCCCGTTCATGCGCCTGCCGATATGGGCTCTCGCAAAGCGGATCCAAACACGTTACACTCTCATTGTCTTCGTTTGACATGATCTGCAGGGTTCTCTCAAAGGGTGAAAGGCAGCATCAAAGTATCACCTTTCGTCAGAGTAAAGCAGACCTTGCCATTCGTTTTGTTTGGTTAGCACAGGAAGATAATGATATCTTCCATGTTCTAAGTTTGAATGACTTGAGATTGGCAAATCTGTGCTTTTTGTCTGTGCTACAGAACTATCATGAATTCAGGGTAATGAGTTTTTTAACACATTGTTATGTTTTAGCATTTGTATATGTCATTTCATTTTTTATTAGTCTCATTATTTTTAATCTTAATATAATACTTTTAACAATACATCTTTCAGAATATATTTTTAGGTTAGTCCCTATTTTAGCAACATATATTTCTAGTCCTCATGTTATTAAATTTATCGTTGGTTATGTTGATACTAAAAGTAGGCTTTTGCATTTGGCCAGAGAAAATTGATAATTTATTTAACTAAATGATGTCCTTAAAAATTTAGAGAGGGCAAATAAGTAAAGACTAAATGTTCAGATTTGCTTTTCTCTAGTTACTTAGTCTGGTCTCTTTATAATGTATACCAAGTATATTATGTATTAAGCATTTCATTTTTTTTTTTGAAGTCCCTGCATTTGAATATATTGGAATGTATGTTGTGTTTTTTTGTGTGTTGTTTTGTTGAAACTTTTAAAGCAGTTTAAAAAAAATTAAAATAAAAAAACAAACAAGCTACAAAGAGCTATAGAGAAAGTATTTGGTCCATAAAGAACTATTGGTATGTCCGGTCAAAAATAGGCAGCAACGGGAAGCACAGGGTATGTACATATGGTGGTGTTGGAATAAATATATTTTCACACCAAATCAGTTTCATAAGCAAACCTAGTGGAGATAGACTAATGCTGGCCTCTTAATACTCTTAAACATGTCTTCCTTTTTTTAACACATAAATAAAACATCCTATAAAAAAACACAACATGCTAATGCTATGTAAAATTTTGAAAGCAATTCTTAGCCTTAAAAAATCTACATGAGTATTTTTAACCCCATGATGTTGCTTAATGCCATAAATGTATTCAATATCTATGTCAGAAAATGCAATAATATTTGTTTGCAAATCAAACAATTACCTCATATTTTTAAATATAACATTGTAATTTTTACTATTTATATATTTATTGCCTGACTAAATAAATGCATGGTTACAACAGTCTTTGTACTTTTTTTTTAATGAACTAGACAATTTTATTTACAAACAGTGATAGTTTGCCCTGAAATTTATTTCTCATTGAGTTCATTTTGTTTTACTTCTGAAAACCCACAACTTTTGCATTTTTGACGTACGACTGAATTTAGAACATTATAACTTTTAAAAATTTTATAGGTCATTAGTGTCTAGTTATAAGATCTCTCAGGATTTTGCTGACTATAGATATGTTCATTGTTACAAGAATCATGTCTAATATTAATTATTCATGTGAGAAACTTCTCAAACTATTTCAGTTGGTTGTGACTGTTTATTGTTCCTTAACCCCTTGTGATAAACTAAAAACAAGAAATAATTGAGGAAACAATTTTATTTGTTTTAATGGTGCAAAAAACTATAATAATTATCAAAAATTAATTTTATTGCTCCACTTTTCCTATCTTAAAGGAAATTCCACAAACTATACTTATGATACCTTGAATTTGGATACTTTGAAAATGTACTAGTACTTTTTAAGTTCGTACTAGGTTCAAGTAAAATTGTTTCATTTAATTACTTTAAACATTGTTTTGTATTGCCTGAAAGTACTTTTTAACAAAATTGATCTGCACAATTCATATAACATTCCAAAAAAAAGACAGTAAGACAAGTGTGTAAAGTATGCCCGTAAACAGTTTGATCGTTCTCTAATTCCTAACAAGATAAGCTAAAATAATGTTTGGTTGGTTGGATTGTTGTAGTTTCTTTTTTGACGTTATCTGAAACGCAATTCTTTTTGACACTGGCATTGCATAAACTGACTTTATCTTATTTAAATCCTTTTTGTATTTAAAATTCTTCGCAAAATCATTTTACAGTAAATGTTTATGGGACTAATTTATCAACACATGTTTTGGAACAAAAATTTTAAGTGGCAAAATAAAGGGGGAAAAAAGCTGATTGGGAAAGTAAATGGTGAATATGATATTTTTTTAGTATTTAATTTATAATTTTTTTTTTTACTAAGAGTATTATTAAGTTAAGTTATAATAAATTTAAAGTTTTAATTTGAAAGAAAAAATCATCAGAGACTGAGACAAAAAAAAGTGTTCGCATTTATAATTAAAAATTTTTATGTTAAATTAATCGTTACTTTTCTGATTTTAAGTTATCGTTTATAGAGCAATATGTGAGAGATTAAAATTATAACTAATCCACATCAAAGTTTGAGAAAACATCATAAGTCTACATTTTTAATCCTTAAAAGTGTAAAAAATCATATCAAAATAAATTTTGATCTTTAATTTTATTTTTGTTATTCAAAAATACAGTAAAAAAACAAAAAACAACTGATATGCTGTAAATATCAAGGTTAAAAAAAGCACAGAAATGTAGTTAAATAAATGTCAACATAATATGTGCTGAAAAACAAGTGCGGGCAAAGGCTTAGATAAGTTCTATTTGTAGTCTTGCAAAGATCAATTTACATGAATGCCAGTGTTTCTACAAATATTTTAAAATTAAATTATTTTTATACTAATTTTTATACGGTCATATTAATTAAAATTGTTTTTTAGTTGACCAAAGACATAGTCTTTTGGTAAAATTTCCATTTTTACGGCTATAATCTATGGTCTAATCTTAGATGATTGAGCTTTTATATTTTCTTCAATGTTTTAAGATTTGTACCAAAAACCAATGTTCATTTCACGTTTGCACAATTGTCATCTAAAAAAAACTTATTTAGGAAACTATGCAATTTAAGTTCATGGAAAGGTTTTCACAAAATGAGACTTGTGTTTACAGATTATTTCTTACTTTACATTTACTGGACTTGCTCCTCTGCCATAGTGATTAAAAAAAAATTTGGTGCCTTTTCTTGATTTAGTTACGAAATTATATATATTATGGCAATTTTAATTCCCAATCTAAGTGCTTTTTGCTATGACTATCAATTTCAAGGTATTATTTTAAAATTTTTAAAAATTAATTCATAGTCTTTTATTTCTAGAATATGAAATTAGATTGTCCAGTTTTTTCCCCATCAGTTCTTGCCTTAGCCTTCAACCTTTTTGTTTCCTTTCAGCTTCCTTGAATAAACATTCAACATTGTTTTAAAATTGTTATTTTATTTTATTGAGCTGCTTGAATGAAAAGTTTGGACAGTAACAATAGAGCTTGGTGTATTTGTTAGGGGTGTACCAGATTTCGGCTCCGGCAAATCCTGAATACTGCCATTTTTCAAATCTGGCTCTGGCAGAATTTTACTTTATAAATCCTGCCAAATTTGGCTGGCAGGTAGAGCTATAAAAAATGTATTATGTATGTATATATTTTTTATATATCAGGGCTGCGGAAATTAAATCTGTAAAAAATGTTATCGATTAAAATTATTTTAATCAATAAAATAGTGATTTAAATGAAAAAAAATGTATTGAACATTTTTTTCTATTTATTAAAAATGATTAATAATTTTTTTAAAAAATTTTAATATTTTTTTTACGTACAAACTTCTCCATTTAAAAAAAATATTATTAAATTGTTAACTTTAAAATTAAAATAAGCTCTTTTGTAAGGAAAATGATATAAAGATTAAACATTGTTTTTACTGAATTAACAGTAACATAATTTAAATTCATTGACATTACATTGATGAACTTGAACTACTTAATTTTTAAATAAAAATTTGTTACTTCTCTTGAAATTTTCAGTTTAATGACGTCACACATCTTATTTTTAGCTTAGGCAAAATTATCGATTAATTATTCAGTAATTTTTCAAAAGTTAATGATTAAATATAAATAAATGGATAACAGCCCTAACATATAGATCTATACATATAAAACTAAAACAGAAATCAAATATGAATAGCATTGGACTCCTCTGGAATGTATCCTGTATTGTAAATATCAATCAATAGCATTTTCATTTGCAGATGGGGAATATATTTTACAAAAGTATCGTCAATATAATTTATACGCACAGCGCAAAAGGAAAGTATTTTTTTAAAAAGTCGTTCAATGTAAAGATAATAGTAATACATGTAGTAATAGGCACCGCGACACTCTTGCACAAAAATTAACATATTGCATAGAAATAAATTGAGGCGAGGTAATCTAAAAATTCAATAATTTAATTACAATACATTCGATCTATCTGAAAGTTTGATGCATCATTTTTATCAGCGGCACGAGTCTGACTGCCAAATTTTAGCAGGCTAGCTTACGAGGAAGTGGATTAAAAATCTATCCACATTTTTTTCGGCAAGCTGACGCCCCAAGTAAAGGGTTTAAGTTTAATAAAAATCCAATCCCTTTTCTTCTTTTGAAGTTTAATTTATTTGAATTATGGTTATTCTTCTGCCAGAATGTAATTATCTTTAGTTTAGCAAATGGAATAACCTGAATTTATAAATTAAATATATTAAGTTAATAAATAAGGGAAAAGAAACATCTTTTTTTTTTTAGTTATAGAAATTATTTTTTCTAGGATTACCGTGGGGATCATATGTAAATTACAACTTAAAAATAGGGTAAAAGTAAATTACAACTTTTAAAAATAAGATCAAGTAAAGTAAACTGTTTTGTCTTGGCGAGATTGTAAAAAAATAGATCTGTGTGTTCCTTTCAAATTCATAATTATTATAAGTATTTTGTGAGGTAGCATTGACTGGGCATTGCTATGACTATGATTATGATTTTCTAAAGTTATTCGGATAAACAATTTCAATTGGGACTGGGACGAGATTTAAGGTTGGTACACCTTTTTATCCCCTATACTAATAATTTAAAAGTTAACTAATTAGCAACCAAACTATTTTAGTATATTATTTAATAGTATTTAGTTAATAATTTATAATATAATATAATTTGATTAGTCTTTGTCACTTTGTCTTTACTCTGAATCTGAGTTTTTCTTTAACTTTAATTTACAACACACTAAAAAAAATTATTGTCTTTTACTTTTTACTAATCTTTAGTAGTTTTATTTAGTTTTTAGCCTTTAGCCTTAGCTTAAATTATTAATATTATTTAATTATTATTAATATAGGCCTACTATACCTAACCCGCAAGGGCATACAGTTTAATTTAAAATTTAAGGCTAAGGGCCTTACTTACAAAGGAACTAAGTAGTACCAGTATCAGTAGTAACTTTATCTTATCTTAGATATACAGACGCTCCTTCTATGCAGAAGATAATTGCGTCCACAGACCATGAGAGATGATCTGTTGGAAAGTGATCCAGCGGTCACAGGCCACAGCTATAAGGCTAAGGGTTCCACGCATTACCCAGCCGCCTAACTATTGTCTAGCTAGGTACCCATTCAGAGCTGGGTGACTCGGGGACTCCTAAGGACCTGGGAACAAATCCTCGCCTTCACGTGGATTCAAACTCGTGACCATCGGTACGACAGTCGAGCGCGCTACCGCTTGACCACCGTGTCCCACACATACCACGCACTATCAGTCATCAGTATCAGGCCGAGGCTATGGCTATGTTATTATTAAATATTATAGTAGAGTCTATATTTATTATGATGATGACTATGATTAAGATTAAGAGATGAATGTTTATAAATAATATATAAGTTCTCAAATTATTAAACTATTATAACATAATTATAAATTATGTTAGCAAAATAATTTTAAGTCAGTCTTGCTTGAGAACTGTAAAAGAAGGCACACAGTCACACAGATTCCAATTCCAGGCGTCATGATATAATATAATGTCAGATTTGGGTTGGAAACAAAATTTATTTTTTGAATGTTAGAGCATTTAAAAAAATAGATTTTCTGTTATTTTGCTGATAATGGTTACTTGAAAAGTCTGTAGTACACATAGACGTAGGACTTAGGTTGGGTACCTGGGTAGTAAATTACTACCTTGACAATGGATCATATGGCTTTGGGCAAGATAGTGAGGTTGATGTATTGCGCGAATCTTCCTCACTTTAAACAAATTCACAGCACAAGTCACTCATAATCCTGGACCTTCTATTTGCTAATGACTGCGCCCTTAACTCGGGCTCAGACGCTCACCTGCAACTAAGCATTGATAAATTTATCAGTGCGTACTAATTATGGTCTCACCATCAGCATAAAAAGCCATAAGTTCAATACCAGCCAGCCCCAGGCAAATCTTCAATGAGCCTTTTATAACCATCAACGGCAACAAAATCAACGCAGTTAGCCGCTTTACTTATCTTGGCAGTACACTGTCTCATAATGCCAACATTGATGACCAGGGAAGAATCTCCAAGGCCTTTGCAACATTCGGCTTCGGCAGATTGCATGACAGTTTCTGGAACAGAAGGAGAATCGGCACCCAAACAAAACTAAAAGTATACAGAGCTGTAGTGCTCCCCACCTTACTATATTCATATGAAACTCTAAACATATACCAATGCCATGCAAGGTGGCTGAACAACTTCCACACCAAAAGTTTAAGAAAAATTCTCAATTTAAAATGGCAGGAAAAAATTTCAGACACCAAATATTAGCCAGTTCAGGACTACCCAGCATCCACAGTAGCCTCATGCAGTGCCAACTATGCTGGGGGGCATGTAGTGTGCTAGTGTGCAAGCCCGACCTTAGCCTCTCCAAGAGGTTCTTCTATGGTGAGCTTACTGAAGGGCATAGATACTCTAAAAACTGCTCTAAAGGCCTTTGCAATCAGACATGACTCCTGGGACTCTGGGAGGTAACAGCCAGTGACCGAGCCCCCTGGCACTCTATGATACAGAATGGTGCAGCTGTCTGTGATGCTACTAGACAACAGGCTGCCAAGACCACACATCAAGCCAGGAAGGACAGTATTCAAAACCATCCTGAAGGGATTCTATCCATTTCTTTTCCAACATGCAGATGGACATTTTGTGCAAGAATAGAGTTAATAAGTTAATAAGCCACCAGAGGACACACATGTGGCGGCCTAGCACCGGACAAATATGATGAGGGAGGTCAGTCAACTACGATGGACAAACAACAGTAAATTACTGTCAGTAATTGCCATACTCATCTATCTTATGATGATTTCTTTTTGGTGAAGAAATATTTAACTCCTCTGCAGTTGCATGCTTCATACTTCATACACATAATAAATTATATCAAATTGTAAAATATCTTTTTTACTTGAATTATGACATAATATAACAGGACAGTATAAATATTCCTGTTTTTAAATGAACATTCAATAAAAGTTTTTGAACTCTTTAAACAACTCTTTAAACTATTTTTAAAGTTTATTAATATTAATCAAGTTCAAAATTGTGTGCAAAAACACACATTTACCTTGTCTCCATTTTGGAAGAATTGCATAATTAATTCATATTTCATAACAATAGGCCTTTATTTTAGACTTTTCCTTAAGCTGCTGCTTTTGTTTGCCATGGTTCTGGTTGATTATATTTTAATTGTTTAAGTTCATGGCGCAGCCTTTTAGTCATTTATTTTACACTGAAAATTGTTGATGCTATATTTTACTTAAAATCATATGTTTATTTTGATACCTGTACAATAGTTTTCATAGTGTGTCTTCTGGTAAACATACTGTGAGTTTGTGGAGTAACATGTGTTATGTTAACTCAGCTAATTTCTTATCAACTTGTAAGGGTTTCATTTAGGGCTCTTTTTGTTCTGTACGATTTCTTAGAAAGTTATTGTAAACTTATCCAAATCAGACATTAAAAGGCCTGACATTTCAAACAACATATATCTGTGGCTAAGTTAATCACGTATTTTAGTCATTTCGATTTTTTACTGCCTCTACATTTCTGTCTTCTCATCATCACACCCTCTTCCCGCGCTAAAGTGGTCTTACCGAACCACCATCCCCTCCCCCTTTTTTTTTCATGCGGGTCGGAACAATTTTACCACCGCCAGCATCCGTCAATTATAAATATGTATATAATTTCCATTGTATATTTTTCAGCACAACAATGTTTTTAAATTTTAAACAATAGCCAGTGTCCTAAAATCACATGTCCTACTTTGCTCTCCAATATCACGCTCTTTATCAACTACTAGAGATTGGTGTCATGATGCCAGAGTAAGGAATCGATTATTATTTTTAAATAATCATTTCTTAACAGTCTCTGTATTTTGCTTCCACTGTTAAACACATTTTTATTTGGCATAGAAGTTTAGCTCAACATATGCACGACTCGTCCAGGAGAAACCCCGCAACCCGTCATGCCCCCCCCCCCCTCCTGTAGCTGGGAAGGTGGGAGGGAAGCCCTGGCACTGTCGTAAAAAAAATGCCTCAATCGCGTATCTTTAGTAAATACGCACTCGTAGGATACAACTTAAAATAAGCTATATCGCCCAATAGATATCTTAACCTTGGTTCCTCCAGGCACATGGAGAGGAATGGGGATGGGGAAACCTGCTGCCTTTCCGCTACTTCAGTGTTGCGAAGTCGGGGGAAATTTCCCTAATCGTGGGAATTTTTGAGCCAAATTTTGAGAAAAGGGAATTAGGGAATATTTAAGGGTTTTACCTAAAAAATGGGAATTTTTGAGATTGACCAATTTAAAAAATTAAATACATTCTTGAATGAAAATAAAATAAATTAATTTGAAACATGCTCTTTTTCAAATAAGAAATACTTGTGTTTTAATGTGGCGGGAGGCTCTTTGACGTAATGTTTGTTTATTTTTAGAATGTCTAGGTTTTTTTCGGATCTAGGTTTTTTTCCTGACGTTTTGGCAAGGTTTTCCCCAACATTGTCACTGACAGTTCAAGGTTAGATTGTGTCAATGTATTACCATTAAATAATATAATTGATTAGTCTGAGCCCGAATCATTATAAAATGTTTGTTACATATATAGGACCAGATCAGTAATACTATGTAAATATATAACAATCTATGTAACCATGTATGATGGATTTATTATTAATAAATTTTAAAGCATTCATTAAAAAAATATTTTAATCAATCACAGACAAATTTAAAATACAGGAGTATCCAAATAACTTTTTAAAAATTTCATAATGTTAAAATTTAAAAGTATAATCTATATTTTGGCTTTGTAGCCAAGCTGTTAAATAAAAACGTTTAGATTAAATAAAAATTGGAAGCTCACTAATAAGAATTGCCTTAAAAATGCAGAAATATTTATTATTTTTTAATTTTAAAGTCCAAAGTCATTAAAATGAATGCGAAAGCATTTTATTAAATTCGCCACTTTCTAGGTTTTTTCCCAAGTTTTTTTTATGCATGTGGGAATTTTTAGCCAAATTTGGGAATTTTTTGACTTTAGCGTGGGAAAATCTGACACTTAGACTTCGCAACACTGCGCTACTTGAGCCCCGCGGCCTTGGTAATAACACAACTTAGCGGTGGCGGCTCCCATCACTAGACGGCAGAATATAAATTATAATAAACTTTTTTTTTTTTTTTTAAATTTTTTATTATTTTTATTTTTGAAGATTCCGCTTGCGATAGTAACAACTTACAGGAATGCATGAAAGGTGTAGTAAGAACAAATGGAAAAGTATAGTTTAATTATTAAATTTTTAAAAATTGTCTTATAATTAGCTATAGAAAATAACAGATTTCACAAAACATTATGGTATATATCAGAGATGGCGAACCTGTGCCACGCGTGCCGCAGATGGCACTCAGAGCCTCATCAGCCGGCACGCAACTAAAATATTACTTCCTTAATCAAACCACTGCTAGCATTTTGTGGTGCCACTTTGCTATTTAAAAGTAGGTTTTAATTTAATTTTGGCACGAAAAAAAAAAGTTTCGCCACCACTGGCATATGTGTTAGGTTCCCGCGAGAGATGCCGCGGACCGGTCTATTATAGTGTTCGCTATTTCTAGGCCTTACTCTTAGTAAAAAAAAAAAAAAAAAAAAAAAAAAAAAACGATGGCGTCATATCCCTATGGCACGGAAATTGGATTAACCCCTGCCACCGCCACCCCCTTCCGCAATCAAAAATAAACGTTAAACAATCATTATAACTTATAACCCTCCACAGAAATATTTCATTTGGAGAAAATGGCATTCCTTCCTGTAATTATTTATTAAAAGCGTGAAGTGAGACTGTCCTACTTAAATCTTATAATTCCCTCCCTGTGGGGTCTATCCGACAACGACAACGATCATTTCCTCGAACTTTACTGCATGTCTTTGTCTTTTAAGTCATGATGGCTGTTTCATGATAGATACATTGACAATTTTTGTAGTGGCGTCTGCGAGCTCATTGCACTTATTGCTCGTACGAAAAGGGAAGGGTTGCTGAAGGGGTAACGGTAAACCTTGTTGCTTTCCCCCAAGTAGAATTTACTTTGCGCACCTGTACAATTTGTAACGCGTTGCTAATAAAAACTCCTCCTTGTAACTTGTAGCTGTGATGTAATTATAGGCCAATAAGTCGTGTTTTGTTAAACATCCTTGTCGTATATGTTTACTCAAGTCAATCAGGAACTTAATGTTGTGTGAATAAGCTGTTTTATTATATGTGTTATTGATTGAAGGGCATTGTTACTTTGGCATAGAACTGATAAGGACAAAAGTTGATTTCTTGTATTCCTTACATCCAGTGTACAGCCAGCCATGGCTTTCATTAGCCTCTCAACATGTGTTGGAAATATCGGCTATTCTCCCGTCGACATTCTCCTGGAAATTCAAATGACAGCAAGTTTCAGTTCCGCTGTAGCGCCCCTCCCCTCCGCCCCCCCCCCCTAGAGTCCCAGATCTACCGCTACCGTTTTCCCATATGTTGTTTGACCCGGGGGATGGGGTGAGTGGGTAGCACTCAAACCTCGCCCAGCTCCTTCCCGTGTTATGTTGCCGTTCTCTGTTTGAGAGATTCATAGAGGGGAAAGAGGAAACCCTCTAAATGACATCTTCGGGTGGACCTGAGGCTCGTCTTACCCTATTATACCAGCCACATTGTCCAGGGCTCTTAGTCTTAGAAATAGTGTCTAACGTATCCCAGACAATTATTTCAACACAATTTTTTAACAAATGTATATTTTTGTTAAATGCACTGTTTATTGATCAGTCTCGTACACATTGTTGATACGAGTACTAGACATGCATGTAACAATTTCCAAAATGAATTGGACTGTGTTTTATGGTGTAACGTTTATTGATCGTGGACGTATATTGACCTTCCCCCCTTTTCCCCAGGAAAACTGTTTCAATTTTAGCCTAGGATGTCTCTTCCCGTGTAATGTTTTTAAAAAATGTCCTTCTTTATTTTACAGTGAGTCATCTCATGTCTACAATAAATTTCCCATGACTAGAGTGTTGACAGCTTTCGAGCAAAGATAATACATTTTCCTAGAAAGAAGGCTTCGGTATCAACTATACCCAACACAAATGGCTTTTTCACAGCTTGTAAGATACAAAACGACTCGGCTCCTCTATATAATGTGCCCAACCTTGTATATATGCCGCCCGCGCGACCTTCCTAAATCGCGCCCACACGCATCTTTTATTTAACATTGGCTTTAAGGATTAATACAAGTATAGCCCGGGGTAGTCGCCCCTTTATGTCCCTACCTACATCCCCTGCTGATGTTACAGATGGTCCCGTTCATGATGGAAGAGACTACATCCCGATGTCCTTCAAGTCTCATGATTATTGCCATTCAGTTTTAGGATAGTTTCTTGTTTTATGAACAAAATATGTAATGATTACTAGAAAGCTTATACCGGAAACACAAGAATAGAATAAGATAGCGAATGTCTAGAAACAAATATGAATAAAGCAATAAAGCAGCAGCCGTAGGTACACTATCATTAACGTACATGTTTGTAAGCCTACATCTCACGGGATTACCGTCGGAGACAATGGAAGGGTTCTTGCTTAACCTCTGTGCAACATTCTTTAAGTAGGGCACCTAAAGCGTTTATATAATCAACAAGTGTCATTCGAGGATTTTGAGAACAGGCGGAAAGAAACACAGTAAACACATATCTCAAGGGTTAGTGCGTTAGGATTATGATGATGTATTAATTTTTTGTTGTTGCTTTTCCAAGAACCTAATTAAATAAATAAGAGTGCTTGTTACACCATTCATATACTAGTCATATAGTTAAAATCACTCTGGTAGATATTTCCTTGTGCCCGGACCTCGATAGCGTTACATGGCGCTTCCATTCTTAATGGGGATATTTGCCCAGTGCCAGCCGTGAGTGTTGCATGTGTGGCAGAGATTGTCTTACCGTAAACACTTTATTGAATGACAAGCCCACCTATCTCGAACACCTGACTGATGACCTATTTAATTTAAGCAAATCTTACATTTTATGGAAAATTATGCATATAACTGCTTTTTGTTTCTTTTAAAAACATATCGCGTTATTGCTAGATTTACGTATTTGGTGTTGCTATGACACCAACCCTATTTGTGTCTGAAATCTCCACCCCCGATTTATATTAGATTTGAACATAGTGAGATTTGGCTTATGATAAAGGCTGATAAAGCACTAGGTCTATGACTGGGCTTATAATATATATAGCACTATGTCTATGACTTGGTTTATAATATAGCACTACGTCTATGACTTGGCTTATAATATAGCACCTAGTCTATGACTTGGCTTGTATTTAATAACTAATATAAGACTGTTTTTATCAGGTTTCCAATGATGAAAAGTCCCACACATTGCCTAATCTTACAAACCTCCTTACATAAGCTTTAGATATATTTCATGTGGTATTAAAGGAACGATTCCTTTCAATCCTGAGTCAACGTAATGTGTTCAATACCCCCCCCCCCCTTCCCGCACACACATTTTCTCCCATGTAACGCCCTGTACTGGGTGTGATGTTGTGATATTCATGAGCTGCCTACCATTATTATATGTTGTCCTTCTGAGTGAGCGTTATTTGATTGGCACACGCCTGCTCATGATCATGCCACACAACTAAACAAACATTAGCATAGATGTTTCATGCTGGTTCAGCCATCACATTAAGGCTACATTGAAATTGAATTGATGTTTTTTGTTGATGTTTTTTTCGGTTCAGTGATACCTATCAAAACATTGAAATTGGTGTTTATGTTAGTTCAGCAATCGTAATAATTTTATTTTGAAATTGAATGGGTGTTTTTAATTAGATCCCCTCCACGATGTGTTTACTTATCTGACCTCCGTGCTGTGCACATCTGTATCGAACATCGAGGTATGCTATCTTACGATGTCATATTTATGATGTGCTGATGACGCCACCACCGCTGTTTGCTTATTTTTTTACATCAAAACTACATGTGCTAACGTATGACATGATATCTGGGTGTGCTAACTTATGACGTCAACACATCCGCGCTGTTCTAGCGTTGACGTCACAGCTGTGGGTGCTAGCCTATACTTCGCCACGTATATTCCATGCAACTGCTTCCTTTGATTTGTAAATGACCAGAAAAGACAGGAGGTGAAGAAACACATGGTTTATTGATGTTTGGTTTGGAAACCTGTGGCTCTGTGTAACATTTATTGCACTCGGGACCATTCGGCTCGAAATGAGGTATTTTGACGTTAAAGCCAGAGAGAGAGAGAGAGAGAGAATCAAGAGTCAATACAATTGATGTGATCATGTATTGTTACATAACTACGTTCATTTTTAATTCTGTTTTATTATAAATATTTAAAGCTGTGCCGCAAGATCTCATTGATTTTAAGTCATGCACGAGATCACAGTTGGCCTTTCTTGAATTGGGAAGGTAACTCCCCTTGCATTTAAAAGGTGCACCTCCCCCTTAAATTTTGAAGGTACTCAGACCAGGGTTGGCCAGCTCTCTGTATGAAGCATGAGGTCAGGAATAACGCCACTGGAGCTATGGCTTATAGTGTATCTGTATGCATCATTCATGTAGTCCACACGTACGTTTTGGTATTTTTTCTTGCTGTATACATTCATCTAGTATTAGCTAAATAAAGACCCCTCACGTCGTGACTGTATCCACACACGTCACCACTAGCCAACCGCTGATCCGTCTGTCTTCCAATGAGGCGGGAATGGGACTTTATTTGTCTGGCACTATTTGATGCGCCGGTTTTCTCGTGTTTTTGTTTACATTTTCTTTTTCCGCAAGTTTGCCCGAGCCGACGGTTGATGAGTTGAGTCCCTTTACTTCTGCGGTTGGCTCGTTTTGCCAGACGTGCGAGTTAATCACCCTGACTTCCAGGCCTCAGAGAGCTTTGCGAAGCAGTGGATAGATGGCGGCGGTGCTAGACAAAGACCGTAGTCAGAAGGAAGTGACGTCACCCATCGGCTTTCACACACAGGTAGCTTGAAAGTTACACGTTATTTAGATTTTAATATCCAACTTTCTTATGTACTGTTTAACGACTCTCCGTATTTATGTGTATGTATAGTTTAAATTAAGGACTGGCCTCGTTAAATCATGGTCGTTGGGGCCCACATATACTTAATTAACCGAGTGTTGAATGAATTGCGAGGTACATCAAACAAATTCAAAAGTCGTATTCATTTATTTGATGATTTAACCCATGATATCTACGTGCGCTGGCTTTTAAATTGTTCTCTTCAAAGTTACTGTATTACTGTATACAAAAAGAGGGGACTAAATACTTGTTTTATTTTGGTTTCTTCATTCTTATACTCTGGACCGACAGACCATAGATGGCTAATAACGAGTGTGACAGACACTAAAATGATCCCGAGGCGCACCACAAGTTTTAGTTACCGATGCTGCAACTTCCAAGTAGACTACATCTGTTCTCAGACTGCTGGTCAACAGATGATTGCGCGCTTTTTAGTTCATTTTAAAAGTGTTTTACTTGAAAAAGTCTCATAACTTTATAAAAACAATACTAATAACTAATATTCATTCTAATTAATGAGGAGGGTGAAATTGTGTCTTCTTTGTGCGTTAACTTTGTCTTCTGTTAAAAGTTAATTTGTTTATTATGACATAATCGTATTTCTGAGTGCCCTGCACTAGACCCCACGGCTCCTCCCTGTCCAATCAGTAACTGATACACAATCATATATCCATGAAGTATTATACAGCAGACAGGATAGTATTCCAAGCAGAGAGAGAGAGGGTGGAAGGAGAATATAACTCGTAAACGCACTTTCGCTGGAAATTTGATTTGAATGTTAAAGAGATATATCCGCTACTGGTCCGCTAGAGCCAATTTCTATGGACTGTTTAAAAAAATGGGGGTGGGGGTAGGTTACAAGCTACTTAAAGATACTTAATTTATGCTCACTGAATTCCCGCTTGGACCTGATAGCCAAGATCCCCCCCCACCCGACCCCAGTGTCTGTCGTGCCTCTTGGTTTAAAAGAACTTGTCAGTGTCTATCCATCCTTTCGTCGTCTACGCTCTTTGGCAGGCACTTGTATTCCTTCTGTCCCAAAGACACACTTAAATCTTCCGTGGAAGGTGTTTCTCCGTTTGTGCTCCGAAGCAATGGCATTGTCTACAAATAAACATTTATAAAGTTCCTACTATCCCGCGCCATACAAGTTCTCATATTATTATTATTATTACAAGAAGCTCTAGTTTATACTATAACAGTGGTGACATTCGTTATCACACAGCATCTTTATTGAAGTTCTCTGTACTTTACTTTCACAGTTTGCCCGACACTACGTCTCTCGGTATGTATTCGATACACTCTAGTGATGGTTTGTTGGTTTGTAACTCCGTGGTTGGAACCCTGCTAATTTTAAAACTTGCACTACATGATAACAACAATAACTCTAATTTTTTACCATCAAATCAGCAAATTACATTGTCCACTACTTTTGGTTAGAATATCTTAATTTTTTCCAATATTAAACATCTGATTAACCCCCCCCCCAGCTAATTGCCCAAAGGCCATTTTATTTGCGTTGAAAATAAACTACTAGCAACATGGAATTTATTTGGCTGTACCGTAATATTCCTAAAATATGCACCTTGTCGTACTTGAGATACGTGGTTTTCCCCACAACGCGTGCCGCTTTTTTCTTTATATTTGTTGCTGCAGTGATTGTCCATAATGTCCAGACAATCCCTTGTCTGGCATCCTGTGTTTTATGAATTTTGTATGATGGCCCGTCTCTATTACCTTGTGTATCATGGCCCGTGTCAAATACCCTGTGTATGATGGCCCGTGTCTATTACCATGTGTATGATGGCCCGTGTCTATTACCATGTGTATGATGGCCCGTGTCTTTATTTGTGGCAACGTTGGGCTGTAATTATGGTGTCACTAGTTCCTTGTCTGGCCACATTCACATACGTCTCTCTCACCTCAGCCAAGACCCTCCGTAGACTTACCTCTGTATGTGATATAGAGAGTCTTGTCTCTCTCACCTCAGCCAAGACCCTCCGTAGACTTACCTCTGTATGTGATATAGAGAGTCTTGTCTCAGTGCCATCATCAGACTTCGCCATAACCGGTTGGGCGCTCCCCGGCAAGACAGTTTTAAAATTACACTTTCTTTCGGCCTGCAAGTGATGTCATCAACTTAATTTCAAAGCGCACTCTATCATCCTAATCGTGCCAGAAGGGTTGTAAACTATCTCCAGTGTGTAACTGTCTACCCGTTTAACGTTAACGTCTTTTTTTTTCTTGAACTCGTTTTATCAGACATGGACGATTTACTACTGCAAACAAACATAATTTAAATATGGAGCTTTGAAATAATGTTGGGTGTATAAGAGTGTGATGTGTAAAATGTTCATGTCTGTTATAGTCAGGTATGTAACTATATATATATAATCGCCCCGTGTGTATAGTCAAGTGTATAACAATATAATTTGTTTTAAACAAATATGTGTCTTAAAGTTAAGTATGTAACATAGTCAGCTATTAAACAGCGTAAAAAGCAAGAGTCAGGTGTGTAACAAGTTAACAAACAGGTGTGAGAGCAAACTCACGTTTACCGAGAGCAGGCCAGTTTGTGCAGCTGTTCATACAAGACTTTGGCTTGGTGCAGAAGGTACCAAGGACAGCGGTCTTTGCATTATTACGTCTGTTAACTATCTAGACTTTATAGAGTTATGTATTTACAACATTAATTATTTACGTAATTGAACTTCTAACGCATCTAGTCTTTACACCATCGAGTATTTATACAGTCATGTATTTACTCCATAAAGTATTTACATCGTCATCTGTGAACACACCATCACGTCTTTACATCATCATTTAATCATCTCTCACACCATCACGTATTTATATCATCGTTTAATCATCTCTCACACCATCACGTATTTATATCATCGTTAAATCGTCTCTCACACCATCACGTATTTATATCATCATTTAATCATCTCTCACACCATCACGTATTTATATCATTTAATCATCTTTCACACCATCACGTATTTATATCATCGTTTAATCATCTCTCACACCATCACGTATTTATATCATCATTTAATCATCTCTCACACCATCACGTATTTACAATTTACATCATCATCTCTCACACCATCACGTCTTTACACCATCATCTCTCACACCGTCATGTATATACATTTACATCATTCATCTCTCACACCATCACGTATTTATATCATCATTTAATCATCTCTCACACCATCACGTATTTATATCATCATTTAATCATCTCTCACACCATCACGTATTTACAATTTACATCATCATCTCTCACACCATCACGTTTTTACACCATCATATCTCACACCGTCATGTATATACATTTACATCATTCATCTCTCACACCATCACGTCTTTACATCATCATCTCTCACACCGTCATGTATTTGCACCATCATCTTTCACGCCGTAATGTCCTTACGCCTTACACTAACTTGTGCCAGAAATGCCATTGCTATACATTGATCATGGCCATATCTTGAACATACATAAATACATGTTATAGTGAGAGCACTTCATTTTGGCCACGGATTCTATTTTAGATGTCACTAAATATTATCACATCAAAACACCAAAAACATATCTTCCATATTTGAAATCAATGTTTAATTTATCTTAGCACTATGTCCTCGTGGACATCAATCCATCATTAGCAACACTATCATCTTGGACTTAAATAAAGTTTATAAAGTTTTTCTTTATATTGGACATTTATACATCATAGTCATTGTTACACTGTTCAGTACATCTCTACGTGCTCTTTACCTTTGACAGCACTTGGTATTGGACATTAATACACCATAGTCATCTTTACACTGTATAGTTCATATCTAACTGCTCTTTACCCTTGACAGCACTTGGACATTAATACATCATACTTATATATCTTCATATCTTTTTTTAAGTTCTTGACAATGTTCCCTCGAAGGTTCGTTGGTCCGTGTGCAAAGTAAAAAAAATATTGTGTGCAAAGTTGCACTGTATATATTTATTGTACATAATTTTACATTTGCCACACGGTATCTATAAACTGCTGCGCGGCGTCGGTCAAATATCTGCGCGGCCGCGCAGCTTAAATGGAACATTGCTTCTTGGACTCAATTACATCTTGAAAAGCAGTTTGGATTTTAACATAAAAATACGACTTAAATAGTACTGCATGCCATCAGAAGGATATTTCAAATGAGTCGTTCAGGCGTATGTTGAAATGTCAAAGACTGAGAAGTCTACATTATCTATAGTTGTTTCACGGATAGATATCGTAGTACAGAATACTATGTAGTATGTAGGCAACTTGTCGATCTGCCAAAGGGACGTTACTATAAAATCGCAGACATCTGCACTAATTGTACTAATCGTGATTCTTTTAGTCTACAAGCGGAATGCATTATATCTTTTAAGGGAAATAATGAAATAATTCTGAAATGAAAAAGCGGTTATAGTAATTCATATAGTTCAGGGACGTGAAAATGTGCACTTCGTGGGCGTAGGGTTAGTAGAAATCGACAGTTTTATAATCCTTCACCTGAATGCATGTTTTGTCAAGTGAGGCGCGGGTTATGGTAAGTTCTCACATTGTTGCCGCCATTGTTTGGAGGGTGATGGTCAGCCTAAATATAGTTTCCAAGAGATAGGGGGCATATGACGTCATTCATCCAAGGCTGATCTGTTGACTCGAGTGAACAATGCAAATACACACAACATGCACGGGTGCTCAGTTCGCCTCAAGCCGATTCAAGGGCAAAGTTTGACACAATGCAGCAGGCCCCGTGACATTTCGATTCTCAATTCCTGAACTAAAGTCACATGCCTGGCAGATACTCCTTGCTCTCGTCTGCTGATGCTGATGAAATATTGGTTTAGAGAGGTGAGCTGGGATAGGTGTTGAATTTTAGCGTGATCAGTTCATTGCAGTTTATATTACATTTGACTTTTGTACTTCAGTGAATTTATCGAAATAAACTAGTACATGTATTGTGTAACCATAAATTAGGATATCTAAGTTATAAAATTCAGTTTTCTACATTTTAAAATAAAACCACATTGTCCGGCTTAACAAAGAAAATTAAATTGCTAATTAAAATGTCTTACGATTGCCCCCTTTTGATAGACTAACAATTGAATTCTCTCCCTTTACATACCTATCATACCGACCATTCAGGCCTTAAACACTCAAGTCTCTTTAAACTATGATATAATTTCACTATCTTCCCCCCACCCCTCTTTAAATATGATGTATATATTTTTTTTTATCCAATGTGTGTTTTCAAGTATTTTATGTTACTGGAAAATTAAAGACAAAAGTTTGGTCTGACGGAAAATGGGTTGAATTTATTTAAATAAAAAACAAAAAACAATGACTCGACCATTGGGTTGGTGAACTTAGTCGATTGAAGAAAGAGTAACCAGCCGTATATGCTTGCAATTAAACGGTGAAAACTATTGAAGGGGCCAAAGATCACTTTGTGTTCTTCTAAGTTGGAAACTTTGATATAGTCGGTGGTCACAAACCACAATCAGAGCATGCATCTTTGTCACACATCCAAAAATCACATGTATGTATGAACAGGAATCAGACCCATACTTCTCTTTATTACAAAATTATTGAAGTGACTATGTGTAAGGGGGATAACCGTTTCCCCTTCTTCTTTTGAAGGTATATTACATCTTGTAATTAACAATTAAATAGCTGATACTTTTACAAATAAGTAGAATATATATATATATACACACACACAAAATATAAAATAAATAAAAATGACTGATAATTTGTCCGTAAATTAAACACGTCTAAAGGACGCGAGCCAATGGTAACAATACGTTGACTGTGTTGACGTTGACTGTATTGATGTTGACTGTTGATTTCACGAGCTGGTTCAATGCTACACCTTGCCTATAAGAAGGGAGACGCTTTTTAGAGATCTTTTTATGTCACGTATTTCCCATTCCTTGCACATTACCCAGACATATTCATGTGCACCCCTATAGGGATATCTTACCTATGTCTTACAGCTTTGATAGCATTGACATATTGTCCATATTTTAAGTCATGCTTGAATACACGTGTTAGTTCGAAGCTTTTATCAATATACTAGTTCTGAGCTTAACTATAAACTTGAATCTTTGTGTTAAATCTAGATCTGAATAGAGTGGGGGGGGGTGTTTTTTTTAAAATGACGGTATCAATGTTTTAAATACAAAATAACGTGTGCCTGAATCTGTATTCAATATATGCTTGATTTTTTTGAGTGGCTGTACATGTATTACTATGTTTATCGCTAATGGTGGGGCCAGGCGGAGGGTCTTAAAAGATGCAGTTTGTGACGATGGTGGTGGAGTAAACATTAATGTTACGTCTCATTTTTCATGCATAAATTCAACTAATTTTAATTATAGACTTCGTTTTCATTACATTTTTATCAGCTTAAATCAGTTTTAAGCGACGCGTGTTTACATTCAATTTAACTTGTTTATTTGTTTAATATTTCTTAAAGTGTGGCGCCCTTAGAGAGAATGGACGATAAGTTACAAAAGGAAGTTTTCAAACGTTTGGAGAGAAAAAAAAGATGCAATTTTTAAGAAAAAGAAAGTTGTGGTGGTGGTGGGGGGTGGTATGCGAAACATCTAATACATTGTTTCTTCTTTTTTTTTCTTTTGGGGTGGGAGAGGTGGGCACAGGGTCTGAAACTTTACAGACTGTGACAACTTAATCAAACTCTTTTATTGCTTATCCGTGTTAAATCTGTTTGAGAACGTGATGTGTTTAGTTATGTTAAACCATTGATTCAAACGTATCTTAACACGTGTTGGAGTGCAAGTCCTAAATGACATAACAATTTAAACGTTCAGGTCTCTTCGAGTTTTTATGTTCAATCAAAACCTCGTCCGTCTTCCAGTGACGTCATTTGATCTGGTCTCATTCCCGTGGCTGGCCGTTAGGTTCTGATTTCTGCTTCACACGACCCGATGTCCTCTCACCCTCCGTCCCCACCCCACCCCCAATTGGGTCACATTTATCAAGCTACTGCCGGGCACGCGATCTTCATTCAGATTTGCCATTTTTGTCAAGTTCTCTTATCGATCCTGACGTGTTCCGTGTTCAGATAGACTGGACGGCGGACTCTCCCGGTCTCTGGTTTAACGGGGGATTGGCCGTGGGGACATTTCTTGCCGGTGAAGATCACTGGATGGCTACTCCCAATGACACTGTCAACACACCTCGGTGTTCTAGTGCTAATATCCGTATGATGGTGTCGTGCCTGTGGGAGATCAACACTTAGTTGTGTGTTGTGGAGCTACGGCCAGAAGGTACGTTGAAACTATTACTGCCTTAGTTCAGTCGAGACCTTATGTAATTATTCAGTCTTGGTAGTGGTGGACTGGTCAGGACTTTGTGTACTCACTCATTCAGTCTTGTTATTGGTGGATTGGTCAGGACTTTGTGTACTCATTTGTCAGGACCTTGTGTACTCATTCAGTATTACACTTGTTGGACTGGGCAGGACCTTAAGAATTCACTCAGACTTGCCCTTGGTGGGCTGGTCAGGACACTGTGTACTCACTCATTCAGTCTTATACTTGGAGGGCTGGTCAAGACCTTGTGTACTCATTCAGTCTTATACTTGGAGGGCTGGTCAAGACCTTGTGTACTCATTCAGTCCTATACTTGGAGGGCTGATCAGGACCTTATGTACTCACTCATTCAATTTTGTGTTTGGTGGGATTTTTAGGACCTTAAGAATTCATTCAGTCGTATACTTGGTAGACTTTCAAGGTTCCTACGTATTTGGTCTGTCTTTGTTTTGTTGTACGGTCAGTTCCTTATATAAACATGGTTTGTTAGGTGTTCACATAATATTGAGTGGGTTTAAGGTGTTTCTATATACACTTTAACATAAACTGACATACATTATTAGTTTAAAAACAGATATTCTTACAATGATACACCCAACAATGAATACATCATCCCCATTATATTATATTTACTTGTAACATTGCTTTGTAGGAGATCACATAATAATGAGTGTTTTTTAATGTGTTTTTATAAACACTTAACATAAACTTAACTTACATCATTAGGTTTAAAATATATGTTCGTACATTCTTAATGATAGAACCCAAAAGCAGCACACACCCCCCCNCCCCCCCCCCCCCCCCCCCCCCCCCCAAAGGCTTACTTGTGCGTTGTACTACCGACTGGCCTAAAAACGAGGGATAATATGGTCAATATTTTCACGTGGACAAATAACACTGTGCATATACGGAATAGTAAGTTTTCTGAGCTGGGATGGAATCAAGAGATAAGAGACGGCATTGATTGAAAGACAGGACAAATCGGTTGTTATGTATGTATGTCCTAAGGTCTGACCTTAGTTAACTAGCTCGCGTGACAGTTAAGTTGTTCTCTTCATCGACCAGTGCGGTTTACACGAATTTGTAATGTTTGGTAAAGGATGGTCCATTGTGGGGCTGGTCCTTGTGTCTCCCATAATGGGACAGGTCCTTGTGTCTCCCATAATGGGACTGGTCCTTGTGTCTCCCATAATGGGGCTGGTCCTTGTGTCTCCCATAATGGGGCTGGTCCTGGTGTTTCCCATAATGGGACTGGTCCTGGTGTTTCCCATAATGGGGCTGGTCCTGGTGTCTCCCATAATGGGACTGGTCCTGGTGTTTCCCATAATGGGACTGGTCCTTGTGTCTCCCATATTGGGACTGGTCCTGGTGTCTCCCATAATGGGACTGGTCCTGGTGTCTCCCATATTGGGACTGGTCCTTGTGTCTCCCATATTGGGACTGGTCCTGGTGTCTCCCATATTGGGACTGGTCCTGGTGTCTCCCATATTGGGACTGGTCCTTGTGTCTCCCATATTGGGACTGGTCCTGGTGTCTCCCATAATGGGACAGGTCCTTGTGTCTCCCATATTGGGACTGGTCCTGGTGTCTCCCATAATGGGACAGGTCCTGGTGTCTCCCATAATGGGACTGGTCCTGGTGTTTCCCATAATGGGACTTGTCCTGGTGTTTCCCATAATGGGACTGGTCCTGGTGTCTCCCATAATGGGACTGGTCCTGGTGTCTCCCATAATGGGATCGGTCCTAGTGAGTACCATTATGATTATAAACGTCTTAAATACTATAGTGCCGCACACTAAATCATGGTTTGTGGTCAAACTCGCTACAACGAGTCTACAGAAGGGGGTGGAATCTGTATTAGTTGAACACTAGAAGATTTGACTTTATGAAATGGTTCTTTTGTCTTTATAAGTAGAGTACAGTTATTAAATCCGTTGATGTGATCACATATCACAGATGTTTGTTTAGCAAATCTTGGATCAGGTATCGTTATTTAGTATTTTTAATCGTGTATTTGATGTCTGTTGCGCCCACTTCTTTCGTCTTAAAGCGCGAGAACCACTTCAAATTTATGTTGCTTAAGGCCTTGATTTATGGTCGAAGTAAATATTTGGTCGGTGAAAATGTTTCAATGTCATTGGGGACATTTCCTTTCTGGCCTCCTGTGCGTTTTGCTGTGCCATGTCGTTATTGTCATGTTTGCTACCAAATACATTCATACATTTTGTCACTGTCAATTATACTGCTTCTCGTGTTCACGCAACCCCTTCTCCCCCCCCCCCCCCCCCGAGCCCCAACGACGTGCGATGTAATGTTAGCGTTACCAATCAGGTTAGAACTGAATTTAATGTTATCGTTTTTACCAATCAGGTTAGAACTGAATTTAATGTTATCGTTTTTACCAATCAGGTTAGAACTGAATGTAATGTTATCGTTTTTACCAAGCAGGTTAGAACTGAATGTAATGTTGACGCTACCCAGCAGGTTAGAACTGAATGTAATGTTGACGCTACCAAGCAGGTTAGAACTGAATGTAAAGTTATCGTTACCAAGCAGGTTAGCACTGAATGTAATGTTGACGCTACCCAGCAGGTTAGAACTGAATGTGCGTCAGATTTCAAGACATGCAACTCGGCGTCCTTCTGTTTACCGGATAGATTTATACAGTGAGAAACTTGACGCCATCTACCGGTCTTGTATACACATAAGAGGGTTTGGAGGAAGGGGTTCTCAAATCCTGCACACAATAACTTCTTCAGAGAAATGGTCTCGTGTGCTCGGCGTGGGTGTTGTGTTGAACAGCAGAGCAAGTGTGTTTAGTGCCTCACCCAAAGAACTATTTCAGAATGCTTGGGTACCGCAGACCGTGTTGTTGATGTTACACGAATTGTCGTAGCAACATTCCAAATAGAGCCCTGTGAAAATTCTAAGCAATGGTCGTTTGTGTTTACTGTATCGCTGGCATGCTTCTTTGAGACAAGGCGTTGGCCCTTTATCTCCACACTCTTCGACACCGCGTACAAGACAGTTCGTATAATGTCAAATGTTTATCAGCATCATTCTCTTTTATGACTTGATTACCCTTGTTTTATTGATGTCTATTTATGGACGTCCTGAAGGTTGAAGGCAAAGCTTAGCACCAGCACTAACGAAGCCATTGTATTGTTACGTACGAACGTAGCAACAGCAAGTTTAGAGTTGTTGTCATCCCGATTAAATACCAATACAGAAGATTTGGCTTTACTCAAGGTAGCTGTTAATATTAAGCCGTGGCTGACTGAAACTTTGGTAGCTCCCTTGGGGAGTAGTTTAAACGTTTCGTTTTCCCAGTAGACGATGTGTACGGCATTCTCATTTTGTCAGCATGGCTGTAAACTGTTGAACATTGTATGCGTGTGTTCTTGTAGTGGATCATCAAATACCCGTGTATATATATATATATATATGTATCTGTTAAACAGACGAACAGGACGTGACTCACACACAGTTCGTTTTGTAAGGAACGCGGGGGAGGAACTACCCGTCTAGTCCATTACTGCACTGTACTTTATTATACTTCTTGGATAATGCTGTACCGGGATGTCAAGTTTGTTTATGGGACCGTTCTACAACAGGGGATTGTATTGGTAGATAGGATTATTGTTGCTTACCAAAGAACCCTTGGCACTCCTTACACCAGGATTGTATTGGTGTATTTAGGATTAATGTTGCTTACCAAAGAACCCTTGGCACTCCTTACATCAGGATTGTATTGGTGTATATAGGATTAATGTTGCTTACCAAAGAACCCTTGACACTCCTTACACCAGGATTGTATTGGTGTATATAGGATTAATGTTGCTTTTCAAAGAACCCTTGGCACTCCTTACACCAGGATTGTATTGGTGTATATAGGATTAATGTTGCTTACCAAAGAACCCTTGACCCTTGACACTCCTTACACCAGGATTGTATTGGTGTATATAGGATTAATGTTGCTTTTCAAAGAACCCTTGACACTCCTTGCACCAGGATTCTATTGGTGTATATAGGATTAATGTTGCTTTTCAAAGAACCATTGACACTCCTTACACCAGGATTGTATTGGTGTATATAGGATTAATGTTGCTTACCAAAGAACCCTTGAAACTCCTTACACCAGGATTGTATTGGTGTATATAGGATTAATGATGCTTTTCAAAGAACCATTGACACTCCTTACACCAGGATTGTATTGGTGTATATAGGATTAATGTTGCTTACCAAAGAACCCTTGACCCTTGGCACTCCTTACACCAGGATTGTACATTCAACAAAATCATCTTAAGCCACCCAACCACAGCACAGACAGAATTAATTAAAACCTTGGGACACTGTTAGTGAGTTATAAGAGCCAGTTATAGTTCAAAGATATTCCTGTTTATTATTACTCATCTTAACTTCATTACCCTGTGTTACTAGTAACAGTCGGCCATCCACTCAAGTACAGAAGAAGTTGTCAAAGTAGACAAAGCCACTTAGTTAGCGAGTATAGTAGAAGTAGTACTCGTAGAGTTAAGCCAGTGAGTTTCCAATCGTCAGACAATAATTACATCCGAAGTATACGGTACATCAAGCAATAAGGGCATAAACTACCATGTTTAACTATGTTTGAAGTTTGAATTAAGTTTGTCAATGGCATTTAGGAGATCAATCAAAGAGGTGTGGTTGTCCTCATTTACTCACTAAAATAGACGGCAAAGTGAACCATCGGTCCAATGTTGGCCACCAGGAAGTGGGATTGTCGCCCCAAAGTGAACCATCGGTCCAATGTTGACCATCAGGAAGTGGGATTGTCGCCCCAAAGTGAATCATCGGTCCAATGTTGGCCATCAGGAAGTGGGATCGTCGCCCCAAAGTGAACCATCGGTCCAATGTTGGCCATCAGGAAGTGGGATCGTCGCCCCAAAGTGAACCATCGGTCCAATGTTGGCCATCAGGAAGTGGGATTGTCGCCCCAAAGTGAACCATCGGTCCAATGTTGGCCATCAGGAAGTGGGATTGTCGCCCCCCGGCTTTCGTTTCATGAACCTCTATTAATAGCGCTTACAGTAACGTGACTGTGCTCCCTTCCCTGCCGAGATTAAGGTTCATTCATGTCATCGTATCTTATCGGTGGCAAGTATTGAAATACATTTACTAACCTGCCAATGTTACGGTTCATTCATGTCAACCTGTGGCGAGTATTCCGAGTATTGAAATGTCCACATATCTAACATGTGGCATGTTTGAAGATACAATTAGCAGCCCTAGAAAAAACATCAATACTTGTAGTTTGCCAACAAGGAAGGCTCATGCTAAGGAAATGTCATTTCATCTATGTAAACAATGTGTCTCATACTAAGGAAATGTCATTTTATATATGTAAACAATGTGTCTCATACTGAGGAAATGTCATTTCATCTATGTAAACAATGTGTCTCATACTGAGGAAATGTCATTTCATCTATGTAAACCTAGTGTCTCATACTAAGGAAATGTCATTTCATCTATGTAAACCAATGTGTCTAAATCCATTAAATAAAGAAGGTGATAATAACCTTGAATGCACATTCTCAAATACAGATTCTACACAATATCTTCTCTATTTTAACATGTGTTTTATATTGCCGTGTCTGCTCCTTACTACTAGCTCTGCTCTTCATTACTCTCAATACATGTGCTCATTAATGAACGTTCTATTCAGTATTGACTTGTATTTAAAAACTAACTGATCATCTTAAGAGTCAAGATGATCAGTTATAAAAGACATCAATATCTCAACATAAAAGATTATTAACAATATTTAAGAGAGCATTCTTTTCTCTCCTCAACTGTGGATAGCTACTGTGCATGTATTGATGTTCTGTTAGTGTCTCTCCACATACCAATCAATATTTAATGTCTCTTTTTCTCTTGTTTTAGATCCATCTCTGCCTGGAATAATTGAATCGACAAAAGGGAAATCACTGCATGTAAGAGGGGGACTCTGATATCCCCCTCATCCAGAGTACAAAGTTTTCTGTTTAAGCCAGCTGTTCAACAATATTATTTGAGGTATGGTCGCTGAGGTTTTCAGATAGTCTCTTTAAATAGCAATACACCTTTTATGGTGTAGTCCCAAGTTTTATGTTGTATGTCATAGTCCCAAGAGTTATGTTATATGTCTTAGTCCCAAGTATTATGTTGTATGTCATAGTCCCAAGTATTATGTTGTATGTCATAGTCCCAAGTATTATGTTGTATGTCCTAAGTATTATGCTAGATGTTGTTTATTCTTTTATTAATATCGAAATTTTCATTTCAGAATGCATAACAGACGGGATGACACAGGCTGCTGTAGCCGCATCTTTTTGAAATCTATTATGGTAGTCTTCAATATATTCTACTGGGTAGGTAATCGATCATGGTAGTCTTCAATATATTCTACTGGGTAGGTAAATCTATCATGGTAGTCTTCAATATATTCTACTGGGTAGGTAAATCTATCATGGTAGTCTTCAATATATTCTACTGGGTAGGTAATCGATCATGGTAGTCTTTAATATATTCTACTGGGTAGGTAAATCTATCATTTTCAGTGTATTCTACTGAGTAGGTAAATCTATTATTTTCAGTGTATTCTACTGGGTAGGTAAATCTATCATTTTCAGTGTATTCTACTGGGTAGGTAAATCTATCATTTTCAGTGTATTCTACTGGGTAGATAAATCTATTATTATTATATGTATTCTACTGGGTAAAATATTCCATCTTTAAAACTAAACACTGAAAAAAACATGTATATTTTATGGCTGTATACTTTTTATTTCCTTGAATCATTTTTTTTGCATATCTCTTTATTCTTGACAATTCTAAATTCAATTTTTACTTCAGAACACTGTAAATTTCATTTTGTGTATTTAACTCTTAATGCGCCATAAGGTTTTCGGAAAACTTCCGCCTCAATACAGTAAGAATTTCCTGAATTGTGATCAACTGGTTATGAAATTTAAAAAATTGCGTAAAATCCATTTTTATTATTATGGTCATACTGATGTCATCTTTTAGAATAAGAATGGTTATTTTATGTATCCGAAAGGCCGTTTTTAGTTTAAAACTATTTTTACCTGTAGTTTAGTACTATTATTTTAGTAATAAAGTATAGCAAAATTGCATCTTCGAAAAAAAAAAGTAAAAACTTCCAAAAAACATCGCGAATAACACTAGCGAGGGAAACAGCCGCCATTGCAGGAAGTCGAAAACATCGTTCATCACGCACTGAATAGTTTTTATTTTCTGTAATTTTGTTTCTAAAGATAGTTCTATCGAGTCGCGCATTACCACTCTTTGGTACAAAACGGTAAACCGCGGATTACCGTGCTTTGGTACATTAAGAGTTAATGTTATATGTAAAGAATAAAATAGAAAAATCCAAGCTATATCTTGTCTAAAAAAATTGTTGATGTGGTAAAACTTTTTGTTTCAGCTCAGTGGGGTTGCTTTTCTTCTGATTGGCTTGGGCAGTTACTTCATGCGGCACCACTACGTCAGCCTGATGGAGAGTCAGCTGTTTCCCATCACCACGTACCTGTTCATTGGCACAGGAGGCATCATCATCTTCATGGGCTTTGTGGGATGTGTTGGGACCCTACGAGAACTTCGCAGCTGTCTTATTTTTGTAAATAGCTTTAAAATTGTTTCTACATTGTCCCTCTGGATTTTACCTTTTCCTCTTTTTTTTTTGTCTCATGGCTTCGTGGTCGTAAGGGGTTCTAATGTTTCCATTGGAACTTTCTCATCGCCTCTCCAAGTCAGCAGAGGACTATTTTAGCAATAGTCATTCCTCAACCTGTTTTTATTTTAGCTTAACGGGGACTAGATCCCAGGCATCTCAGCATGTGAGGCGAGCGCACTATTGACTTCGCTATTCTACCTCTTATATTATATTTGTTGTTAAACTAAAATATTATCCCAATTATATCGGAGAGGTTACTTTCAAAGATTATTCTTTTTTTTAAAAAACGGTATTGATTCTCTTTGCGTACTTCAAATTTAAAACAATTTAGTGAAAGGTCCTTTTGTAGTAAATCCCTAAATATGATACCAACATGTAATTTTTTGGGGGGTATATTTTTTTAGTAATTCATTTATTTACTTTTGATTTCAGTATGCATTTGTGTTGATGGCAGTGTTCATGCTAGAGACGTGTGTTGGTGTCTTGGCCTACATCTATGAAAGTGCAGTGAGTTCACTGGAGTTGTTGTTTTTATACATTAAATGATGGGTTTATGTGAATGGTGTACACAACTTAATGACTTCAGGTTCTTAGAGATCTCATTTGTAACTTGTACATGTTTGATGGCTATATTACTGATATTGGCTGAATCTTAGAGCCTCTTCTAAGGCTAAGTGATCCAAGGGGGATTACTTTGGTTGAGATAACTAATATTGATAAATGAATTACTAACATTTATTGAATTTAGGGCAAAAAATCTGACCAAAGTTGTAATTTGCATAAAACTTTCACATAAACATGTCCCCCTCTATTTATAGCACTTGATTAACTTAACAACTGATAAATTAAAACAAGCACCTGTTTATTTTAAATATTCTTAAAATACCTGTTAATTTTCATTAACGAATTAATTGAGAAATGTGAATTTTCATAAAATTTAAAGTATGACTGATTATATAAATAATTCTTACAAACTATTCCACATAAGGTCAACTTTACCTACAGCACACATTAAGATTGGGAAGTTATTTAGTTATGGTGATCTTGAGTATTCAAATTTAGCGTTCAGTTTCAATTGATTTGCTCAGATTCACAAAGAGCTGACCAGAAATCTGAATAGAACTATCAATGAGAAATATTTTTTGGATGATGATGTCACCAGGGCAGTGGATCTCATGCAGACAACGGTAGGCACAATTTGTTTTGTAATGATTGAAATGAAGTAGTGTGTTAATTGTAAAAACAAATGTGGGCTTGGGTGTTTTTCAGAAAGCATATTTTTCAACTGAACTTATTGTGACTTAACTCTTCTCATGTCAAGGGCTTGTCCATGTTTCCAGATCAGTTTATTTTTTAATTAATCTTTTTTAAGGTGATCTAGCTGTTAATGTAATTATAATACACTTTTTAAGCACAACAGCTGTATCTTATTTTTTTTTTCTTCTAATACGTAGAAGAAAATGCTATATTACAGAAATAGGTTATAAGTGTCATGTAATTTTTTTTCTGAAATATTTGTTTGAAAAAATTTTGAACTTACCAGATTATAATATTATATATTTTAATTGGTTTTCTGCTCTGCTAAAATTTACACAAAGTATATCTAATTACGAAAAGAATTCATTTTGAAAATCTTGTATTGGGGTTTATATTGATTGGATTATAGAAATTGGTAGTCAGCCATTGTGTTGTAAATAAAATGTGAAACCTAGAACACAGTTGAAATGAGATGAGAGTAAGAATGTAAAAGTTAACATGGGCATAGTTAGTCCTGGAAATATCTCCAGTAGTTGGTGTGTAGTAGGGGGCATAGTAAGTCCTGGAAGTATCTCCAGTAGTTTGTGTGTAGTGGGGGCATAGTTAGTCCTGGAAGTATCTCCAGTAGTTTGTGTGTAGTGGGGGCATAGTTAGTCCTGGAAGTATCTCCAGTAGTTTGTGTGTAGTAGGGGGCATAGTTAGTCCTGGAAGTATATCCGGTAGTTTGTGTGTAGTGGGGGCATAGTTAGTCCTGGAAGTATCTCCAGTAGTTTGGTTTGTGTGTAGTGGGGGCATAGTTAGTCCTGGAAGTATCTCCAGTAGTTTGTGTGTAGTGGGGGCATAGTTAGTCCTGGAAGTATATCCGGTAGATGATGTGCAGCAGACAGAAGTGTGGGGCTAGTGGAAGTTAGTTGACATAACATCTTTGATCTCTAAGTTGATGTCAGTTCCTATATGGATCTTGTGATAATATATTACATTGCTGTACCAACAATAAAGATGACTAATATTGTAACATGAATGTTCAGTTTTTAATGTTATTTTTGTTGGTGTGAATTTTGTTAGTTCCACTGCTGTGGAGCCACCTCCAGCAATGACTGGGAGTTCTCCAAGTGGGTGATGAACGTGTCTCACAATGACTCAAGTTTAGTCCCAGCGTCTTGTTGTAAATCAGTCAACAGCACTTGCAGTACAGCCATCCAGTCAGCTTATGTTTATACTGAGGTAAGTCTTCAGTTTTTATCTATACTGTTTGTAAGTCTTCATTTTATATCTGTACTTAAGGTTTATCTTCAGTTTATATCTATACTGAGGTATATCTTCAGTTTATATCTATACTGAGGTATATCTTCAGTATCATCAATACATGAGGTAAGTCCTCAGTCAGTTTAAGTCAACACTGATGTTAGTTTCCCATTCTGAGGAAAGTTTATTTCAGCTAATATCTCAATTAATAATCTAACTTATGTCCTTGCTGAGGTAGTTTTAATCTATAATGAAAATGATACATAAAAAATAAACTAATTAATTCTGTCCCTCAACAATTTGTTTTTATTCCTGTCCTCCAGGGTTGTGTTGAACACCTTGAGAAGTTCATTCGTTTTCATCTGATTCTCATTGGTGGGGTTGGACTGGGCCTGAGTATACTGCAGCTGTTTGGCATCATATTCTCATGTTGTCTAGCTCAGAAGATTAAGGAGGACTTAAATTTTTAATCAAGTCTGTGGGTGTCAAGGCTGACCTGTGAACATCAATGGCGTTGTTTTTTCACTGGATTAAACTTCAGTTCATGGAACCACATTTTGTGGAATATTTCCCATCCATTTTGGAACAAGACAGAGCTCAGCCCATCTCAGGCGTGTGGACACAAGTTAAGACAATTTGTATTTGATGTTTGACTAACGGGGAAATCACAAATTGTGCTATTTATCAAACAAAACAGTAATCTTTTCTTTTTCAATGAAATAATATTGCAATTATATTGCATTTATTCTGTGAAAATACTGTTTACCTTTTTTAAAAATAAGTCTTGCAAAAGAGTGCTGCTTATTTCTATGGGCAACGTTAGAGGCCAAATAAATGTTCATTATTGTTTAACTGGATAAGTGTAGGACTTCATAGATGAAACAAATTCTTGGGTGCAATAAGAGCTGAAAGATACTGACATAAAACAATTTGTGTTTACCTTAATTCTGTACAGTTGCTGACAAATTGTGGCTGATTTGATTTCATTATTGGAAAGTTTCTCCAGTTGTTGAATATGGATGACTTCACTTGAATATGGATAACCTCCCTTGAATATGATATCCAGGAGATAATTGGAATTTTCAAATTTAAGAATTGGATGCCATGAGCTTTGACTTGTTCAGTTGAAGTTTTTTTAAAATTTTATGTTATCAAGCAAGCAGAGATACAACACATGCGAAACAGCTGGTTGAATTTACATTATTACAAGATGGAGAAATGTTTGGACATAGTGAAAGTCATTTGGTTAGTGCTGATGTTTAGTCTAAGATGTCATTTGGTGGGTGCTGATGTTTAGTCTAAGATGTCATTTGGTGGGTGCATGAAGGTTTTCTAATTTTTTTAATTGTTTAAGATGACCATTACATTTTTGTACTAATTTGGCAAATAGTTAAACAATTAAATCAATGAACATTTAAGAAAAATACTTGAATTAACCCAATGGGCCTAGTGTGAGATAGAACAAAATAATTCTAGCTTTTAAATGCGCCATTTCCCCACTGTTAAGCATATATCTGCTTTTAAACAACCACAACTTAATTCCTTGTGAATTTACTTATGAATGACCTTTGAAAAAATAAGGACTTGGGCAAAGTTTTTTCAACATTTAAAGACCATGCTGAATTATTTCAGGGTTACTCTCTTTACTTGATAAAAAATTTCATCATTTTGAACACACAGAGTTGCCTTTCCTGGTCATGAAGTAAAGAATATTCATCTATTTACCCTTGTACTCAGATTTGTCATTTTTATCTTGGTTAATCTCTTTGTTGATCCTGTGTTTTGTTGGGGCTGCAATGCTTCCATTTCTATGAAACTGCTGTTGGCCACATATGAATATGTTAGTGCTGTTGGCCACATATGAATATGTTAGTGCTGTTGGCCGCATATGAATATGTTAGTGGTGTTCTGTGAAGAAATTACAGCCAATCATACAGTAGCAAAAGGCAGATGATGTTAATCCTTCTTCCTTCCAAAGA
Organism: Radix auricularia; assembly: GCA_002072015.1. Lineage (NCBI taxonomy): Eukaryota > Metazoa > Mollusca > Gastropoda > Lymnaeidae > Radix > Radix auricularia. The sequence continues at coordinate 167,294 of MUZC01004474.1, read as the reverse complement.
TTGAAATGTCAGTTTAGAACAGTTATAGACAGTGGATTTATCACAAGTGTGGTCCTGAGACATTGACATTCACTTTGACATTGACATTAAACAACTTAGACATTAGTTTTGTCTGCCTAGATGTTTATTTTGAATACCATAATATTCAGTAGAATTACATGCACATAATGAAGCAATCATCATTTTCAGTTGTATGGAAACTACCTTCTGTACTATACTCAATTATTTTAATACTATTTTAATCCATTGAAACCCTATGGTGGTTTCATTGACAGTCAAGTTTTGGGTCTGTAATGCTAACGCTTTGATTTGGGATGTTTAGAAAAACATGTCAATACTTAATTTTTTAATTCTTCATCACTGCACACCCTAATAATTGTCTCAGATTTAATCCGTGTTCTTACATCATTTAAAACAACTTATTTGACATTCAACTCAGGGAAATTAAGTCCTTAACCTACACTACACTCTATGCCATTCAGTTTGTGTCACTAAAACTTATTTTATATGAAGTCCTTCATCACAATAACAAATAATAAGAAGGTCAATTTAATTCTATCTCATCACAGCTCTTATTTAAAAAATTAAAAAGTACCGTCACGATACATGGAAAATGTTGAGGATGATGCCTAAAATCTCCACATGCACATTGTATGATAAAAATTTGTCATTGAAATATTTCTGTTTTCCAGAAATCCTTTTGAATAAATTTAAGGATTTTAATGTTTAATGCCCCAGAAGGATTCCGCCAATCTTCCCTCTCAATGCCATAAGGATTTCCGGTATTGCAATCAACTGGTTATGAAATTTTAAAAATACCTTAAAATGTATTTATATTATTATTGTCATACTGACTTCATTTTTCAAAATAAGAATGGTTATTTTACATAACCAAAAGTTTGTCTTGAGTTTTAAAACTATTTTTTCCTGTATTTTAGAACTATTGTTTTTATAATAAAGAGGTGCGCGTTACCATGCTTTGGGGCATTAAACGTTAAAATATATATATATATATGATATATTTATTAATCGAGTTATAATATTGATTATTATTTTGATCTTCTGCCTGGTACAGGAAGTAGATGTGCGTGCAATAGGTTGCTGGCCGCAGCACTGCACCTGTGTGGTATTATTATTCAATACCTTGTATTTTCTACTTATCTTAGAAGTGGAAAATATTTTATTTTCTTCATTTAAAAAAAAAATGCATCAGGGGAGGCCACCTTGTTAAACAGCCGGAGTTCAACCATGATTTAAGTGAACATTTTCGTGACATATTTATCAGAAGCAGCTCAGCATTATTTTTAATTACCATTTTTTAGTAGGTTATTTATTATTAATAATTAATATTTATGAGATATATGTGCTATGATACCAAATAACTTTTGACAGAAGCATTTTTTAAAAACTCTTCCGAATCCAACTGTTTTGTACGGCAGCCTGCATTATCGATTGATCTTGTTTCTCATTAACTGGTCTTCTGAATGCATTTTATGGTTGTGTTGCATCTGAATTTCCAACATTTTTTTCTGCTTTGCTCTGTGAAGTTTGGGCCAAGGTATTCAATAACTGCAGTAGAATTTAAGATCTTTTTTATTAATGAAAGAAATAAACACAACTTTGTCAGTAATATACAGCTTGACATTTTATTACTAAAAATTGAAGTTTAAAAAACTTTTAAAACTTAGTTTTTAAAAAAATGTGCTTTCAGAAGAGCTTACACATAGAAAGTCTCTATAGAAAATAATTTTCTAAAAATTAAATTTTGTCAACATTCAACAATTATTTGTCGGGCTACATAAATTGCTTATTTACACCCTGATCAGACTTTCTTTGCCCAATGAAATGTAAGAATATTTAACAACATTTTATTCTACTTCTATTTATTTCTATAAACTTTTCTTTTATAGAAAGTCTGTTTGTTTACAAATTATTTTTGAAATATCCAGAAGTATTGTTGGCACTTGCCAGTAGCAACTTTTATATCTGTGTCTATAATTGTATTGTCACTTTTTTTTAGCAGAAAATTTTTTCATTTTTTCTATATGTGTGCATATTTCATATCCATATTTCTGATATGACATTATATTTTTTAAATTTATAATTTCCTTTTGTTGATTTACTCTGGATTCAAATGTAAAGAAATGTGTTTATGATCTCTTTGTCAGGTGACATCTTGAAATAAGGTCACATGACTAGTTTTGTCAGGACAATAGTGGGAATAAAGATCATTGATAGAAACTGTTCTTTCTATCTCTTAACATATCAATTTATTTTAATTTAAGCTTTGAAAATAAAATCTTTATTTCTTGTTTTCAATATTTATAGATAGACGTATGCTATGAGACTATTTTATGATTTATAATTGCTTCCATTTCATGATGCTATGTATATTTCAGATCTCAGATCATTGTCTTTTTACTTTCATTTGATGGTGAATCTAATTGGTATTTTAAGTCTAAAGGCTGGCATTCCATTTTCTTTGAAAACTTAAAATTATGTTCTATTATTTTCTTAACTTGAGAGAGTGTTATTTTCTTAACTTGAGAGAGTGTTATTTTCTTACAAGCATGTAAGCAGCAGTTTGATTCTCTTTTTTTTTATACTACTAATTTACAAGCTAATGACTTAGTTTTGTGTACAGATTTAACCAGCTGAACAACCAATAGATTTTTGTTGACTTTTTGTGTCCATCTTCAACAAGGTTCTTGTAAAAAATATTTGTTCAAATATTTTTTGTTTGTAGATTTCTGTTGTAAACTATAAATATTGCCCATCTTTGACTTGTGGGCCTGTGTTTTTATTTCCTGTACACTGTAAGCTTACAATTCAGCAGTGAATAATGTATGGATATTTCTCTGCTAAAGATGAAAGGCAAGCAAGAAGTGGCAGTGTGTACCTATTAGGCAAAGTATCCATGTGACATTGTAGGGGCCATAAAACGCAAGTTTGTTGAAATATTATCTTTCTACTCGATGTATATGTTGTCAATGTTCTATCAAATATTTCTGTTTTATGTCTGTAAAAATATTAAACTGAAAACTTAATCAGTTTCTTTTCTGTTGTGATGAGACAGACATGTACACCTAGCTATTCTGTAATTTATGTGCACATGATTTGACATCTGAAACCATCTAGTCAGATGTGACAGCTACATCATGTTAGCTGACATGGCAGCTGACAAAGGCACTGAGGGTGACATCCAGTCAGAGTTACAAATGTATAAACTTTTTTCCAAAGCTTATAAAAATACCAAATTAATTTATCCCAATGTTTAAAAAGTGTACTGGCAGAATCAAAGCTTATCTCAATTATACACATAATAAATCGTTTAACTGTTTAACGAATATCGACATTACATATTAATAATATAAGCCTTGTGTCATTATTATTATCATGCATCATTTTTATAGTTTTAAATACTATTGATTTCTAATAAGAAAAAAAGTAAATATTTTAAAAAATCGCAATTATTATCTGAAAGTTATTTGTATTATGAACATTAACTTGTTAGTATCAATTTTATTGTAAGAGTTTCAAGTGTATAATAAACATATCTATAACACCATTCAGAGGCATCACCCGTGGCGGCTCCCCCCCACCGCACCCCCCCTAGTGACGCCACTGACACCATTACTGTTGACTATGTGCTACCACCTAATAAAGTCTTTGAGACTACAGCATTAAGTTTGAATCAGATGAGTTTCCTGTCAAGTCTCTTGTCATTGTGCCATGTTGGTTTAGAGATTAGGTGTTTTTCTAATGATCTGTATGTTTCATTTTGATGAAGAAAAAAAAAAGCAATAAAATTGAAGTTTCTGTCATATTTTAATAAATTGTTGAGTTGTTTTTTAGCGCATTTTCGAGATGTCGAAATCGCTATTGCACCCGTTTTGTCCGTCCGTCCGTCCGTCTGTCATCACCCTTGATCACAGCATCCATAAGTCCTAGACCCATTATGTATATATGTTTTTTGTATGTCCTTACCTGCCATTTGTGCATCAACACTCAGTTACTCGATCCGTTTAAAAACCCCGTTAAAACTACCAAAAAATATTTCGAATCGAGAGGTAACACTAGCACAGGGAACGGCCGCCATTGCCGGAAGTCGAATACACAATTTTTCAAGCATTGAAGAGTGTTGCGAAAGGGTGCAAAATAATTAGTTGTTTTTTTTTAGTTGACGTCATTAGAATATGTGTAAAAGTTTAGAGAGTTTTACGTCATCATTTGTGGTGACTTGTAGTTGGATTAAAGAGAAAATAATTTTTTTTTTAAAATGTAAAGAAATGACTTTTAAATACAAAAATGGCAGGTATATTCATTACACAAGAAAATTCATAAAAATATGTCTAAAATCTAAACACAATTACTGATAACTACATAATTCTGATAACTTACATAAGTACTGATACATAATACGAAAATGCGCTAACACGTCCTGAATTCCAATAGGTACCAGGCTTAACATGATTTTTTTTTGGTTGTGTGCTCTTTTGTCTTTTCTTCCTAAACAATATGACAAAATTGATTCATCTTTAACTATGTTGCCTCACTCTTTTATTACCTATATTGTCTCAATCTTTTATCGTTTATCTAGCCTCAATTTTTTTATCAGCTTTGTTGCTGGTACATACAGTTCTATTGCTTAAAGGTAAAAATTAGAAAATTAAAATGTGATTGTATCATGTTTTTGATTATTATGAATTGAATGGGCATCGTATGTATGGGTATGTTCTTAACAGTTTTGAGCATGTATTTAAAAAATAAATATTGATTCAATAATTTGGTACAGATTAAATCAGCCAATAGGTCTTTTAAGCTTTCTTTTAAACTTAAACCCATTATCTACCAATGAATCTGAGCAGAAATATTTCAGATACATTTTTAAATAAGATAAGTTTTAACAGGATTTTTTTTTTTAATTTCAAGGAAGAAAAAATTATGAAATTTCATAACTTTAATTGTAATATAAATTTTTATTTATTTATAAATTCTAATAAGTTTTAGTTATCAATTTTAACTAATGTCTTTTAACTTTATATGTTGGCCCTGTAACAACAAGACATAAAATAAATATTTAATATAGTAATGTTAATATTAGTATCAATTAGACCCTCCGAAAGTCACTTTATTATTAAACTAGGATTCAAAGCTAGACTTGGGTTGCACCTCAAATAAAGGAATTACTTATAAATAAATAAACCATGCACTAAGTCACAAGCTGGTTTGCATATCACTCAATTTATAAGGACTTTCTTTGTACATCACTGTGTCTGACCTTGGTTGCACAACTCAATGTGCTAATACTCAGTGTTTACACTGGTGTGCTTCACTCACTGTGGTTAGCACTATTCACAGTTAACAATTCAAATATTTTCTCTGACACAGGACAAAATTGGTTATCTTCCAGAATTATAATGGCAAGTTTCAATTTATCAATTTTGTTTAGAGAAATGCCTGAATAATCCTTAATGTTCTATTTTTAGAGACTATCAAAACAACGCAGTATGTTTAAAAAATTGACTGCGATCACAAACAAATTTTGCTAAACAAATTTAGCTCTAAGGTGTAGCTATCTGAATAATATATACAGTCGAACCCACTTACCTCGAGCTCGGTTAGCTCGACCACCCTATTATGTCGACGTTTTTTATTGGAACCGCCAAATTCTCTCTTTGTCTTAGCATTTTCTCGTCGTTTAATTCGATTTTTTTAAGTCGCCGAAACCTCATAACACGAGCACAAAAAAGGGTCAAATTTGCCACTTAACATTGGTTATCTCGATCCCCATGACCAATCGCCAGCTTTTGAAAATGTTAGCTATGATTTTTTTATACCCAAGGGAAGTTTCTGCCTCACCAGGGTCTGCTGGTGACGTCACAGCCCACTTGCGTTTTGCTCTCAGCGCTGTGTTGCTTCTGGTACTATGGCAATAGCCGGCTTTTGACATTCTTAGTTTTTATCGATAATCGACGCTGGTTTTTATTTTAAATTTGTAAATTTCTGCTGTCAGTTGGTGCACATATACCTTTTGTTGTTAGCAAACATGTATGTGCAATTTTATAGCATGCCGATAGCTTCATCAAACAAATAACGGCAATGCTGTTGTGTTAAAAAAAAACTCCAAAAACACCTGCATGAACATTATCATTTATTAACGCTAGTGATGGGACGATACCAAAATCATAGGCTGCTTACTGTAAACAAGGCTCCCCAGATTTTAAAATATATAATATAACAGACTACAGACAGTTTACCCACCCCCACTCTCAATCTCCCACACCATTGTTGTTGGTTAGTCCTATTAGCATCAAGTTACCGAAGGAATTCTAATAGTCCATTGTAAACTGAGGGGATCGTATGGAATAATAAAATGTACCGTGTGCAGACTTGTTGTCATTGGCAACCATTCATCCTTCAACCTCATTTTGACTATTACATGTACAGTACTACTGCTTTGTTCTCATTGTTCATTCATAAGAAGTGGCCGTGTGCAAAAGCCATTTAACTATTGGTTAGAATTAATTAAAATATGTCAAAGTTGAAGGTTCAAAAGGAGTACCTAATTTATTTGTGTACGTTTATATAGAGAAGAGTTCGCTTTGTCATGAGTCATATATAGGTCACGATAGACCATTGTAAGCTGAGGGGACGGACCCAAAGAAGATGATTAGGAAGAGAATTGTTCGGGGACAATGAGGGGATGTGTAGGTTACTTATTTGTGTAGCTTGTAAGGAAAATCAAGCAAGTGGCTTCGAAGGCACAGTATCGCTCAATCTGGGAATCACCGCAAAACGGCGTTATATTACTTAAACTTAAACGGTCTTTAAAAACGAACGGTCTTAACAACCTTAAGAAAGAGTGAAGAAATAGGGTCCCGATATTCCGATACGATTCTGATTAATCGTCCCATCACTAATTAACGCACAACACGTACATAAAGAAATTTCAAGCGCATGTTAATATTTTGCCGCCATATTGGTTTTCGCTTTAACTCGATCATCGGTTATGTCGATGCCATTTTTCATACCCCAACGCCGTCGACTTAAGCGGTTTCGATTGTATATACATTTCTGTACATATATATTAGAACTGTTATCTATTAATTTTAATTTAATCGTTAACTTGTTAAAAATTACTGATTAATTAATCGATAATTTTGATTAAAGCTAAAAATAAAATATGTATGTCTTTATCAAACTGAACATTTCATGGGAAGTAACTAAAACAGGAGGGTGACATTTTTGTTTTATTGAGTTATTTCCCCTGTCTTAAAGACATTTATTTATAAAAAAAAACAATATTCTGAACTAAATTTTGTTGTTTAAAAGAACCATAAAAATGAAATCAAAGTTATGCCTTCGATGGAAAAAAAACTGCATATTAACAATGGAAAATTTTGCTAAGTCTCATTTCTCAACTGTTATTTTAAGAAAAGTCCAATGAGTTGTAAAAAATATATATTTGAAAACTTATTACAATTACAATTATTATTATTTTTTAATATTTTAAATAAAGAATCAGGATTTGTAATTAACATATTACAAGTTTTAGTTTAACTTAATATGTAACTAAACATATTTAAAAATCTGTATAAATTTTTAAAACATTGTTAAATAACGCAATAAAGTTTATAGGCATTTGGACTAAAATTTCAAATTAATTTAAAAAAAAAAAATTAATACAGGTATATAGAATTTGCTTGATGATTAACAAAAATATAAATATCATCTTTTTTATCCCAAGTGGTTCAAAAGTTATGATGTTTTTTCTAAGACGTTATAATCACTTTTTTCACTATGTTGTTTTCCTTCACATTTGGTGCCCTTTTAGGGCATTTTTAAAAAATGCCCATAACTTAAGTATATAATTTAAAAAATTATAATATTGTTAGGGCATATTTTAAAATATAGGTAGTTCAATATAATATCAAAGAATTAAAATGTTGTTATTGTTAATTAAGCAAAAACAATGTTTAATTTTTTAAATATTATTTAAAATTATTTTCCTTATAACACCTCTTATTTTAAAGTTTACACTTTAAAAATCTTTTCTTTTTAAATGGAGAAGTTTGTAGTTGTACGTAAAAAAATGATTTATTATTAATAATTAATTATTTATTAATAAATGGGAAAAACTCAAACATCTTCTTTAACTTAAATTGCTATTTTATTGATAAAAATAATTTTAATCGATAAAACATTTTACCGATTAATCGAGAAATTAATCGTTAATTTCCGCAGCCCTAATACACACACAAAGGCGCGCGCGCACACACACACACACACATATATATTATATATATATTAAAAGGTCCAAGAATACCTTAGGGACGCTATTTCCACTCGTGTAAATACATCTCGTGTTAGTAAGTAAGTTAAGTGAAGTCAAGTGGCTTCTATAATTGCTTCTAATTGTCTTAAGTTGAATTTTTAAAGTTATTTTGTAACTGGGCATGCTTCTAAATGTATTTACTTTCTGACAATGGAAAACAAAGGACACGACAGTTTTTATTTATTATAATTTTTTTTTAAAAAACAACTGTTAAAAGAAAAGATGCCTCTCGACCACTTCCTGTGTAGGCTCCTGGGGATCATTCAGCTATTAATTCTCAAGGCATCCATTAATTCATGTTTGCAATAAAAGTATGCTTAAATTACACGACAATGTTATTTTCGCTATAATTTACCCATCAATCCAATATCCTTAGATTTGTTACGTTGAGTCAAAATAGTATCTTAATTTGGGGTTTGGGGTGGGTGGGGAATTTGTGATGGTAAAAGAATGCTTCATAGACGCACTTTTAATTGAAGATATTTAGGTTTTTATATCAGCGTTATCATCATATCTTATATTGAAATAACACTATTGCGTTTTAAAATGAGTTATTTGCGTCATAATTTTTATGCCATAGCAAATCTGTTTATTTAGACATAGATACAGAATTATTACAAAAATCATTCGGAGCATTTGTTGACGTTTAATAACGTAATAAATGCCAGTTTAGTAGTAATAGTAATCACTCCTCAGAACAACAGCCAAAACGATTATCATGATGATGGTGCCGACAAGACCAATGCCGATGGAGAACCAGGCGTATCTTTTGGCTTCAGCCGAATATTCAGCTGCTTTAGAAATATCGTTCCTGGCAAGGGCTTCTCTGCACTGTGAACAATCAAGGCAATTCATATTACAGTTACAGAGCTACTTTATCTTTCAGGGGAGCTCCCACTAAGTTGATTACATGTGGCGACATACTACAAGGGGCGACTAAATTCCAGTAACTTTCCACTGTGTATGTGTGGGAGGTCATTTTATTATCTGTAAAAAACACAGTTATTGCTGTTCATCGCGAATGTAAACATACCAGATTTTAAGCTCAAATTAAATCTAAAGAGAACTCACATCCGACGCTTTCATGATGGCAGCTATACCCAGCGGCCAAAAGAAGAGTAGGGACACAACAGCCAGTGTCATATTGTCAGGTACCGTACTCACTCTGTTGACTGTCATCATGGGTGGCTGGGCCACCATTGTGGTATTACCATATACATTTTGTGTCTGGAATATACACGTGTAAAAAGTGTCTTATTTATTAGAAGGTGATCACATAACCTACACTATTTCGACAAGGTATTGAAGAAATAACAGTAATGTTCTCAAGTACCTGATGTTAACAGGGAATGGGTATTGAAGTAGGTAACCTATAGCCATAGCAATAAGGCGTGTAATTCCTCATTTAATCTTTTTAAATAATATATAATTTAGTAATGAATTCCGCGACGCCTCGCCTCGCTACTCTTCAATCCTAAGACGATTTATTTTTAGGAAACCTTGTTCATGACTTACCGGATACACGTACATGGGCGACCCTGGTGATGTGATGGGATACGGCTGAGTGGGCCCAGATGGGGCAGGTTCACCCAGTGGCGGAGAATACACTGTGTTATAATTCGGGTTTGCGATGCCATGAGAATCGTAGGTCGGGGGGTCGCCTGAAATGGAATCAATTTAATTATGGCTTCTCTCTCTCTCTCTCTCTCTCTCTCTCTCTCTCTCTCTCTCTCTCTCCCTCTCCCCCTCTCTCTCTCTCCCTCCCTCTCTCTCTCTCTCTCTGTCTCTGTGTGTGTGTGTGTGTGTGTGAGTGTGTATTTAAGAAATGAAAAGTAAAGTTAAGATGTGACTGATCACGTTTAACCTTAACTTTAAGAGAGTAATATGATTTATAATATGATATTCTACCGCAAATTAGTTTTATTATTGTGATTCCAGTCAATTTTTTTTTTATAAATCCCTTAAACTAACTCTTGGTGTCTGCTAGCTTGCTTGCTTGTCGCAAAAACTTTGGATCAATTTTACCACGTTTTTATTAACTTGCTTTCGTTCCTGTTTGTCCACTAAATTTCAAAATTTCCAACTTAAACTTAAACCACTTCTGAAGGTCCTAGACTCTAGAGATCTCATAATTTTACCACTGATAGATATTGGATGACAATGCATAGTATCAAAATATGAGATCGATCGAATGTACCGTAATTAAATTAATGCATTTTAAAATTTATCTCTATATAGCATATTTATGCATTTGCTATTGTTGACATCCACGTGCCACCGGCGTTCGCCCCGTGACCACATCCCCGAGGTATTAAAACATTGGATGGCTCTTATGAGGTGTTTGGTACACAATTTTTTTTTAAAAAACGTGTTTTTAAAAATCTTTTATTACTTCTATTTTTAACCCATTTCCCCGTATCCTATCGCGGTGAAATTTTGCAGGCAGACTAGTGGTGACGATTAAAATGATGTATACAAATTTCAGAGAGATCGAATGTAATTTAACTAAATAAATGAATGTTAAGATTATTTCTATGTATCTTTATGTAGCAAGTAAATGTTTATGTTAGTCTGTCGCGTGGTGCGTATTATATTGAACGCGCGGTGCGTATTATATTGAACGCGCGGTGCGTATTATATTTTAAACGCGTGGAGGTTATTATATTGAAAACACTTTTATGTTTTCCCGATCCGTAAATGTTTATGAAGTCTGTCGCGGGGTGCGTATTATATTGAACATAATCAATACTTTTAATTATATCTCAAATAATTCAAATATGAAGGATTTATAGTCAAAATCTTTGTTTTCTACGTTCTTTAAATTTTTAAATTAAATTTATGAACTTTATTAAATAAATTAACAACCAGATATTGAGAAAACAATTCCTTATAAAATGCGTTAAATCCAATCATCATATATGTCGTCTTCCTTCATTGAGAAGTTATTCCTTTGAATAATTGGACATTTCTGTGCGGTTATAAACTGCTCATACTTACATTTTTCTTCCATTGTGAGGTTTAGACGAGTACTTGATGGAGCTTTTGTCTACCAGTTCTCATTAGTTAACACCCCACACGAATGGCAATTTATAATAATTTGTATTTTAGTTTGATGTGTTGAAAGATAGCTTATCGCAGAAGAAACTATTTCATTTTTTTTCTCTTTCTAAAAATAGATATTAAACCATTTGTAGATGACGGTGTGAACTCATGAAAGCCAATCATGTTATCAACCAGTCGGCGTGTGTCAGATAACAAGATTTACTGTTGTATGAAACCTGTTGTTTAAATTCAGTAAATGGAAAAGATGTGAACAGTGTAAGGGTTAGTCTGACAGAACGTAACAAAACAGCGAACGTTTCGACAAAGAGCCTTCCTCAACGAACTAACAATACACAAATAAAACGAATATTTAAAAAAAATAAAAAATGAAAACTTAGCTGCGGTGTAATCCAAAGAGTCAATGAAAGTTTAAATTCATTTTGAAGTCTCAAAAGTGAAGACTTTTAATTCTTTGCGTTAAATATAATGTCCTAATATTTACATTTCGCATTTTTTTAATGTTGCATAATGATTACAACGGAACAAGTAAACAACTTTGTTTATCTTGGGAGTGTGGTCAGTGTAACAAGGGGAACTGATGAGGACATCGAACGAAGAATAAATCTAGCACGACAGGCATTTGCCAATCTGAAACAGGTCTGGAGATCTACATACATCTCTGTCAAAACAAAAGTAAAGATCTTTAACACCAACGTTAAAACGGTCCTACTTTATGGATCTGAAACATGGCGAACGACAGAGACAACAAAAAATAGACTCCAAACCTTTGTTAGCAGATGCCTCAGAAATATTCTGAAAATAAAATGGTACGACAAGGTCGAAAACTCCAAACTGTGGGAGAGGTGTGGACAAAGAACAGTAGAACAACAAATCCTGGAAAGGAAATGGAGATGGATTGGACACACCCTTCGGAAAGATAACAGCAGGGTGAGGCAGGTCTTAGATTGGAACCCCCAGGGCAAACGTCAGCGAGGAAGACCCAAGCGTACATGGAGACGGAGCATGTTAGATGAGGCTGGAAGAACTGGAAAGAGCTGGGAAGAATTGAAGCGACTGGCAAGAGACCGTGCACAGTGGCGAGCTTTGACTGAGGCCCTATGTTCCACAAGGAACCCAAAGGACAAATGATGATGATGATAATGATTACATCACTTCCTATTTCATACATTTTGAATTATTTCCAATTACATGTTTATATTATCTATGCTATATAGATTTTTACAAGGAATATTATTTTTTAAAAGTATGTGCTTTAGTCATTTAGACATTCCGTCATTCAGTAATTCAGACATACCATCAACAATGTTTCCTTTAAGCTGGGCCGAAGCGTGGCTGTGTGGATATCAGACCGACGCCGCGCAGTGGTTTAGAGTTACCGTGCAGCGAATGTTGTGAAATATTGCACACACACAAAAATGGATGCTGTTAAAATTTTAACACGAAATTTTTCACTAGGACCAACGAATTTTTTATGGTAACGTTGACCATCACCCAGTCATTCAGTAGCCCGGCCATCCCATCATTAATTCTCACAGCCATCCAGTAACCCGGCCATCCCATCATTCATTCTCCCAGCCATCCAGTAACCCGGCCATCCCATCATTAATTCTCCCACTCATTCAGTCATCCGGTGATTCAGTCCCCCAGTCATCCATTCAACATGAAGCCATCCCATCACCAGATGGTACCTCCTCATGTACAAGATTTCCTGATGGTACCCCCGTATGGAAACAATAATATAGCAGATTACAAGAAGTTCGACACTCGCTTGCACTTTGAAAGAAATACATGCAGCATATTATAAAGTATTGTCACTATGATATAACGCATTTGAACTATCACGTGTTGTAACTATGATATAACATATTTGAACTGTCACGTGTTGTAACTATGACATAACATAGTTGAACGGTCACGTGTTGTAACTATGACATAACATAGTTGAACGGTCACGTGTTGTAACTATGATATACCACAGTTGAACTGCCACGTGTTGTAACTAGAATATAACATAGTTGAACGGTCACGTGTTGTAACTATGATATAACATAGTTGAACGGTCACGTGTTGTAACTATGATATACCACAGTTGAACTGCACGTGTTGTAACTATGATATAACATAGTTGAACTCCCCCATGTTGTCACAATGATGTCATATAGCCGAAGCTCTCCCATCCATTACTGTGGTATCGTGTGGTGGTACTGTGGTATCGTGTGGTGGTACTGTGGTATCGTGTGGTGGTACTGTGGTATCGTGTGGTGGTACTGTGGTATCGTGCAGTTATCTTGCTATCGTTACACAAAGATATGATTTGTGGCCCATTTTTCTCCTGTATTTCAAGTGAGCGGTTGATATTGTGATGTAGCGCTGATGGCGTAATGTATAGTTAACACATGTGTTAATAGCCAGTGAGATCTTCTATCACTATCATTGTATAACATTGAAGCGCCCCCGTTCCGTTCCTCAGTGGCGTCGCTAGGGGGGGTGCGGAGGGGGCGGGCCGCCCCGGGTGACACCATCAGGGGGGTGACACCATACCGTACAATTCTATATATTCCCGTTATTTGGCACTAGAAAACTCTGAGGATTTCTATTGGTTAAATCATGAGGGGGTGACACCATGAGCTACCGCCCCGGGTGACACCAACCCTAGTGACGCCTCTGCCGTTCCTGCCCCTCCTTCACTGCTCATTCCTCATTAATTCTACTCATACGTGACCTATACCAGCATCGTTCGTCATTAACTAGTTATTTTAAAACAATGTATTCCCAAATTAATTATTTTTCCGAATGAGGAACAATTTCTCATATTATCTTTCTTACTTTATATAAGAATTATAAGATGTAGAAGCATTCACAATAATTTCATTTAGTTATTTTAGCAAAGCTCGCATACGCTGAGATATTAAGACTAAGTATCTTTTCCTATACTTCAAAGACGCTCCCGATTCTTTTATACAGAAAGTTTGTTCCTGGTTTGCTCACCCAAACCATTCGGCTCCAGAATTCCAGATGGGGAAGACGGAAGAAGGATTTGCATGTGTCTGTTTTCAAGAAAAGTGTTTGTATCCCCAATCCCATCTGGGTGTTGTATTCGAATACAAGAAGTGTGTGCGGAATAGCGAAACAGATTGCGGGGAGAGGAAAATAAAACTGAAAAAAAAATGATCGAACCATCCTTTAATTTTAAAAGGGAAAGATGTCTGTGTTAGAGGGGGTGTAATTCGGCGTAAATTTCTTACATCATTTTCAAGAAACATCAATTTAACTTTTACAATGTACATCTACGTAAAATAATGTTTTTAAAGTCACAAATGTTTAAATAAAATTAATAGAAATTTAAATTAAAGAACTAAAATTTAATTACAATTTCCTATAATATAATTTTCAAACTCCTAACCCAAATAAATATGGCTACGTCATTCGCTCAACTGGACCACGGGTAGTTTTTATTATCTTATCTTAGATATACAGACGCTCCTTCTATGCAAAGATAATTGCGTCCACAGACCATGAGAGATGATCTGTTGGCAAGGGATGCAGCGGTCACAGGCCACGGCTATAGGGGTTCCACGCATTACCCCAGCCGCCTAACTATTGTCTAGTTAGGTACCCATTCAGAGCTGGGTGACTCGGGGACTCCTCAGGCCCCGGGAACAAATCCTCGCCTTCGCGTGGATTCGAACTCGTGACCATCGGTACGACAGTCGAGTGCGCTACCACGGCACACAGTCACATAGGGGTCCGGAAAGAATCAAAAGGGACTTAGAGTAAAACAATGCTGTCCTGCCCATTGACGTAAACCAGATCTTGATGGCTATAATCTAATGCCCTAACTCTTATACACAATTTTATTTAATATAAATGTTAAGATCCAAAAGTTACTTTGTCTTCATTCAATTCTATTATTTTTTCTTCATACTGTGTTGCTTTATTGGCTTGCAATGACTATCAGTACTGATGTTGGGCCAAGGTTAGTGCGGAAATTAGATTCCGGGCTAAGGACGGCAATCAGGCGTGAAATTCTACTTTTTAGTTGTAGGCTTTTGTAAAGAGGCAATCAATACCTTGTACATCTCTAAGCATTCATTACTGATACGAATTTCCGTCTGCGTGTGTGTATTAATTCTAGCAAGGAGAAATGTTAACCCGCAGTGACCTGCATAAATGTCAGACCAGACTATAAATTGGCAGAGCAAATACACATTATATTACATTGACCACGGACAGCCCCCAAATGGTCTGCCAGGTGTTGCTAAAATTGATCCATCTGTGGGGCTTTGTGTAATTCGCAGGTCGAAAAACATAGATTTAGACATTTTGAAATAACTTCGAACGAAATTTTATAAGTACATTTGACTGCAGAGTCTAAATTTATTTCAAATATATGTAGTAAAAAAATTGTTATTTTTACCATCAATTAGCAAATTTATGTTTTTAAATGACATTATATTAGATAAAAAAAATTATCCTGGCTCAGAGATTACTTTCCTTCACTTTAATACTCTTCTGTGTAAAACTGAAGATAATGCTCTGAGGGTAACGTTGGCAGGGGTCTGGTGTGAACTGTGTTGTTAAAGATCTCAATGATCACTCCCTAAAACATATGTGACAGCAAAACAAAATGCACCATAACCAACCTACAGCTGTTGTACAATGAAATGGAGTGTTCGTTATATTACATTTATTCAACAGGTATTTGAATTTGTCATCATGTTAAATATCATCATCTGTCTTCACGTTTTGATATTTGTGTGTTCCTAAAGAGGTTTTCTGTGATTGTGAGTAGGTACGGGAATCGTCCCAAAAGGACCTTTACATAAGCAACTAGTCAGGTTGCCGGGCCTTTAGGGTAGCGATGTTGTTTTGGAGTTGTGTTTTGTAGTGATTCAACAATGCTTTCCATATTACTTTTGTCATATTGCTGTTGTTGTAGGGATTCTGCTGTGCTGCTGTTGTGGTGATTTTGCCACAGTGCTGTTGGGGTGATGAGATTTTGTTGTAATCCTGGTGTGTAAGGGATGTTGGGAAAGTGATGCTGTAGTAGGTATAGTGTTGTGAACATACTGTTTTTCTGATATTGGTGTAGTGTGCACAATTGGTATGTATCTAACTGAGATAACAACAGTAATTTATTTCACTGTATGTCCTACGATAGGCCACTGCTTAAAAAAAAATCAGGCCGCCGTAACGGGTTGCATTCTTTCTTGTTAGTTAGTTTCCTTCTCTTTTCCCTCTTCAAAATAGCTTATCTTCCCCTTAAACCCGACCAATGAAAATAGCTTATCTTCCCTTTAAAACCGACCAATGAAAACTTAACTAACAAATCTCATACACAGAGATTTTATTTTGTATGACGATTTATCAGTAATGCTAGATAATAGTTTTATCCTGTTATCCTACACCAATTTTTTCTAAAAAAAAAATTAATTAATTAATTAATTAAAAAAAAAAAAATTTTTTTTTTTTCATTTTAAAAACATGTTGAGTTTATTTGGCATTTTGTAATATGCATGCATTCAAAAACGCTCGTTAACTTTACAATAATTCAACTACCACCCTAATAGTTTCCTATTAGACCACCGGAGACGTTTACACGCCTTTAAATCATGTTAATATTTTAAAACGCCATTTTGTATTGTAGAATATCAATATGAAAATTTCAGTATGACACTTTTTGTGTTTAATAGAAAATCATTTAGTCTAGTAGTCTATAGTGTAAGATTTAATATGATCCCACCCGTCTAACCTCAAGGGACATTGCGTTGTCGCATGCTCCTCCCCGCTTCCCCCTGGCTCTTCTCTCTTCACTACTAGCCGTGAGGGTAGCTGCTACAGCTTAAAACCCCTCGTGCACTTTGACCGCCTCCTCAGCAATTGCCTCCCATGTTTTATGGTCGATGCGCTCCAGTAACATGTTTTTTTCTTGCAGACGTCTCTATAGCGCAGACCTCCTTTTCTTTGACCAGGTGTCAGCTCACCGTAAAGCAGGGATCTTGGAATGCGCTCCGTTCCGAGAAGGAGTTGGCTTCTACGTGGCTCGGAACATAACTAGGTTAGCGGAACTGGCCGCAGCCCGAAACCGACAACTCCTGGCAGGGAAAGCCGAAATCCGCTATTTTAGTTGTGCTAGTCACATATGATAACAGTCGTTGTACGCATCTTAGGCATAGCATAAGATGCAATGTCGATGATGAAAATCAAAGTACTCGTTTAGGTCCAGGTTATTTCTAAAGCTACCGTTTCGTCCCCTCGCTAGCAACGCCAGTGAGGGGTGCCGGTTTAGGGTAGTAGTGCCAGTACGGATTAGCAAAAGGTGCCATGAAGAACTTAGCGGACACCAGCTCTGAGGAAATCTTCCTTTGTTGGTACATATATTTTCGTGAGAAATTTCCTCTCCCATGTATTTTGCACATTTTCTGCAGTTTCACTTGTGTATGCAACAGCTGGTTTTATGAAGTTTTATAAAGAGTTTTCTTTGTTTCTCTTGTAATGTTTTTGCTTTTGAGAATTTTCTGTTTACTAAAATATGTTCTATTCCGGGCTGATATTCTTTGTTTATTTATAAAATTATATTTATTTGACTTGCGAACGAACGACGAACATTTGTCTTAAAACTTTTTCTTCCACCAAGAATTTTCCTGTCAATAACCTTCCAAGATGTCTTTCTGTTCACAGCTTGGAACACATGCACAAAATCGAGAATAAACTGTGTGTGAGACAAATGGCTTTAAAACTTCTCCTTATCAGATATTCTTTCATAAAAATAAAACAAGATTTTGCGGAGTGAATTTTTTTCTTTGATCCGTCACGTGATTTTGTCCGATCCCCCCACCCCTTTTTTTTTCTTCCTTCGTCAAAAAAAGTTAGACCCCCCTCAAATATGACGCCATAAGGCTATGCCCCCCCACTCTTCCCCAATTTATTTATTTTCTATTTGAAAATGAGCATGTTCCAAAATCACATTTTTGTCACTTAAGTACGTATTTAGTATAAGGCTGCACTCTAATACCGGAACACGCGTGAAACCCATGTAAAACGTCATTAAATAAATTGTAAACAATCAAATATGGGGCCGTCCATAAAGTATGTCACACTCCAGAGAGGGAGGGGTGTAAGAAAGTATGACAGTTTGTGATATGGGAGGAGGGTCCGGGGATGCGTGACCTCACGGTATTTCATATAAAATTTTATTCATAAAAAACAAAAAAAGTGTTTGAAATTGTGACGTAATTTGGGGGGGGGGTTAAAATGTTCAAAAATAGCGTGACGTACTTTATGGACGGCCCCTATTAAAGTGGAATTTTTATTTTGAAGTTGCGCGTTTAGATGTGATGTCACATTTCTTGAACACCTCCCCTCCACTGTCGTCACAAATGGTTGACCCCCTCACCCTTAGGTGCCCGACGTCATTTTCTCTGGAGACACAAAGTGTGAGTGGTGTGACTTTGCAACGTTTAAAATTTAATGGACCTGTTCAGAACTATATGATATATGCCAACAGTTCATGATTAGAGGGGACGTTCCATTCCAGTACCAATACATTTTGAAAAAGACGAGGTGTAATAATTAAAATATATTATTAATTTATCACATTCCTTAAGTTTAAGTCAAACCTAAACGGGCGGGTGTATTTATAGACCTTTCTATGATTCTCTAAGAAATGATTGAGGTCCACTGGTGTAAATGTTTGAGATCAATTGTGTATAATACTGTAAATGAATATCATCCTCTGGTGTAAGACGTAAGCGTTTGAGACCCACAAATGTAAATGGCCCCCCCCCCCTTCAAAAATGAACAATGCGTAAGCTGTTTAAAGGAACTTGTTCGATTCACGGCCCCTGGCTATTTGTAGACTACATCTCTTACATTACATTATCCTATTGCTCTGCTTACATTGTAACCAGTCGAAAATTATGAACGGAACATAGACTGGTAACCGAATGTTTCCGGAAACATCACACCACCCACCAGTCACCGACGGTTACCGTCTTACCTACCTTATTTCGGTGTAGTGGTCCTGAACGAAAGCATAACTGTGAAGTGTTAAAAAAGTAACCTATGTAAAATAAAAATCGTACCGATGAGCACTAAAAAGGAAGTGAGTAAAAACTATATTAATTTTGAGCCTTAGATGGCACCCATTTCATATAAATTAGTAATTTAAAGCCATGAGTTGCAATAGACTCTATAACTATAATCTATACTATTAATTTTGTATCATGCATCATTTTTGTATGTTTACAACAAGACACTCAAGTTTTGACTTTGGCCTAGTCATGGTCCTAGACCAAAGTTAAATCCTGTACTTGTACTGTGAAGTTTTGATATTATATTTCAATTTCATTTTTTGGGATTTTATTACCATTTTTTATTGTAGCTTTGTTAGAAGTTTCATTGGGCCACTGTAAGGTGTAAGACCTAAAGAATTAAGGAAATAAATAGCATAATGATTGTCATGATTCAGATTCCCCTCATTGACTTCATTGAGTTAGAGACATTGCCCACATTAAATGCCTCCTTACTTTCTTTTTGATTGTATATACTGAGATTTATTGTTCTTGATTCTTAGGTTTTAAATTTCTATTATACTTATCCTACTTAAACTTAAAAAAATTTACATGTAAAATTATCTTTAACTTTAACAATAATTAACAACCCTTGTCCTCCACACCCTGAATTTCAGGCTGGGGAAAACTTGGCCTAGATTTTAATATAAAAGAATCATAGATTCAATGGTTGATTCAAGAATTCATTCAAATTTATTATTCTGATTCTGGATTTATTTAGATTTTGAGACACCTTTAATGACTTACTTAGTAACTAAGAAAATGTATCATTGATGTCATAATTAATTATTATTAATGTGAGTAATTCATTTGGTTTTTAATTTAAGGCTAAGGACACTAAGGTCTGATATTGACTATTGATTTCTGTTTATGTCAATAAAACTGTTGTCAGTGTTGTCAATAGTTTTAGTGTAGGCTATGTAATTTTTTCTATTGAATTCACTATACTGATCCTATCCTAGTCTTGGAAGGCCCATAAATGATGGTCTGTGGACGCAATTATCTTCTGCATAGAAGGAGCGTCTTTATATCTGATAGCACATAAAAAATGATTACTTCAATAAAGTAATAAAGGTCTAGTCACAAGGGTCATAATTTGTCATAATTAAGGTTTATTTAATAACAATTTAAATATGTTGTGATTGGCTCATCTTTACTGTTACTTTTTAATTTTATTATATTTTAGTGCTGGATTAATTCAATCCTTGATTAAAGTCGTTGCAGTTTGTTTATTCTTATTACTACAGATGCTCCTTCTAAACACTAGTTTATTGTGTCCTATGCTTATACTTGGTTTAATCTAATCTGGCATTTTTATTAGAGTTTTAGTTTTAAATTTTGATAGGGTGAAGGTTTTCCTGGTTTGATCAGGCATCCCAATGACACATGATGGGAAGAACAAGAATTTGTATGTGTTTGTATTTTAAGAAAAGTGTCTTTATCTCAATGTCTATCTTACGGTTGTATTAGATTATTTATGTGTTGTATTTCCAAGTTATAATTAATTGCCTGAAGCATTATTATTACTTTGCTCTTTGTTCTTCTATCCTCTAGTGTTTCTAGGTTTAATGATTAACTAATGGCATTATTCAAAATTTTAAATAATTTTTTAAAAAGAAACGGATCAAAGCTCTACTTCTAAAACAGAGTAAAATAGTATTTATTTTTGAGTTAACTAAGACTATACCTCTTGTCTAGTTTATTCTGAGTAAAATTCATTTTCCAATTCCTAAGTTGAAATCATATGACTCATAAACTATGAGGAGATTCAAAAGCTTAATTGGTAAGAAAACTGAAGGCTGATTTAAAAACAAATTACTTATAAATATCACTGTGTTTGCATATGCTGACAATTTATTCAAAATTAATATGTGACTTTTAAATGTAAAAAATTTAAAACCAATACATTAAAATTTTATTTTCTAGTTGATCTTGAAAATAAATACATTAATGATGAAACAGCTATTCTTTCAATCAGCATTCTTTAAAAGAAATCTGTCAAGCTCGTGATGCAAATTTGTTAGTTAAATTACTACCTTTTGTTGTGTCATTTATTAATTTTATTTGTACCTCATTAGTTGCACTCATTTTTTTGGTGTTAATTTTGTACTTTAGCCTACCACTTTGAGTTTCTGAAATACCAAGAAAATGTTCTTAACACCAGTTTTTTTTTCCTGGAAACATCAGTTTAATAGGTCACCTTAAGCTTTTAATAATATATTTGTCAATATCATTGTTACATGTCTGTGCAATAAAACTCACGAGTTGTTGAAAGTGTGTTCTTTCTCTGCACAAATACCCAATATGCCCCTTCAATTCTACTGATACCTGTTTTGGACCTGTAATAGTTCACTTTACACCTACCCCCGTGTTAAGCATTACTTTATTAAATTCTTTGTATACAACTTACAAGTGTATGTCTGTTTATACTGCTTATCAATAAGACATCTAAAGATAAGATCTGTTTATTCAAAGCATTCTTGATATGAGCTAAGCTTTGTTCCAGTTTTTCAGTATCATTTTTTTAAATGGGTGGAGCTTTAGGTATTGTGAAAAAATTTCTACTGATAATTCAGGTTTAACGTTTGGTGAGCTTTAACTGTTTTACATACAGTTTTTATAATTATTTATGGTATATTAGCTTGCTCTGTGAGTTTCATCTTTTTTGGCATGTGCTATGCTCTTTTTGCATTATTATAACTTAAATATTTAAAGGACACATTGTTGTTTAAAACTTATATGTTAATATTACTTAATAATCTACAACTACTTTTGTAGGTTCCAGTACTCGTGTGCTTTATCAAGTCACATCAAACAGAAGGAATATTTCATATCACTGGAAATTCTGTCAAGTTAAAATTTGTATTAATTTCCTATTTCTGTAAATACCCGTGAGCTTTAAAGACGACTTAACCACACTGCTGTAATCAAGACAAATCATTGAATTTAGCTCTCAAATTTGTTCGACCTGTTTTCTTCAATAAACCTATTTGTCACGAGCTCACAAATTAAAATGGAGGAAGGCACTAAACAGAAGATATCTATACCAGCATTCTACAGAAACAAGTCAATCTTTATTACTGGAGTAACTGGTTTTATGGGAAAAGTCCTACTAGAGAAATTACTACGTTCATGTCCTGACATTAAGAGATGCTATTTACTTATAAGACCAAAAAAGGGCCAGACACCTCAGGAGAGGATTGAAGCAATTATTAATTCAAAGGTAAATATATTTTTATATCATCTTAATTTTTTGATCACATATATAGGTGACTGCATTTCAAATCCTTTCACATTAAGAAATATGACAATAATATATATACATAATCTCATAATATTTCATACACATTAATTAAAAGTTAATAAAAATAAATATAGCCTTAATTGGTGATACATATAATTTGTGTTCCTCTAACCCCATTTTTTTCCCACCAACCTCACCTGACTTCCATTATTATTATCCTTACCTTTTCCACTTTCTCCCCTAAATCTACATTAAAGTATTAAAACTGTTCTTCTATGTCAGACCTGAAATCTCACAAATCTGCTGAATCAAGTCCCAATCTGATTTTTAATATTCATAACATATATACTCATTATAAAGCCGACTTTTTTTGGGACAAAGTCTAGGGGGGAAAAGTTGGGGGGTTGGCTAAAAAAACACTAAATTAACAACTAACAACCTTAATACAAACCAAAAAAAATATAAATAAATATCATGGTTTCAAAATACATTTCATTTTTATTTTTGGAACAAACGTTCATCTCTTATTATGCATGTTCTCCACAGCTTTATGATAAACTTCGGTCTAGTATGCCAGACCTAAAAGAACGCGTTATACCTGTATGTGGGGACATTGTTGAGCCAAGACTGGGCTTAAGTGAAGCAGATGAGAAGATGATTGTAGCAGAAACCAGTATAGTCTTTCATTCAGCAGCCACTGTCAAATTTGATGAAGAGTTAAAGTGAGTCTTCCCAAACATCTATTGTTTTATAAGGAAATTTATGAGAGCGGTTTAAAATAATAGTTGCATGTAGGGATGTTGGCCTCCTAAAATTGCAGAAAATGTTGAATTGTAAAAAAAAAATCATTAAAAATTCCTGGAAAGCTCTATAAATTTTAATGTATGTCCTGAATTTTTGTTTATTTTCCTGAGATTTAGTTAAAAACATAATCATACATTTTCTGACTACTTGAGGAGATATCAGTTTGTAAGCAACTGGGTTATGATCTTTCCTTTTTTAAATGCCCTGGGGGGCCGCTGTGGTCGAGTGGCAAGCACGCTCGACTGGCGCTCCGATGGTCACGGGTTCAAATCCATGGGAAGCCAGGGACCCGTTCCCGGGGCCTAGGGCGTCCCCGAGTTCCACCCAGCTCCAAATGGGTGAAAAGCAGCGGGGTAATGCGTGGAACCCTTAGCCGTGGCATGTGATCGCTGCATCACTTGCCAAAAACAACTGCTGCCTTGCAGATGGTCTTGGCTGATCAAAGGCTATGGAAGCAAATCCAGAAAATACAGCAGGCTGAAGTCGGAGACCACGGGCCAATTGCCACAAAACTCGTGGCACGCAAAACTCAATATTCAATATTGAGAACGAAGAAGAAAATGCCCTGGAAAATCTTTTTTTTTTTTTTAATATTAAAAAATGCTGGAATTTTCTCATGAAAAAGGACATGGAGTTTTCTTTTAGATTTTATGTAGGGAAACATTTCAGAACAAATTTTATTCAAGTTAAGTTTTGAAGATCAGAATGCTGGACCCGTATGGACAGTTAAAGCTATATAAGAAGCCATTATCATCATCATAGGTTCAAATTATGCTATCAACAAAAGGAAATAGTTTAACATTGGTTTTGCAGTAAAGTTATATCTTTAGACCATGTTATTCCATTGCTAATGCAGTTTTAAGCTTGAGTTATATACAGCAAAATTTCTGGACCCAATGAATTCATATTGACCTCATATTATTGAGCTAATTCTCTTTTAAACCCAATTATTCAGAGTACATGTATTATATTACTACAGTTATTTAAGAGGTCTAATGCAGCCCTGAACATTTCTTTATATTACTATTCTCTACATGAAACTTAACATTAAACCCCCAAATGATCTCTGAATCCCTATTTTTCAATAAGGTATAACTAAAGAATTTTCCATTGCATCCAAAAATATTTCAGAACACTGAAATTTTTAATAGTTTTACACATTAAAAAACAGCGGTATTTGTAGTAACATATTCAGTGATATTTTGATTAATATTAATGTTAGTATATTTATAGTGAAATTACTGATATTTTGTAAATTTGTTATTTATTTTTTTCACAGATTATCAGTTCAAATGAATGTTATGGGTGTAAGGAGGATTGTTGAACTGGCAAGGAAAATGAAGCAATTAGAGGTATAAATATTTTAAAAGAATTTGGACAATTATTTTTGTTAGCGCTTGTCAGAATTACTTGATCCTGGGTCTTCTAGATGGACCACTCATAACTTATTGAACTTGTCCCACATGTGTCTCAGTTCATCAAAATCTATGAGTTCTCTTTAAGTCCTCAACTTAGGGTCATCCAATGTTGATCTCATGTCCTTGTTATATTGACCTCTTTTTACTGAGCTAATTCTCTTTTAAAACCCTGTTAGTTAGAGTACATGTATTATATTACCACAGTTATTCAAGAGATCCAACACAGCCGTGAGCATTTCTTTCTATTACTATTCTCTACACAAAACCGAATTATTAAATCCCCTAATGACCCCTGAATTTTTATTTTTAATAGGTATTAGCAAAGAATTTCCCATTGCATCCTAAAAATATTTCAGAACACTAACATTTTCTATAGTTGCCGTCAAAATCCTTATTTCAACAGAAAAATAAAACACATAATCCAATTATGCATGGATAATATCAATAAATTGAACTGCTACTAGTCAAACTGAATTTATGATAATTTTATTATCAAAACTAAAACAATATTCATCACAAATAATTCATGAAGAGATAACAGAAAACGGATGGGAAGCATCCATTTGATCAACTGGAGCCTTTTTTTGAACAATAAACAATATAAAAGCCCAAGTTACTCATTGGCTGGATGGATACATAAGGCTATGATGTGTCATTGTTTGAGCTTATATTTTAATACAAGGTGTACATCAGAAGGTGTAATATTGCAAAATTCACACACAAAACTTACACTTTTATTATCAAACTTAATGTGACGTCTGTCAAAACACTTCTCAGGGAACTGCATGTACACTATGCGAGCTAGTGGTCTCAAAAAATGTTTTGTTCTCATGCACTTGTTTTTTCCTACTTCCACACAATATGGCATAAAATGAGACCAAACTTCCACTTTCAGGCCCTGGTCCATGTATCCACTGCATATGCCAACTGTGATAAGGAGTCAGTAAAGGAAGTAGTGTATGAGCCTCCTCTCCATCCCAATAAGATTATAGATGCCATGGAGTAAGTCAGGATTTTTATAATGATTGTCTGCCAGGCAGATTTTAAAGTTGTTAAAAAAAAATTTTTTGTTCAGAAAAGGTATATTTTTTAGAAAACTGTACCACTGAACAAATTCGTTTTGATGTTATAAATTTACTGAGAAATAATTGATAAATCATTTAAATTATAATAAATGGGAATATTAGAATTGTTTCAAATTAGGATTCCCATATAGGGCCTCAATATATCTTACATAGACTCAATGATGTCAAATGCCAGGTGGATAAGTGCTGCATTTGGTCACTCATGGGTGCGTTACGTGTTTCAAACAAACTTAGGAAATTATTCAAATACAAATTGATTGTATTTTAATTAGGAATATTAGTTAGATGTGCTTTTAAAAAATGGGCGTGGCCTGAAAAAACTAGGAAAGCCAACAGTTTATAAATTTACTTTAATAAGAATGCAGGACTAAACACAAACTATAGATAAGCGTATGACGCAATAATCTTCTGTATAGAATGAGCATCTGTAACAGATAAGATAAGACTGACACTGTATGTTTTAGGGGAAATGATTTGTTTAAAATATCAACTTGGAAAGAATTCCTTGATACAATTTCTTATTTCTCCCTTTAGGTGGATGGATAAAGATGCAATCCAAGCTCTAACAAGCAAATTAATAGGATCTCGGCCTAACACTTACACATACACAAAAGCCATGGCTGAGTTTTTATTAGTTGAAGAGAGCGCTGGACTACCTGTTGCCATTGTCAGACCGTCCATTGTTGGTGCATCATGGGAGGAACCTCTTCCTGTCAGATAATTTTATTTTCTAATATATTTTATACCAACACTTTTTACAGAATAATTTTAAGTAATTTAGTTCAACGGTGGCCAAACCGCAGCTTGCATGTCTTCACATTGCAGCCCGCGTACAATTTATGAAAGATGTGTAACAAGCATTACTGGAAGATTTCCAAGCCATGTTAAATGACCTAGAGTGCTTCAATACAGCTCTCAACAATTTTTATATATTTTTAAATGGCTCTCAGTTACTTTCAGGTCTGGCCACCCGTGGTTTAGTGTAACAAAATGCAGTTGATAATTTTGGAAATTGAAAGTTGTTAACAGTTACATTTGTTATATGAAAAAACTAATTGTGTCCATTTAGACTCTGTTGACTAAAGTTAACATTTGTAACATTTATGCTTGTCTAACAATGACTTAGTTGAAATAAATCTTGAGAAATCTCATTAAATGAACATTATTCTTTCCTCAGGGCTGGGTGGATAACTTGAATGGACCAACTGGACTCTTGGCTGCTGTAAGGATCACATCCAAATTGTAATATAAGTTTAGAGAGAGAGAGACCTCTCACCTGTTTTAGTTGACTATATTGCCTCTTGAATTTTGTTCAAATCAATGTACTTCATTTCTAATGTAGAGCTAAATTTAATTTCAAAATGCAAGGAATTTTTTTTTCTCTTCAAGTCCCAGATAATAAATAGATTTTACTCCCTGTCCACAGATTGGTAAAGGACTTTTATTTATAATGCATGGTAATGTCTACTGCACAGCTGATGTCATCCCGGTAGACACAGCTACAAATGCCATGATTGCAGTGGCATGGTACACAGCAGTCAACAGGTATGTCACTGCCAGCTAACAGCCATGGGAATGTGTAGTTTTATTCTTTGTGTTTAGAGGGCTTTAAAACAAATAGAATTAAGTATATGATGATCAGTTCTGTGATGTAATATAAAAAAGTCTAATGACACATATAAATACAACTCTTTGCTTGAGCCTGTTTGTACACTGCAAATCTGCTTTTGAGATTAATATTTTAACATGCGTAAGAAAATGGTAGTTCCGAATGGGATTATGAGTTTGTGGTCATCTGATGGTGGTGCCAAAAGGTCATCAGAAGAATTTCCAGACATGTTGATGATCTTCTGGATGTCATTCAATAGTAGTTTGAAAGAAAAAAAAAAAAATTCAGTTTCATATAATCCAGGGATGGTAGTTTCAAAACAGTAATGAGCTTAACTTTCTTCTTAATAAATTGCTATTATTTCTTCCCATCACAAGATCTAAAGAAGTCCTGGTTTATAACTGTACTAGTGGACAAATTAACAAGCTTACTTGGGGTGCCATGGGTAAGTTGAAACTGAAGACTAAATCATGTGACGTAAGCTTACATGGGGTGCCATGGGTAAGTTGTAACTAAAGACTATATCATGTGAAGTAAGCTTACATGGGGTGCCATGGGTAAGTTGAAACTGAAGACTATATCATGTGACGTAAGCTTACATGGGGTGCCATGGGTAAGTTGAAACTGAAGACTATATCATGTGAAGTAAGCTTACATGGGGTGCCATGGGTAAGTTGAAAACGAAGACTAAATCACATGATGTTGAAATCAAACATTTAGACCTTGTCACATGTCTCTAATAAGGAATCAAAATTTGGACCATTTCTTATGACTGGAATTAATCAAACACTTATTTTTTTTATGTGACTGGAATCAAACAATTATAATTTCCATTGTGACTGTGGAATCAAACAATTATAATTTCCATTGTGACTGTGGAATCAAACATTTAGACTTTGCCATGTGACTGTGAATTTTAATTAATTAATTTAAAACATTTTGGGGATTTCATCAATCAGTTGTTTGAGATAGAAATGTCTCAATTTTTACATGGTGATGTTATTGAATAAAGTTGTATGAATTTTTTTTATCTCAGCATCCTGCCTCAGAGAAAACTTCATCAACAACCCATGTCACAATATGGCAAGAGTTCCAAACCCTCGCTTTACATTAAACATGTAAGTCCAAGACTTTCACCATTACATTAAACATGTAAGTCCAAGACTTTCACCATTACATTGAACATGTAAGTCCAACACTTTCACCATCTTCTTTGGCTTTTTAAGCTGCTTCTTTTTTTTTCTATGTCGCTCCCTGTAAAAATCTAGTTGACCTAATTGTTTTTAGTTTTATTTCTGTTATAATTTTTTTTTTAAACACGTACCGGTTATACTTGCCTATAGGTCTCACTTTTGTCTAAGTAAATATGTATGGCAAAAATCTGTTATGAATTTCTTTTGTTTAAATTGGAGCGAGATCTCCATTATTTTTCAACCAATGTTAATGGGACAATTTAAAAAAATTTGCCACTATTATTTTTCAGGCTATGATTGTAATATTAGTCTTATTATTCACATCAGTAATTTGTACTTTACCTAAAAGATTATACTTGTTTTTTCTTAATGGCATCCCTGGGAAGATACACAGGCTATTAGTTAATTATTGTCAATGGTCTCACATATGACATCCCTGCAAGTACGGGGGGATGTCCTAGACTGAAATATTGTAATGATCATACACATATATAATTGTATAGCTACCATTGTCCTCTTTCTTAACTCTTTAAAATTAAAGAGGCACACTAAAAAAAAACCCATATGTTTAGTGTTGATAGCAAAAGAATGGACAGTAGAGTACTCCACAGATGTTGACAGATGCCATCTGGACTATACCTCAGATTAAAGTGCTTCTTATTTGCTAGTTTACTACAAGAAATCGTTTCATATAACTCCCTATCTTGTGTCACTCCTATACTCCAGTATTATGGGGGAAAATAGGATATGCTATCTTCATTTATCAAAGGGAAAGAGTGTGAAGGACATTCAGGCAAAAAGTCTCAAATTCTCTCAACAAATTTGTTTATTGAACTATTAAGTTCTGACACTTACTTATGTAGAATTTGCAGCTGCTCATTTGACACCAATTATTGATGTTTATTGTGGAAGCCTTTTTAGCAGACTTAATTCCTAAATAAAAAATCTCTTGATCTTCCTAAAATGTTTCAATGAATGTGTTGACGTTTATTACTTGATGTTTATTATTCTAACATAAATGTAGACAGTGTGCATTGTCAAACATCTATGCCTCATAAATTTATTAAATTTTTAAATATTTGACTACGAAATCATGTTAATGATGCATTCTTATATGAACAGGTTTTGGCGGGACACGATGTGGTTCTTTGACCAAATCATTCCAGCATACATCATGGATTTCTATCTCAGGATAACGGGTAAAAAGCCAATGTAAGTAACTGTGTATGGGTGTCTAAACAGTTTTTTTTAACGGGTTTTACTGTTTTTTTACCGTTAAAGATGTTTTTTTGTTGAGCCTTCTCGTCCATGAGGGACATCCGCCGATCATCGTCGGCGTCTGCACTTCCTCCTAGGACATAGGCCACCTACAAAAGACCTCCAGGCATCTCTATCCTGGGCCAGTTTCTCCAGGATCTTCCATTCATGGCCAATTCTCTTAGTATCTGCCTCCAATTCTTGGCGCCAAGTGTTTCTTGGACGGCCTCTTTTCTGTTTACCCTGTGGGTTCCAATTCAGGGCTTGCCTTGTTGTATTAGAAGCAGGTTTTCTTAGTGTATGACCAATCCACCTCCACCGCTTTTGAAGAATCTCTTCCTCAATGGGCTTCTGTTTTGTCCACTTCCACAGTTCTTGGTTGCTGATTTTTTCCGCCCAGTGAATTCTGAGAATTCTTCTTAGACTATTGTTGATGAAGGACTGGATTCTGGGCAGTTTTGCGGCCGTTGTTCTCCATGTCTCAGCTCCATATAGCGGCACAGGTTTCACCATAGTGTTGAAAATCCTTACTTTTAACTTGCTGCCTAAGTTTTTGGCGACCCAAATATTCTTGAAGTGCTGGAAGCCTTCTCTTGCTTTTCTGATCCTTATTTTGATGTCGGCATCTGTACCACTTTGTTTAACTACCATGCTGCTAAACAAAACTGTCCACCTCCTTCAGAGCTTCTCCTTCAAGCATGATGGGTGCTGTACTGGTGGCATTAACCTTTAGGATTTTACTCTTCCCTTTGTGTATGTTGAGACCTATGCTAGCAGAAGTGGCTGCGACAATGTTTTCTCCTGCATCTGTTGTTGGGTATGTGCAAGGAGGTTAAGGTCATCAGCAAAGTCGAGATCATCAAGTTGATCCCACAAGGTCCATTGGATGCCATTCCTTTTCTGCTGTGTAGATGTTTTCATCACCCAGTCAATGGCTAACAGGAACAGAAAGGGTGTCAGCAAGCAACCTTGTCTCACACCAGTCTTCACCTGGAAAGCATCTGTCACCTGCTGACCATGGACAACTCGACAGTTTATCCCTTCGTACATGTTTCTGATTCTATCAGTAATCATCTGTGGCACCCCATAGTGCCTTAGCAATCTCCACATGGTTTGCCTGTCCACACTGTCGAAGGGTCTTTCGTAGTCAACAAAGTTGACATAGAGTGGTGAGTTCCACTCTAGTGACTGCTCTAGAATGATGTGCAGTGTTGCTATTAGGTCATTTCAGGATCTGTGCAAAAACCAGATTGTTGGTCCCGCATCAGAGGATCTACAGTGTTTTTCATCCTGTTAAGCAGTACACGGTTGAAAACCTTTTCTGGGATGGACAACAGTGTGATCCCTCTGTAGTTTGAGCAGGAGCTTAAATCTCCCTTCTTTGGGATCTTGATTAGGTATCCCTCTTTCCAATCGGAAGGAACTTGCTCCTCTTCCCATATCTTCATAAACAGAGGGTGTAGCATTTCCACACTGGTTTTTCAAGTCCGCCTTCAGTGCCTCTGCTCGGATGCCATCAGATCCTGCAGCCTTTCCATTTCTGAGTTGTTTATTGGCCAGGTTAATCTCTTCTTTGTTGGGACTATTACAGTCAATTTGCAGGTCATTATCAGCTGGTTGGATATCTGGTGGATTCCTTTGTTCTGGCCTGTTTAAGAGCTCTTCAAAATGCTCATTCCATCTCCATCACTTGCTATGTTGTTTCCCATTTTATCCTTTACAGCATTTTAATGGTATCAAATGGTATCAAACAGTTCTCTCATGTTTCCCTGGTAAGAAAGTTTGTCTTTCTTGATGCTTTTCTTAACTTCTTTATTAGCATCTGCATTCTTTCTGGGACTTGTATTTCTGCGCTCGTGTGTGGCTGTTATTTATTTCTGTTTTCTTTCTTTTATTTTACTCAGTGTACCTGCTGTTATCCATTCTTCGTGTGCCTGTGTCCTTTTTCCTAGCACTTCTTGGCATGTGGACTGGACTGTTTCTTTCACGCTTTGCCACTTTGCCTCATTGGTCTCGTCTTTGAGTATATCGCTTAGGGCTTGGAACTTAGTGGATAGTGAGATCTTGAATTCTTCCTTTTGGCTTGGTCCTTCAGGAGGGAG
The DNA here is from genome assembly GCA_002072015.1 of Radix auricularia. Taxonomy (NCBI): domain Eukaryota; kingdom Metazoa; phylum Mollusca; class Gastropoda; family Lymnaeidae; genus Radix; species Radix auricularia. Next base: position 135,109 of record MUZC01004474.1, on the reverse strand, counting down.
TTATTGTACCGAGAGCTACCTGGTGGTTGCTCGGTATGATGTCACTTTATCTTTAATTTTATCCTGGCCACAAGAAAATGGTGATCTGAGGCAAAATCAGCTCCCCTCTTTACACGTACATCTTGGAGATATCGCCTGAATTTTTTTACAAATTCATACATGGTCTATTCGGTTCATCGTTCTCATGTCCGGTGAGACCCATGTAGCTTTATGTATTCTCTTGAGCTGGAAAATACTCTGTCCTATGACCAGGTCTGCTGTGGCACATAGGTCCGCAAACCTCTCACCGTTGTCGTTCATCTCGCCTATCCCTTGTTGGCCCATAACCTCTTCATACCCTGTGTTGTTATTGCCGATCTTGGCATTGAAGTCTCCCATGAGGATGACGATGTTCCTCCGTGGTCGACCCTGGATTATGGTCATCACTCTATTGTAGAATTCTTCTTTTTCTCTTTTATCGCTTTCATTAGATGGTGCGTAGCATTGGATGACATATAGGTTGATGCTACGCTTCTTTGTCCAAAAGGTTGCTAAAAGAATTTTAGGTCTATGGGTGTCCCATCCAATGAGTGCTCCTTGTGCTGCCCTTGATAGCATCATGGCAACACGCAGGGTATGTGGGGCATCATCTTCTTCGTGTCCCGAAAATATCACCATCTCTCCTGAGATTAATCTCTTCTGTCTCCGTCCAGTCCATCTTGCTTTACGAATTCCGAGAATGGTGAGCTTATAGTTCCTCATCTTGGAGGCTATCTGTGCAGCTTTTCCAGCTTCACATATTGTGCGGACATTCCAAGCTCCGATGGCGGTGGTGTTCCTGGTAGAGATGATGGTTGTTGGTCTAACAGCTTCCAGATTTTGGCTTTCGCTATTAGGCGTCATATTTCCCTCTTCAGGGGATCCATCCTCTCCCAGGACTGAAGTGACCTTTGCTACTCTTTTCAGTGTTCTTGTAACCCTGTTTTGTTAACAAGACAGGGTTGTTGGCCTAGCGCGCAACCACTTGGGGGGTTGCCCCTCACAGCTCGATGGGAAGCTGCCTTTGTTCGGGTTGGGTCACATTTATCTTCCACTGTTGAAACTTGATTTGATGTTGACCCTTTTTTAAATAGTAAATTTTGTTTCAATATAAACCAACCCAAATGAATACTGAAAGTCCAGACCCATATTAAGATATTGATCATATTTTAAGGGATCATGTGATATGAATGAAAAATAACCACTGTCTCACCTTTACCATCTGAATCTTTTTTTTTTATTGCATAAATAAAATTATTACAATTTAGACAATATAAAGTTATTAACGTTTCTCATACTCTTGTCTTTGATTGCAATTTAGGTTTGTGAAAATTCAAGACAGGTTATCTAAAGCAGTGACGACTTTGGAGTTTTTCACATCCAATGAATGGCATTTCCACAATGACAACATATTTATGCTGCTTGCAAACATGTCAGATGAAGACAAAAGAACATTCTGCTTTGACCCTCGGAGTATAGATTGGAAAAAGTACATGCTCAACTATTGCCTGGGTGTCAAACAGTTTGTGCTGAAAGAAGACATTGCTGAGTTGCCCAGAGCCAGGATAGCTCTTCAAAGGTAAGGCAATAGAGGCTTTGTTGTGGTGAATGGGAGAGTGGGGGGGGGGGGGGCTGTATTAACAGATGGTAGTCTAATAACAATATTAAGGTTGTTAATGGGCCCTCACTGTTTAATAAAGATCGGTTAACTGTAACTTCAATTAGTCTGTATAAGCTTTATACCAGGAGTTAATTTTTTTTTTTTTGCGTTACGGCAGCATTTGAGAGCCAACACACAAGGGATGGAGACATCAAAGCGTATTTGTATTATTTCGGTATATAAATGGTAAACACAGAGGAGTTTGACGAATGAACCATTTTTTAAAAAGTTTGTTTAGTTGCCGAGGCGTAGTACGAGAACTAACAAACAAGCCGCAGTGATTTCAAAAATGTGAATAATGGTCCAGACCCCAAGTGTTGCTATTTATATTACAAGAGGAAAGATACCGGTCCCCAAATTCGATTTTGGTCTTACAGTAGTAGTGACAGATTTATTGCTCTGTCCTCACTCACTATCTTATCGATAGTGACATACAGTCATCACACAATGTCTTATAGATAGTGACATACTGTCATCACACAATGTCTTATAGATAGTGACATACTGTCATCACACAGTGTCTTATAGATAGTGACATACAGTCATCACACAATGTCTTATAGATAGTGACATACTGTCATCACACAGTGTCTTATAGATAGTGACATACTGTCATCACACAATGTCTTATGATAGTGACATACTGTCATCACACAATGTCTTATAGATAGCGACATACTGTCATCACACAATGTCTTTTAGATATTGACGACTGGCATCACACAGTGTCTTATAGATAGTGACATACAGTCATCACACAATGTCTTATAGATAGTGACATACTGTCATCACACAATGTCTTTTAGATATTGACGACTGCCATCACACAATGTGACTACTACACTCAGACTGAAGCTGATGACATATGACACGTACACTCAGACAATAGCTGATGACATAGAGATTTGTTTTTAAATTTCAGGCTTCAACGCATACAAAGCTTGTTAAAAGTTGTTGCTGCTGTTCTTGTCTGGCGTCTGCTGGTCAAAAGGGTCCCAGTGTTTCATTCTCTTTGGAATCTGCTGCTTGGATGGGTTCAGTTCTTGTTCATGAAGGTTCCACTCCTGGCAAGGTCTTCATAGTCAGCAGACAAAGTTTCAAATCTTCAGAGCCATTGGAACTACGGTTAGAAAATTTAGGAAATTGCTTTCAATTTTTGGTTTTTGTGCAAATAATTATGTTTATTTTCTTCCACCATATGATGATTACGCACTCCAATAGTACCAGACCTGCCACTCCTCATTTGTATAAGTAGTCACTGTACGGGAACAAATAAAATGACAGACACTTTGATTGCCTGTGTGTGTGTGTGTGTGTTTAAAATGTATATTTTTATCTTATGTGGGATAATATGTTGTGTGTTTGGAAGATGTCTTGTCACTGAGTTTGAATTAACACATTATGTGTGTGTTAAGATTGTCTTTTAAAAAAAAAATAACTTAATGAAGCATAACACACTGTGTTTGTTAAAAGTATGTCATTGTGTTATTGTTTATATCATAAGGCATTGGGCGTGTGTTTCTTCTTCTTTATTTAATACTAAATCTAGCATAACACTTTGTGTGTGCTCAAATTATGTCATTTTGTTAATGTGTTACCTAGCACATTGTGTGTGTTAAAACATTTCAGTATTTTACCAAATGTGCAGAAAAATCTGTGTCTGTTTGAAACAGAAAATTCTGACAGAACTTTATCAATTTATTCTCATTGTTTTAATATGAAGATTAACATTAAAATGTTCAGCTCCATTCACAGTAACATGCAATGTTGACTAGTTGAGAGATTCTTCATTTTATTTCTTAAGTTTTTATTCTTAAGTCCATACAAAAAACTAGCAGCCTGTAGTTATCTATCTATATATGAAACAATGGATGTTAACATTTTTGTGTGATACAAATCTGCTGTAAATAACTTGATCACTTGACTATTTCTTGGCAAACTTTTTTTCTACACGTTGAGATCACATTATAGTGTCAGTTTTAGAACAGTTTGTAACAAGTCAGTTTTAGAACAGTTTGTAACTTAGTTTTAGAACAGTTTGTAACTTAGTTTTAGAACAGTTTGTAACAAGTCAGTTTTAGAACAGTTTGTAACTTAGTTTTAGAACAGTTTGTAACAAGTCAGTTTTAGAACAGTTTGTAACAAGTCAGTTTTAGAGCAGTTTGTAACAAGTCAGTTTTAAAACAGTTTGTAACAAGTCAGTTTTAGAGCAGTTTGTAACAAGTTAACACTATGTTGCTACCCTTGTGCAGACAACTTTTGTGTTGGGTATAAGCTCAGACCTTATGCAGTAGAATTTATTTTTTAAAATACATTTTCAACAAACAACTTTGATGAGGGATTTAGCAAGCAACAAATCATGAGGTTTTATTTTTATTTATTTATTTATTTTTTTATAAGTCATTGATTAATTACTTTGTATGAAGTTTTTTTTAATATATTTTTTTTTAGTTTTTTTTTTATAAGTCATTGATTAATTACTTTGTATGAAGTTATTTTTTATTATTTTTTAATATTTTTTTTTTAATAAGTCATTGATTAATTACTTTGTATGAAGTTATTTTTT
>MUZC01004474.1:91813-107284 GCA_002072015.1 Radix auricularia | reverse complement strand
ATACCCTGTGTCAGTTCAGAGGTCCACCATATGACAGGCTAGAGGCCCACCACATGTCAGGCTACATGCCCACCACATGTTAGGTCAGAGGTCCACCATACCCTGTGTCAGTTCAGAGGTCCAACATATGACAGGCTAGAGGCCCACCACATGTCAGGCTACTTGCCCACCACATGTTAGGTCAGAGGTCCACCATACCCTGTGTCAGTTCAGAGGTCCACCATATGACACGCCTGCACACAGGCAGGTATGACGCACAGCTTCGCTGATAACGGTTTGAAGGTCGAAGGAGGTCACAAGTCCTGTCACCACGACCGTGTACATTGAATGGTGCCATTGTTGGGTAGTGATGTGTTGGGTGACCTGCCACCTCAACACTGAGCAGGGAGACAACCAAGTCGATCCCCAAAAACTAGTTAACGGTCCTGTACATTGAAATGGTCGGAATACGGCCTTGCGGGGACCGGTTGCATAAGTCCTCACGCGCTCCCCGTGACGAGACGCCCCTGGCTAATGCTTTGGCTTATAAGACTGCAGGTTGCCGCACCATTTATGGCTGACAAGTTAACGAATTTAAAGCCCCATGTCCTGGATTGGGGTTACAGCCCAGAGATGGGTATCTAGGTTTACAGCCCAGAGATGGGTATCTAGGTTTACAGCCCAGAGATGGGTATCTAGGGTTACACCATATGACAGGCTAGATCCAGAGATGAGTATCTAGGGTTACAGCCTAGAGATGGGTATCTAGGGTTACAGCCCAGAGATTGGTATCTAGGGTTACAGCCTAGAGATTGGTATCTAGAATTACAGCCCAGAGATGGGTATCTAGGGTTACAGCCCAGAGATGGGTGTCTAGGGTTACAGCCCAGAGATGGGTATCTAGGGTTACAGCCCAGAGATGGGTGTCTAGGGTTACAGCCCAGAGATGGGTATCTAGGTTTTATGCAATTACTGTTTCTTATTTTGCTCGGAGCAGTTTGCTGATACGTCCACCCCCTACCCCCCACCCACAAGTTTACAGTCAAGTTTGGTTGATGGCGAAGAATATTTGCAGCCTGAAGAATATTCATGTTGTGTGACAAATTTCAATAACAGCAAGTAAACTGTCATATGTAAGTCACCATTCTGTGCCGTCCACTGTTGTGTGCCGTCCACCGTTTTTTGCTGTTCACCGTTATGTGCTTCCGCCTTTGTGGGCTGTCCATCGTCGTGTGCTGTCCACCCTTGTGTGCTGTCCACCGCTGTGTGTTGTCCACCGTTGTGTGCTGCCCACCCTTGTGTGCTGTCCACCATTGTGTGTTGTCCACCGTTGTGTGCTGCCCACCAGAGGCGTCACTAGGGTTGGTGTCACCCGGGGCGGTAGCTCATGGTGTCACCCGGGGCGGTAGCTCATGGTGTCACCCACTCATGATTTAATCCATAGAACTCCTCCGTGTTTTCCAGTGCCAAATAACGGGAATATATAGAATTTTATGGTCTGGTGTCACCCCCCTGATGGTGTCACTCGGGGCGGCCCGCCCCCTCCGCACCCCCTAGCGACGCCACTGCTGCCCACCCTTGTGTGCTGTCCACCCTTGTGTGTTGTCCACCGTTGTGTGCTGTCCACCGTTGTGTGTTGTCCACCCTTGTGTGCTGTCCACTTTAGTGTAGTCCCACATACCTAAGCAGCTAAGTTTGAATACGTCTACCTTCAAATAACGTCCACCTTAAAAGCCCCATTTAACGCCACCTGTGATACTATTTAATTTATCACAATATAACTATCTTTGTGGAGCCCCTTTCACCCAGCAATTACCTGACTACCAGAAGCACTATGACTTTATTTAACCAGATACTTTACCTGACCATTGTAAGCACTTTAACAAAAGAGAGAGCTGGAGTACAATTGAAATGACAAGGTGCTTGTCCACAGGACGCTCTGACCTTACACAGGACATCCGCTACCGTCATGCCTTCATAATTTATTCAATATTGTTACACTCCTCACCGCCCCCCTCTCTCTCTCTCTCTCGTCCCTCTACCCCTCTCCCCCCTCCTTCCACACACATATACTTACGTACACACACACTTCACCCGTGAAAACCTGCCGCAGTTCGTCTTACCAGCCACGCCATGCGACCACTCGTACTGCGGCACAAGTGTACTCAGGAAGTCCCCAATGCGGCGTGTGTTCCCCTGGGCGGGTTATGAATCTTTTGGTTTTATTGGTTTTAATGAAGTGTGGCGGGCTTTACTTTACAGCAGACGACAAAACTTGTAAAACAACTGTTTGGTCGAGCCAGTGTTAAATTTCAATAAGGACCGCAAGAGTTAGTGGGGCCCTTCGTGCTCTAGACACAAGATCTCGTTCCATTGAAGCCGTAACGGTGAGTCCGTTATTTAAATTCATGGCAGTTCTATATATGAATATGTCAATTTAAAAAATATATATATAATTTAAATCACCATCTAGTTCAAGAAATCTCTCCCTCCCCTCCCCACCCCAACCGAGCTGCGTCTCAATTGGATGACGTCAGACTGATCTAGATTAGCGAAGATCAACTATGGATTCAAGATCTCTCCAAACGTGTTGTCAGTGACAGGTTTAGTGGTGTCTTGTACAAGTGAACTGATTTGTTCTTCTAGTTTGTTGGGTTGTGGCACATGATGTGTTCTAGTAAGTTTAAGTAAGGTAATTAGTTCTATCTAGTAAAGGGATTTCTTCTAGTAAGGTATTGTATTCTAGTAAAGTAATTAGTTCTATCTAGTAAAGGGATTTCTTCTAGTAACATAATGTGTTCTAAGTTGATTGCTGACTTGTTCTAATAAGATGATTATCTTGTAAGGTAAGTTTGTTTTAGTCAGTGGCGTAGCTGTGGGAGGGGGATCCAAATTTGAACCCCCCCACCCCCAGGCCCCCAAACTAGTGTCCGAATTGCTTTTACATGAAATATTACGACACCGCCATCTCTGTGGGGCCTTGCAAAGAGGTTAAGCCCCCCCGGGGCCCCAAAGCCCCTACAAATTCCTAGCTCCGCCACTGGTTTTATTAAGTTGGTTTCCTGCCCTGGTTTTATTAAGGCCATTATTATTATTGCTAGTAAAGTGATTTATTCAATACAAATGTAATCACGTTATGTGAATTATGCTTGTAAGTTTGAGGGTGATGTCTCATGTACATATTTATATTTCAACTCATGTCATTTAGTCATATATTTATAGAAGTAGTATCCTGATCCTCTGGGAAACTATTCACGTACATCTTGTCATCTAAGTCACCTAATTGATCGTTTCACTAAGATTATTGTTTTTAAAATTTCGATTATTTGATCTGAGAGTTGCTTAGATCCTCGGCTTTAACCTCCACACACACACACACACACACACGCCTTGGCTGTGTTACGTCATAAAATCTGGGAGCCATGTGATAACCGCTACTTAACCGATTGCGCGAAATAATTAATCGTAACTGAACGGGATTTATATATGCTTATATAAAGTATAATTTTTCGATAAACAATTTTTCCCGATTAATCGAACATATTTTTATATGTGTGTATTTTAGGATATATATATATATAGAGACGTGCTGATCACTTATTCTCCACCCGCCCCTCCCCCACAATTTTATTTTTTAACCGTTACATCAGATTAGGACGAGGGACATGCAGGTCTCTTTTGTTCAGTTTACCTGGAGTTTTCAGTGATGCGTGTCGGTGGATAGATAGCGTCCAGTGAATCACATCTTAATCCCGATACTATCCAATGTGGCATATCTAATCCTGGATTCTGGATATTTGACGATGGGGCAGATCTCATCATGGATATTATCCAATGGGATAGACTAATCTAAACCTTGATGCACATCATTTTCATTAATACTTAAATCTCGTTTCCTTGGTGTTGTAAGAGCAGATGGAGATTATTGTTGTGAAAATGTAATGACGTAATCAAACGTTGTCTTCTATCATAGATCCAAAGTAATGAAACTTTGGAAATATGGCGGATTAAGGGGGGGGGGCTAAGCGGGCTAAAGCCAGGGGCCCCCTACGGTTTGGGGACCCTAAACTTTTTATAATTTATAATAAAAGTGTATAAATGTTTGCACGAACCCTTGAAAATATAATAAATTAAATCAATTTATAAATATCATCTATACAACTGATCGTGATTCAGTCTTAATAATCGAAAAAACTTGATTTAATTGGCTCACTTAGAGAACATAGTATAAAATATAGTTTATATATTTAAAATTTCTCATATTAGACAAGCTCCGCTGGAGAGAGCACAGGTGAGTGATGCAACCGGTGTCGGGTTCGATTCCCAGCAGTGGAAAATTAAAATTTTCTTTTCACACTCAATTGTAACATACCGCAAACACTTCAAAAAGTTATTTCTTCGTGTTCGTTTATTTTCTTTTTCATTATTAATTAGTTATATCCTTATATTAGCTGTTAACAATCATTTTATTTTAAGGGACGCTGGCTGGATAGGGCCCCCGTTTGATTGCAGCCCGGGGCCCCGTGCAGTCTTAATCCGTCCCTGCTTGGGAATATAGCTAGTTTTACTGTTCACTAAAGTAGTTATACAACTAACTATAAACTGATTTATTGGTAACCTGCAGTTGTTAAACAACTCTATTCTTATCGGTATAGTATATACATTTATTATATAACTATATAATAAAGTGGAAATGCTGCCCTGCTACTCCCGTTGTTGTTGTTGTTCTATTCTACCAAGAGCATTTGTTCTGTTTGACAGATGGTGTTATCTAATACATTCAAACGTTAGAACTGTTGAAAACGATGACGCAATTGTTGCTCACTTTTTTTTCCGTTGCAAAATATCGACTTCTCTTGGGGTGCCTAAATATCTTCACCAACTATCTTAACAATGGGGTCTCTGTGTTGACTATCGACTATCACTGGTTTGCCTGCTGATTTCAGTCCGTGTGTGTCGCATGGGAACAACAAGTGTTGTATTTGTTGAGCTCCGGAGCTCAAGTTACAGTGGCTCATGCTCTCACCGACTTGAGCTTCGTGATATCCCAGCTCATGGTGGCCAACGTGAGTGGAGGGAAGCAGGCGTAGTCAACGGTTAACGGAACTCCTCATCGTCTGCGGCATAAGGAATGGTGTAGAGCAGGGGGCTCAAAAACACGCGGCCCGAGGACCGCGTTCGGCCCACCAAGTGGATTTTTTGTGGCCCACCAGTGAGCTTACACCATATTATTCCTGAAAATCAAACAAGTAGAACTTAAACACATCACATTTTAATAATTTTATTTTTAATTTTGAATACGTGAAATATTTATTAAACTAAAATCTGATTTACGCAAGTAGGCCTGTGTACCCCGCAGTTTGCCATTATTTTTAATATTTGCTGTAATACAATTACACAAATAAGTTAAATCGTAAATAGCAAGATTGGGAGCTGGGGTTGATTTCCTGCCCTTGGCACATCTCTTACGTCAGGGATGCCCAAAGTCCGGCCCGCGGGCCAAAACCGGCCCGCGAAGCAATTTTTACTTGCCCGCGACCTCATCTGAAATAATTAATTAACTAACGTATTATTTTTAGCAACATTAAATATAAGAAAAGTCGACAATTTTTACCGTTTTGATAACGTCAAAGGATGGCAAAAGTCGATAACATTGTATTGTTTACCAATTACTAGACTTCAGTCTTAAACTTAAAGACTGACAAAGGGAACAAATGTATTTGGTTCTGTTTGTTCTGCTGTCTGTGACGTTAAATAACCAAGTAAACGATATATTTATTTATTACTGATGGCTATCGCCATGACTCGTGAGCACAGTTGACTAGCAAAACTTGTCTGTAACAAAGTCAGCTTAGTCAGGCTGGCAAAGTTTTTATACTTCACTGTATCATTCATAAAGAAGTTCTTTGTGCTAAACACCTTTCATGTGATCGTGTCCTTAAGCAAGTTATAAAGGATATGATCTCTATTTGCTCTAAAACCCTGTTTAACAGCCAGTTTTAGCAGTGTCTTCTTGACATTCAGAGAGAATACAAAGATGTTATGTATGACAATGATATAAGATGGTTTAGTCGGGGGACAGCACTTCAGCGCGTCTATACATTAAAAAAGAAATTGGGCAGTACATGGAAGATAAGGAAAAACCATTTCCAGATCTATCTGATGCTTTTCTTGTATAGTTTGCATTTTCGGTTAATGTGAAAAGACATATAAACCTTCTTAACACAATTCTCCAAGGGCACAATGCAGTGGTAAGCCAATTATATTCACATATCAAGGACTTTGGGAACAAGCTGCAACTTTTTCAAATGCAGTCTAATACCACACATTTCCCCTCACTGCAGGAAATCATGACAAGTTTACCAGAAAGAAGCTTCAATTGGCAAATGCATAGGTATGATGCAGATATCACATCCTTGGCTGATGAATTTTAAAGACGCTTTCATGACTTAATAACTATTGAAAAGATAAACATGGTTGTTTTTGTTAAATCTTCATATTTCTCTTTAGATTTTGATAATACTGCGGCAATCTGCAGCGGGAATTCATTGAGCTGCAAACTGATGCTGAATGTCGCAGCAGACAATTTCTTCTCTTAGACTTTTAGAGTGAGCTTCATGGTTAAAGAGAGATTAAAAGGAATTCGAACATTTGTTTTAAAAAATGCTTAGCTTGTTTGCCTCGACATACTTGTGTAAGCAGACATTTTCAGTTATGAATTTTAACAAGATCTGTGTGAGGACGAGAATAAGTGACTCTCAACTACGTGATATCATATATATCAAAACCATGGCATTGAGCCTGACCTCACCACTTACTGACTTACTGCATTCAAGATCTCAGTTTCACCATTCACATTAAAATTTTACAATAAAAACTCATCATACTATGTCATTTTTATATTATTATTTTAACCCGGCCCACGAATATCTTTGCATAAAAGAATATGGCCCGCCATGCAAAAAGTTTGGGCATCCCTGCCTTACGTGATAAAATGGCACGCGACTTGATCCGAGTTTGAGACCTGGTATAGAGTGAAGACATTGGGGGAAAAGTTGTAATGAAGCAGGCGAGAAACACACTAAACATCATATCATAGTATTTTGATTGGTTAACATAGAACTATGCATTACACAAGCGATATTTTGATTGGTTAACATAGAACTGTCAATTACACAAGCGATATTTTGATTGGTTAACATAGAACTGTGCATTACACAAGCGATATTTTGATTGGTTAACTTAGAACTGTGCATTATACAAGCGATATTTTGATTGGTTAACATAGATCTGTGCATTACACAAGCGATATTTTGATTGGTTAATATAGAACTGTGCATTACACAAGCGATATTTTGATTGGTTAACATAGAACTGTAAATTACACAAGCGATGTTTTGATTGGGTAACATAGAACTGTGCATTACACAAGCGATACTTTGATTGGTTAACTTAGAACTGTGCATTATACAAGCGATATTTTGATTGGTTAACTTAGATCTGTGCATTACACAAGCGATATTTTGCTGCCTCCTCCCTTTATTTTCTGTTTCTATTTATCTCTCTCAAACTCAATAAATCTATCAAACTCAATAAATCTAAATCTCTATCTCTTTATATCTATCTCAGTAATCTTTATATATCTCAGTATATCTCTCTAACTAAAATAGTTTTTGTATATAGTCTTTCTATTTCGCTGTAAGTCTATATCTCTCTCTATTACAGAAATATATGTCTCTGTACCTCGCTCAGTCTATTTCTGTTACTCCCAGAGGCGTAGTAAATGAGGACAGGTACATTTGTCTCCGGGCGCCGAGGAACAAGGGCGTCAAATTGAGGCTAACGACCTCACATTCTAAAACAATAGAGGGGGTGTCAATTTTGAAGGTTGTTACCGGTCACAAAATATACTAATTACGCCTATGGGTTTCTCTCTTTCTGTGATTTTATATTGGCAAATTATGCTTCTAAAATGTGAGGACCTTTGCCCATTTTGGTGCTGCAGGTAAGGGTTAAAGTTAAAGGTTAGGGTTAAGGTGTTTAGCTATAAAATGAAGACACACAGTCGAGACAGTTTGTGGATTACATGATAAGATATGAACAATGAGGTCAATAGATCAGCTTTTGTCTCTATCAATGAGGCCAATAGATCAGCTTTTGTCTCTATCAATGAGGCCAATAGATCAGCTTTTGTCTCTATTAATGAGGCCAATAGATCAGCTTTTGTCTCTATCAATGAGGCCAATAGATCAGCTTTTGTCTCCATCAATGAGGCCAATAGATCTCCTTTTGCCTCTAACTATGTCAACATTGTTTAAGGTCACTGTGACCTAATAGCAAGCAAAATTTTAGTTCGTTTGTGAACACAACAAACAAATATCACGCGTCGGTCTTGGAATTTCTTTTTATCTCGTCTTTGTTGTGAATATAGCACCAGAAACAATGCTTGCTTAAAAGTATAAATAAGGTAACAACTCCCTCAAGCGTGTTTCACATTATCTCCGCTCGTGTCCTGATTCTAACTAATGGTTGGGTTTGGTCGGTGAAGATAGTAATTAGAGAACAGTTTCCTTTCGGGTGATTTACGGGGTTATCACACAATACGACTTCCATTGAGCCATTGTTGTATGGCTAGACACGAACACGATCTAGCGCCCGCTTATTTCATTAGAAAGGCAATCATTATTTTGTTTCGGTCTAATTATAATTAGAAATTAAATTCACAAACTTAAAGGCATCAAGATTCTTCAGAGATTGTTTGTTCATTTCCATGCCTATAAAAATAATCGAATGCTGTTTCTTTATCTCTATGTAGTTTAATTATAGTTTTGTCTGAATCACGTTCTCTGATGTTTATTATTATGATGGACAGTAACGTCTAAAGATCGCAAGGCGTCATAAAACGATATTGAAGTATCGATCCTTAGTTGAAATGACTTCCTCAATATTCAAATTTGTCGAAAACCTAACAGAAAATTTTCACACGGATGGAAAATTCAAGAGAATATGGTTTTGTACGAAAAAGACAAATTTTCTTTTAGAAAAATGTAGTAAAATTATTTACGGGAATTAACCTGGCGCGCACTTTAAACTAAAATAATAATAGACGATTACACTGTCCAGTCGGGTCAGTAAAACAGGTCAAAGTTACCTGGACAGTCAGACAGGAGTGGAAATATTTGCCTTGTGTGTACACAAATAATTCATGGATTATGATGAGATCTTCTAATTCGATAAATGACTTTAATATAATAATATCATGTCTTTGGTTCATTTCGCAAGTAACCCTGACATCAACATGTGCGAGGTACTGAAAGGGTTGGTGGTAGATAGTGCTATTTGCGTATGGCTCTTGAGTCCCCACAGGAAGTATCCAGTTATTGTTCCTCGGGTGTCAATATTTATGCATCTTATGATTGAGAGGTTTTCATACAATTGATTACTCCTTGAGTTTCTGCAAGTGTTAATAAAAGGTTCTGGTTTCTTCATGTTGCATTTGGTAATCTTCATCTTGTTTACTGTTGCATTCAGTATACCCTAAATAGCCAACTTCTCCAGTACTTTACCATTTTCTGCCTCTCACACATTTGTGATCTGGCTTGGTATCCATTCAATTAATCGCTTCTCTTCTGGCTTCTTTGTATGTTTGTGTTGTCTTTCTTGTGTATCTTTGTGTTGTCTTTCTTGTGTATCTTTGTAACATGATCATTTGATGCTGTTAACTGACTTTCTTTTTCTCAGAGCAAAGTGTATGAGTGTATGAGTCGGATCCCATTCTCATTGGATTCGACACGTAGGCTTTCCTTGACTTAAACATCTTTTTTTCCCCTAAATTTGCATTTAAAGTCTCGGTGCCCCTTCGTAGGTCTTTCCCAGTGTCTCATAAAGAAACGAATCTTTAACCTGGTCGGTTCTAGCATGTACATTTATGATGTTATTCTAAACATTTTTCCAAGCACATGAAAAGACAACAATCTTTTATTTTCTGGTCTAATTACCACTATTAAATATTGTGTATTCTTTTGTTTTTCGTGTCTGAATAGTTCAACAATTTTTTATTTTAATGCAGCAGATGTAATAAATATTTTATCGTTTCCAAACTGATATAGAAGGCTCCTGTTCTAAAAAAGGCTTAGAGCATTCCCAGAAGCAAACCAAAGATGGTGCCCATATGCTGGCATAGGTCGATCTCCATTGACGTCATTCCTGTTTTTATTCCGTTGCTTGGCTTTAGTAACGTTCATATTTTATTGAATGCCCGAGTTGTTAGTCCTGCGCATAACCGCCTCAGGGGCTTCACCTCAGGGGCTTCACTTTACGGGTCTCCGGATAACTACCCTAGTTTTTAAGGGGGGTTTTGTTCCCTAGCCATTGCGAATCCCTACACTTCATACGAAGGCAGTATGGTCTGATTTTGGTCCGCCCCGGGTATTTTATTTCCCGGGTACCTCCTTATCTGGTGGGCTTTCCCCTATCCGCCATCTCAGGATGCGCTCGGTGGAAGATCAGTATCATCATTAACACGTTCTCAAAAAAATATTTGTATTTTTAAAAAGAAACATCTCCTGAAAAAAAACAAAGAATTTTAAATTAGTTTCGCTTGAATTTATTTATATCCGTCCATGCTGACGTAAGACTCCAGATGTAGAAGTTAACTTTAGCAAACGAGAGCTATGCGTACATTAAATTACCAGAAACATAGAGATGGCAGTTTATGGTGACATAAATTGGTTCTTCCCCTTTGCAATGTCCTGGCGTGAACTCTAACCTTTTCGGGTCAACCCACTTTACAACACTAAAACTCCACACAAAACCGTTCTGTTCAATCCATAAGCGGTGAGGTAACCTTTTGTCCGTGGGCCGCGCGGGGCTAAAAAATGACATTAGACAAGAAGGTTATTGAGGGACAGCTCTGGGAACCCGTCGGTCCGGGATCGCTGTCTCTTTCAGGACGTATTCCCAAATTAACGGCTTTATGGCCCATGCGAGCGGCAACTAGGGCTTTGGTCTATCACAGACATACGGCCCACATGGAACCTGGGAGAAGATTTTTATAGAGACATGTTTGCTTATCTAGATCAGGAGTTTGTGCAAATATCTAGATGAGGTAGTTTGTAAAATGTTAAGATGGCCCATCCTAATTGTGCAAAATTTAATTATGGAAATTAATGTGAAATAAAAATTAGTTGTATTAATATTCACACATACATATGTACATAAACCTAATAACGTCATTACATACTATATACAAGTCCGGTGTATACAATATACAATATATACAAGTCCATTGTATACAATATACAATATATACAAGTCCAGTGTCCAGTGTATACAATATATACAAGTCCAGTGTATACAATATACAATATATACAAGTCCAGTGTACAGTGTATACAATACATACAAGTCCAGTGTATACAATATACAATATATACAAGTCCAGTGTCCAGTGTATACAATATATACAAGTCCAGTGTATACTATATATACAAGTCCAGTGTATACTATATATACAAGTCCAGTGTATACAATATATACTAGTCCAGTGTATACTATATATACAAGTCCAGTGTATACTATATATACAAGTCCAGTGTATACAATATATACAAGTCCAGTGTCCAGTGTATACAATATATACAAGTTCAGTGTCCAGTGTATACAATATATACAAGTTCAGTGTCCAGTGTATACTATATATACAAGTTCAGTGTATACTATATATACAAGTCCAGTGTATACAATATATACAAGTCCAGTGTATACTATATATACAAGTCCAGTGTATACAATATATGCAAGTTCAGTGTCCAGTGTATACAATATATACAAGTTCAGTGTCCAGTGTATACAATATATACAAGTTCAGTGTCCAGTGTATACAATATATAAAAGTTCAGTGTACAGTGTATACAATATATACAAGTTCAGTGTCCAGTGTATACAATATATACAAGTTCAGTGCCCAGTGTATACTATATATACAAGTCCAGTGTATACTATATATACAAGTCCAGTGTATACAATATATACAAGTCCAGTGTATACTATATATACAAGTCCAGTGTATACAATATATACAAGTTCAGTGTCCAGTGTATACAATATATACAAGTTCAGTGTCCAGTGTATACAATATTTACAAGTTCAGTGTCCAGTGTATACAATATATAAAAGTTCAGTGTCCAGTGTATACAATATATACAAGTTCAGTGTCCAGTGTATACAATATATACAAATTCAGTGTCCAGTGTATACAATATATACAAGTTCAGTGTCCAGTGTATACTATATATACAAGTTCAGTGTCCAGTGTATACAATATATACAAGTTCAGTGTCCAGTGTATACTATATATACAATTTCAGTGTCCAGTGTATACAATATATACAAGTTCAGTGTCCAGTGTATACAATATATACAAGTTCAGTGTCCAGTGTATACAATATATACAAGTTCAGTGTCCAGTGTATACTATATATACAAGTCCAGTTATGTCCTTAAAAAACGAAACTTTTCTTTAGAAAGTGGGAATAGGCATAAATTGGGGGGGGGGGCGCATTGTTACGGACATCTCTTTTTAATTGGTGTCAAAAGGGGCAGTGCCTACCTGTAGTTATTGTTTACCTGTCTCAAAGGTTGATATGTCTTAGCTATTTTTTAATACACACATCTGTATCTGCCAATGTGCCCAACAGTGTCTGTCAATGTGCCCACCTGTGTTTGTCAATGTGCCCAACTGTGTCTGTCGATGTGCCCAACAGTGTCTGTCAATGTGCCCACCTGTGTCTGTCAATGTGCCCACCTGTATCTGTCAATGTGCCCACCTGTGTCTGGCAATGTGCCCACCTGTGTCTGTCAATGTGCCCACCTGTATCTGTCAATGTGCCCACCTGTGTCTGTCAATGTGCCCACCTGTGTCTGGCAATGTGGCCATCTGTGTCTGTCAATGTGCCCACATGTATCTGTCAATATGCCCACCTGTGTCTGTCAATGTGCCCACCTATATCTGTCAATGTGCCCACCTGTGTCTGTCAGTGTGCCCACCTGTGTCTGTCAGTGTGCCCACCTATATCTGTCAATGTGCCCATCTGTGTCTGGCAATGTGCCCACCTGTGTCTGCCAATGTGCCCACCTGTGTCTGTCAATGTGCCCACCTATATCTGTCAATGTGCCCACCTGTATCTGTCAATGTGCCCACCTGTATCTGTCAATGTGCCCATCTGTATCTGTCAATGTGCCCACCTATATCTGCCAATGTGCCCATCTGTGTCTGTCAATGTGCCCACCTGTATCTGGCAATGTGTCCACCTGTGTCTGGCAATGTGCCCACCTGTATCTGTCAATGTGCCCACCTATATCTGTCAATGTGTCCACCTGTGTCTGTCAATGTGCCCACCTATATCTGTCAATGTGCCCACCTGTGTCTGGCAATGTGCCCACCTATATCTGTCAATGTGCCCACCTGTATCTGTCAATGTGCCCACCTATATCTGTCAATGTGCCCACCTGTGTCTGGCAATGTGGCCAACTGTGTCTGGCAATGTGCCCACCTGTGTCTGTCAATGTGCCCACCTGTGTCTGCCAATGTGCCCATCTGTGTCTGTCAATGTGCCCACCTATATCTGTCAATGTGCCCATCTGTGTCTGTCAATGTGCCCAACTGTGTCTGTCGATGTGCCCATCTGTGTCTGTCAATGTGCCCACCTATATCTGTCAATGTGCCCACCGGTGTCTGTCAATGTGCCCAACAGTGTCTGTCAATGTGCCCAACTGTGTCTGTCAATGTGCCCACATGTGTCCGCCAATGTACCCCCATGTGTCCGCCAATGTACCCCCATGTGTCCGCCAATGTACCCTCATGTTTCCGCAAATGTACCCTCATGTTTCCGCCAATGTACCCGCATGTGTCATCCAATGTACCCCCATGTGTCCGCCAATGTACCCTCATGAGTCCGCCAATGTACCCCCATGTGTCCGCCAATGTACCCCCATGTGTCCGCCAATGTACCCCCATGTGTCTGTCAATGTACCCCCCATGTTTCTGTCAAGGGACCTGTCTTATGTCCAACTTCCAAAAGGATTGTTGAGGTCATTGACATCCATTTCACAGCTCGTTTGACACCTCCCCCCTCCCACACAGTGTCTATGGTGTCTCCTCCTGGGAGGTGTTCCAGTCACATATGGGGAGAAATAAAAGGACAGTCCCAGAAAGGAGTTGACAAGGTTAAAAATAGAACACGTTAAAAAAGAACTTCTCCTATATAGGTTATATCCCTAATAAAAGCGGAAAGAGTTTACAATATCAAAAGATAGAAACGTTTAATCTAAGTTTGGCACGACGATTTCACCATTGACGAGACGGTAACTTTGAGAAGTATGTAGGTGTCCTTCTATATGTCTGTGAGAAACAGTTTTTGATAGATAACTGTGACACACAGGTTTGATTCAATACCGAATGAGAAATAGGTTTGTTACAATGCTGTGAGAAGTGAGTTTGGTATTAAGGATGACAAAAAACTAATGTTTACCCGAGGTGTTTGCTGGTTCTGTTCTTATCAATTACCTGACAGAGTTAGTCGATTGGTCATAAAACCTCAGTTAAATCTTGTATCTTCAGTTACACAGGTGGGTGATTGGTCTTATATCTTCAGTCACACAGGTGGGTGATTGGTCTTATATCTTCAGTTACAGTAAGTTACTCAGGTGGGTGATTGGTCTTATATCTTCAGTCACACAGGTGGGTGATTGGTCTTAAATCTTCAGTTACAGTAAGTTACTCAGGTGGGTGATTGGTAATTAAACTTCAGTTACACAGGTGGGTGATTGGTCATTAAACTTCAGTTACACAGGTGGGTGATTGGTCTTAAATCTTCAGTTACACAGGTGGGTGATTGGTCTTATATCTTCAGTTACACAGGTAAACTACTGTCTAATCTGATGAATACTTCGCTTCTTATACGTATTAACAGGAACTAGCCACGAGTTTTAACAGGAACTAGCCACGAGTTTTAACAGGAACTAGCCACGAATTTTAACAGGAACTAGCCACGAGTTTTAACAGGAACTAGCCACGAGTTTTAACAGGAACTAGCCACGAGTTTTAACAGGAACTAGCCACGAGTTTGTACACATCCATTATTTAGGTGTTTAAACTCGGGCCTTTCTTGGACCTAAATAACGTTGTTCTATTATATAAAAATGTGAAACAAAGTAGTAAGTATTCTCTGTGTGTTTAAAAAAAAAAGTTTTTTGTCGTTATTGAACGTATTTTGAAACTATTATTCTCTAAATGTTTGACTTTATAGGACCTGAAAAACGTTAATGTTTAGGTTTTTTTTAAACAGTCTTTTCAAGTCGTTAAAAAAGTGTTGTTTTTCTTGTCGTTTGAATACAGACCTCTCTAGCCGCTGAAAAAAACACAACTATTTTTAGCTGTTTGAACACATTGTTATGAAAGAATCGTGGCTTTGTTTATATGCCCCCCCCCCC
>MUZC01004474.1:18382-51921 GCA_002072015.1 Radix auricularia | reverse complement strand
ATGGCAAATAAGAATTTCACAAGTGAAATACGGATAAACGGTCAAAAACTCGAGGAGGTCCCTACCTTCAAATATCTAGGGGCTGTAATATCCGATGAAGGCTCAAAACCAGAAATTCTTGCCAGAACGGCCCAAACAACTGCAGCACTAAGCAAACTGAAAAACATCTGGCAAAGCAAGAAGCTCTCCCTGAGATCAAAAATTCGACTAATGCGCTCTCTGGCGATGTCAGTCTTCCTCTATGGTTGTGAGGCTTGGACGCTCACCGCAGACCTCCAAAAAAGAATTAGTGCGCTTGAGATGAGATGTTTTCGAAAGGTATTAAACATCCCCTACACGGCGCACATCACGAACAAAGCGGTCCGCGACAAAATAAGTGCTGTCATTGGCCCTTACGAGGACCTTCTCACCTCAATTAAAAAGAGGAAACTACGATGGTACGGACACGTGTCAAGATCTGGAGGTCTCTCAAAGACGATATTGCAAGGCACAGTCCAGGGAAGAAGGAGAAGAGGCAGACCAAGGAAGAGTTGGGAGGACAACATCAAAGAGTGGACCGGCCTTTCATTTAGCGATTACCAGAAGGCAGCTCAGAACCGTGACACTTGGCATGAGTTAGTGCGCAGCTCAAAATGGTGCCCCAACGACCCAGCGTCGGGTTAAGGGATAGTTCAAGTTCAAGTTCAAAGTCAATTTTATAAAATTATAGTTTACTAAGCCTAGCGGATCTGAATAGCGGTCATGTGACCGAGATTTCTATCTCACGACTCAGAAGATTCATTTAGAATTCTGCGAATAACGTATAGCGTTATCCCCAGAATTCTGCGGATATCGCGGTTAACTTCGAAAACGGAAGTGCAGGGGAATACCAAGGAAGTGGCATCATTTCAAAATACACAAGTTTTTAGTTCCTATTGTATTCGCGTTTTTATTATTTATTTATTTTATCGTTGTAATTGTTCATGGTCGAAAAATCAGAATTTTAAAAGTCTTGTCGCAATTTCGGAATCAGGGGTAAGAAATATGTTTAGTTTACTTTAATTTGGATAAAATCGGATTAGTTGGCAGGCGTGGAAATGTTCTGGGAATATTCAATATTTTTCCCAGGAGGAAATGAGAAAATAAATTAAGAATTACTTCAAATAAGCTATAAGTAATTAATTACTATTTGTCTTGTAGTTCAAATAAGTGGTATTTAGTATTCACCTGGTGTGGTGTAAGCAGTTTAGTGTACAACTGATGTGGTGTACGCAGTTTAGTGTATACCTGATGTAGTCTGCACTAACTTAGTGATCACCGCGTAAAAATTACACAAATATCGATTGTTTATATCTTTATATATTATTGTGAAGGATTTTATGGGGTGTTAAATTAATAAACTTGTTACTTAACTTCAACATTTTATCTTGAAATTAATCAAGGTTTTGACTGAGACAGACTTGGGTTTTTTTTTTTTTTTTTTTTTTAAATAATCAACACAGACACATTCAGCATGGCTGAATATTGTGAAGATCCCTTGGTTGTTCTATGTTTATCTATCCTTATCTACTCTCACTGTTATTCTGCTCTTCACACACTTGGTTAATTATTCTTAAAACACTGAACACCAAGGCAGAATGTACAATTAATTACTTTTAACCACTTAACTTCTGTACATTCATTATTCGTACATCTCTCTAACACCTATACATCCTACTTCCTAACTCCTTGTTTCTCCCTGCGTGTCTCCCTGTCCGTGTGTGCGTCTGTCAGTCTCAGTCCGAGCGTTAGTCCATTCCAGGCTCCGCCCCCAGACTCCCAACCCCAACCGTCCGAAAGTCAACTGTCAATCATCTTGTACCACCCCTAGGTAAGACGGGGTGGGTTGGTTTGACGTAACCCGCAATGGTCACTAATCCCCCCTTTCCTCTGCTCTGACCCGTTCTCAATTGTCGGCTCCTTTCATCTACCCTACAGCTCCCGTCTTCAAAGCCTCGTTCGCAGTTCCTATGTCCTTTGATTCCCAAGGTCGCACCTCTGGTCATCTGGACTCGCCCGTTAGTCCAGCGGCACCTCAAAGGCCAAACATTTTCTGGCGCTCTAACCGCCCTAAAGTCCTCACAATATTGAACTCAGATTTTATTTGTATCCTCAGACACATATAATATGGCCATCGAGTGTGACGTCTGCTCCACATGTCCAGCAGAAACGTATGAGAGTGAGCCATGCACTTCTTCCAGCAACACCGTCTGCGTGACCTGCTCCAAAGAACCTGTCAAGACATCCAAGGCGTACATCAGCCGTTGCTCTAAGAACTTAAGACGAGATGTTGATCCGCTCGACCTCATGTTTGGGGATGACCCGGGTAATGACCCAGATATTGAGAACTCAGAAAAACCCGTAGATGGCGCTGCACTTGATGTAACAGGTGCAGATAATCCAGCTACAGGGGAAAATGGTGATGCACCAGATGGTGATACAAAAGATGAGCCCCCAGCATCAGATGATGACACAAAAGATGAGCCTCCGGCATCAGATGGTGGTACAAAAGATGAGCCTCCAGCACCAGATGGTGATACAAAAGATGAGCCCCCAGCATCAGATGGTGATACAAAAGATGAGCCTCCAGCATCAGATGGGGATACAAAAGATGAGCCTCCAGCACCA
Organism: Radix auricularia; assembly: GCA_002072015.1. NCBI lineage: Eukaryota > Metazoa > Mollusca > Gastropoda > Lymnaeidae > Radix > Radix auricularia. Next base: position 49,275 of record MUZC01004474.1, on the reverse strand, counting down.
GATGGTGTTACAAAAGATGAGCCTCCGGCATCAGATGGTGATACAAAAGATGAACCTCCAGCACCAGATGGTGATACAAAAGATGAGCCCCCAGCATCAGATGGTGATACAAAAGATGAGCCTCCAGTTTCTGATGGTGATACAAAAGATGAGCCTCCAGCATCAGATGGTAATACAAAAGATGAGCCCCCAGCATCAGATGGTGATACAAAAGATGAGCCTCTGGCATCAGGTGGTGATACAAAAGATGAGCCTCCAGCACCAGATGGTGATACAAAAAATGAGCCTCCAGTTTCTGATGGTGATACAAAAGATGAGCCTCCAGTTTCTGATGGTGATACTAAAGATGAGCCTCCAGTTTCTGATGGTGATACAAAAGATGAGCCTCCAGCATCAGATGGTAATACAAAAGATGAGCCCCCGGCATCAGATGGTGATACAAAAGATGAGCCTCTGGCATCAGGTGGTGATACAAAAGATGAGCCTCCAGCACCAGATGGTGATACAAAAAATGAGCCTCCAGTTTCTGATGGTGATACAAAAGATGAGCCTCCAGCATCAGATGGTAATACAAAAGATGAGCCTCTGGCATCAGGTGGTGATACAAAAGATGAGCCTCCAGCACCAGATGGTGATACAAAAGATGAGCCTCCAGTTTCTGATGGTGATACTAAAGATGAGCCTCCAGCACCAGATGGTGATACAAAAGATGAGCCTCCAGCACCAGATGGTGATACAAAAGATGAGCCTCCAGTTTCTGATTATGATACAAAAGATGAGCCTCTGGCATCAGATGGTGATACAAAAGATGAGCCTCCGGCATCAGATGGTGATACAAAAGATGAGCCTCCAGTTTCTGATGGTGATACAAAAGATGTGCCCCCTGTACTTGATGGTGATACAAAAGATGAGCCTCCAGTTTCTGATGGTGATACAAAAGATGTGCCCCCTGTACTTGATGGTGATACAAAAGATGATTCTCCTGCTCATGTATCGCATGGTGTTGTGAACACCCACGGAGATACAACAGCTGATCCCTCTATTGTTGATGTTCCCATAGATCAAAATGACAAGTTTGTAACGGATGCTCAATTGGATCAGGGTAATTCACATGTTGGACAAGATGAAGCTAATCAAGTAGACAATTCTGAGTCAGAAACAAACGAAAATAAAGCGTTAGCTGGTGTCCTAACAAAAGAAACAGATGAGGAAACAACAAAAAGCTTTGAACAGGTTACTAATGCAGCTCACGTGAACGATGGGGTCTCGTTCTTGTCTGAAACTTCAACTACCTCTGAGCATGTTGAGGACATTGATGGTGATAAAGAAACAGAAGCTAACGAAAATTTAGTTGAGCCAATGATTTCTTTGAAAACTGAGAGCACAAACGTGGAAGAAAAGTCTGGAGGTTTCGATGAAGCTGCTGGAAATGTTTCTAGCGTGGCGCCTGGAGTCACCCAGGTCAGTGAGGTGTCAAGTACATCAGATGGACAGAGTGTCATCAAAGGAGAAGATGCTGATGACGGAGACAAGAAGGCTGAAAACACCGATGACAGTCTCAATGCGGGTCGCCTGCTGGTAGATTCTGTCTCGAATGTCACTTCAGATGATGAGCACGAATCAACTACTGCTGACGTGCATCCTCTGGTTGTTGGTGGTGATTCACTTCAGGAGCATACGACGACGGCAGTTGTTGAAGAAACCACAACAAACGAAGCCAGCCTCCCCGCTGTCGTGTTACATGGAGAGCAAGGAAATGAAGATTTAAATTCTTCCACGACATTGTTGCCAATCCTCGTCGATGTTGTCCCTGAAGATGGTGACGCACTTCCGACAACTATTCAAGTTGCCGTGGCAACCAACGTCACCGAGGATGTACAAATTGATGAGCCAGAGGCCATCATCAATGAAACCATAGAAACAGTGAACATTGCACCTGTTATGTTGGAGCCAGACATCAGTGACGTTACGCAGCGTCCAGAGGACAACACGACCATACCATCCACTGCTTCAGACGTGGCGGTTGTTCAACAAGAAGAAGAGGAGGGGGAAGATTACACTGTAGATGTTGTGGAGGTAACAACGACAACGAAAAAAACAACAGAAAGAATTTTAACCCTTGATGAGGCGGATAGGCTGGCAGAACAGGAAAAGGGGACGAAAGCTGAGGAAGAAACAGGTATTTTTTCTGATTTCTGTAATTTTTAATTTCAACTCTGGTACATTATTCACTAGCGTATCGGGTTTTAATGTTAAAATAAAATGTTAGTAACTTCCAACTGTCATTATTTACATTAATTACTAATCTGTATCCCCTCCCTCCCCTTCCACCCCTCACCTCCCCTGCCACCCCCTTCCCGCATTTATCTAAAGATCCCTCCAATGATCTTTACTAACATCTACCTATTTTGGCTACCATTGCCCCCTCTCCCCATCCACATCTACCTATTTTGGCTACCATTGCCCCCCTCCCCATCCACATCTACGAGGCTGCAAAATAAAATGGGTGCAAGTTAAAGAATTTTTATACAAGTATGTGTCAATATTAAGTATATTTTTAAGAATGGTAATGGTGGTCTCATGAACTGAATTAAGTGTTAAAAACATTTTTAGAATTATTTAAAACCTGGAAAAGTTGGTAGCGTTAGCTAAATCTGAACTTTTGAATATTTTTAAATTGGAATTTTTATTGTTGTGTTATTCTTTGTCCACTGAAGAAGGTGACATGTGGACACTTTCATTGTTTCACACGTCTACTTTCACCTATACCAGTCACCACCAACCTTCCTCATATGTTAGTCTCAATCATCATATCAGTCCTGTAGACATCTCTTCTTCTCATTGCAGTCTCTCCTATTTCTTCTTATCACTCCAGACTATAGGTTCTTATCAGCTCAGTATTCATCTCTTCTCATCATACAAGTCTCTACTGTTTCTTCTTATCCTACATTCTCTATCTCTTCTTATCATACAAGTCTCTACTATCTATTCTTATCATACAAGTCTCTACTATCTCTTCTTATCATACAAGTCGCTACTATTTCTTCTTATCATACAAGTCTCTACTATCTCTTCTTATCATACAAGTCGCTACTATTTCTTCTTATCATACAAGTCTCTACTATTTCTTCTTATCATACAAGTCTCTACTATCTCTTCTTATCATACAAGTCTCTACTATCTCTTCTTATCATACAAGTCTCTACTATTTCTTCTTATCATACATTCTCTATCTCTTCTTATCATACAAGTCTCTACTATTTCTTCTTATCATACAAGTCTCTACTATTTCTTCTTATCATACAAGTCTCTACTATTTCTTCTTATCATACATTCTCTATCTCTTCTTATCATACAAGTCTCTACTATCTCTTCTTATCATACAAGTCTCTACTATTTCTTCTTATCATACAAGTCTCTACTATCTCTTCTCATCATACAAGTCTCTACTATTTCTTCTTATCATACAAGTCTCTATTATTTCTTCTTATCATACAAGTCTCTATTATTTCTTCTTATCATACAAGTCTCTATTATTTCTTCTTATCATACAAGTCTCTACTATCTCTTCTTATCATACAAGTCTCTACTATCTCTTCTTACCATACAAGTCTCTACTATTTCTTCTTATCATACAAGTCTCTACTATTTCTTCTTATTATACAAGTCTCTACTATTTCTTCTTATCATACATTCTCTATCTCTTCTTATCCCTACAGCTCCTACCCTTTTTATCACAATTTTATGTTATTTAAATTAGGATCAGGCGAAATCGGCCCAGGTTAGTATGAAACAGATTATATATTTTTAAGAAATCTTGCTGATAAAAATTTCAAAATAAACATTCTCTATTGCTAATGAAGAAATCGAATGACTTTATGAACTTTTTGCATTTTGATTAGACCTTTCTTAATCACTTATGAAATCTATTATCAAATAAATTAGACTTAGCACATCTCAGACTGCATGTGCATCTTGTTACAAGAGTTTTCTCTGCAATTTGAATCTTCTATTTCTTTCTTTGTTGCACATCTTCATCGTCATTTTAAGCCAGGGATCCATAACTTTTAAAATGCTATCTGAGAAACTGCATTTTTTTTTTTCTTTTGTCCAGTCGGACCCTATAAAATGTCCCATATTTTATCTTACCTGTCCATGACCTGACCTGTATATAGTGACCTTACCTGTCAATGACCTGAACTGTTGAGACACCTACTAAATGTATTGATGATGTAATCAATTTTGCAATGAAGGATATAAAATTACATCTCACATTTCGTGTACTTATAAGACTCCAATAGCACACCTATCATTGTTTAGTTATTACACTAGTTAAACCAAAGGAAAAATGTATATTTATTACACTATTTTGGCTTGTTCTTCACCTTCATATAGCCAAAAGATATTCTTTAAAAACATACCGCTCTCATTCATTATACACTTAACTTTAATTGTTTGATTTTCCCCCTTTTTATTATATTAAATAATACAATAATTAATCCGTTCCTTATGTTTCACAATTTATTTTTAGCTTAAACTTAAAGCTAAAAAGCAATAATTTTTAAATAAATTTAAAAAAACAACAACTCATAATAAAACAAAAACATGATTTAAAAAATTTAAGTTCGTTGAATAATTGTATTAACCAAATAAATTCATGTCTTTCAGAACTGAGTCAAACTACAGTGGAAGACAAGGAGTCTGTGCCTGTTGAGAGCTCTCATCAGAAGGTAAGTCAAAGAATAGGCATAGATAGAACTGACAAATATAGAACTGACTCACAAAAAGTCATCAAACAATATTTTTTGCTGAAATGTACATTTACAATTTCAGGATGAAATTTCAGCCAATTATTAAGTGCCATCACACTTGAATGACACATACTTTTGTATAGCAGTCCCACTCCACTTATAGTACTTCCATAAATAATGCCGCTATAAAATAAAAATGACATTTTCTTTAAACAGCATGTTAGCTTCATGATAGCTTTTGAGATTAGACCTATGGGAAAATATATTTTCTTCTGTCTTTTCTTTGTAATATTAAAAATCTAAAACAAGTATGAAATTGAAATGTTTGTTCACCAATCCAAAAAAAAAAAAATTACTGTCATAATAATTATAAGCCTTAAATAAACAATGCATGTTTTGTTTTAGGGTGAAGAAGATGATGGAGACAGCCAAAGGAGAACTGCAATAATTGTTGGTGTTTCTGTTGGAGGTGTAGCTTTATTTGCCCTTGCCTTTTTTGTATCACGCAAGATGTGCCGTAAAAAAGGGAGCTTCAAAGTGATGAAGGTAGGATTTCACTTAAAATGTACAAGTTGTCAGAAATTCGTTTAGATCTTTATATTACTGAGTCCCTTTCAGTTTGTTATTGATTATATACTAAACAAAATAATATTTTTGTTTCATTGTTAGCAGAAAGTCACACGTAATGGGGTTAGTGAGGAGATAGAATTTCATCCTATCCAACAAAGTGATGCTGAAGAGGATTCAATCAAACCGTCTAAAGCAACAAATGGACTCTACAGACAGGGTCCAAATGTTGGTCCACCTTCACCAAGGGACAAACAAATTATCTACCAGGAACCTGAAAGGGATGTTGACATTTATGCTGTTCCTATTAAGAAAAGCCGTACATCCCTGGAAACACCAGCTCCAGTAATACTGTCAGAATCTCCTCAAGGTAATGAACTTATGTTGATATATGCATAGGCTTGCCGAATTCCATCTGTGTTAGCAACTCGATGCCCCAGTGATGGGGAAATTTTGGCACCTGTTTCAAGTGCCTCCAGAAAAGGTGCAGTTGGGACACTTGAGATCTTATCAAAACCTATATTTTCTATAGGTTGGTGTAAATAACCTTAACAATTTAGATGCAATATTTCATTACTGTAGCCCAGAGTGTTTGTGGTAAAATTTACAAACATTAAAATCTCAAGGACATATAAGACAAAAGAAAAAACTTATGGACATATAATAAAATAAATTAAAATATAACAATTTTTGAATCAGGTTAAATTTTCTATTCATAATATGGACACATTTGAAGGCAATTAAGTGGGAGAGGAATTGGTTTGTAATGCTTTACAGTCTTTAAATTCAGCAAATTTTCAAATACATTTCTCATATATATATATATATATATATATATATATATANATATATATGAGAAATGTATTTGAAAATATATATTTATATGTGTGTATGTATGTGTGTATACTTCAGGGCCATCTTAACGCAAAAGCTTGTTGGGCGTTTATCCGGGGGCCTACGAGCATAGGAACCACATGAGAATATGTTTATTTATATATATTATGTATATTTTTTTTATTCCTTGCGGGGGTGGCGGCCACACTCTTTCTGTGCCCAGGGGCCCAACACTATATCTTTGCCCAGGGGCCCAAAAAATGTATTGATATTTGAAGAAAATAGACATGCATGTCCAGTTTTACTTCAATTTTATTACCAGACTAAATTGCAGACTACTTCATATTGTACTTAAGTTAACCTATTTGTTATGCTATGTGTGTTTACTGTTGATATAAACACGCTGTCCTAATGATATTTCAAAGTCTAATGTTTAAAGTAACATATTTCAGTTAAACTATACATAACTAATACCTGCAACAAATAATTATGTTTGCTAATTCAAAAACAATTAATACCAAAAAAATATATTACAGTATTCTTATTTATTTGGATGACTACTGATGAAATTATACTCCTCTACATTAATAATGGTACTTTAAAATTTTCTAAATAATTCTTTGACTTTTTTTTTCAGAGCCTTTAATTAAAAATTTAAACAATGAAGAAAAAATCAAGTACATTGATGATTCCACTGACGATGAAGGAATGTCATCTGTAAGGGAAAGACTTCTACCCCTCAAATCTACTTCCCCTAATCTTAGCAAGGTTATAGAAGAAACTCCGCCTCCAACACCATCAGTTATGCAGTCTCCTCCATCAAGCCCAATAAGCTACAAATCTGAAAATTCAGCAGATGAGGCCAAACGAAATAATATGAATGGAACTAGTCTTGGATCTCTTTCCACTAGCAGCCAAGGATCATTGACCAATGATAAGAAAATTCCCCAACAAAATGGAGATCAAAATAAGGGAACAAGTAAACAAGGAAAAATTACGTATGTGGAAGGAAATATTGAATGCTAGTATGAAATTGGCTTTCTTGTCATTGTTGCAGACTCTAAAAAGAGTCTTTTGTTTCATCAATATTTTAAAAAATTACATTTAATGCCTAGAGGACCTGCCGAAAAAATCTCTAAATTTTAAAAATTATTATTAAGGTCAAGATAAAAATATATTTTTAAAAATTAAATATTCTAAAAAAAACTATTTTTTTCAGTCAACATTGTTTTACCTGTTACAGCAGACATTAATTAAAGTTATTTTTTTATTTACCTTTTATATATTAAAACTTTCAAATGCTTTAAGTGCCTTAAAATTTTGTTTGAAATTATTAATACCTTGGGTTTTGTTTGGTTGCAATAATGATGATATATTCTACTGATTAATGAAACAGATGTATAAATGATTTTATTGCCATGAAAAATTGCCTTGAGACATTGTGTTGATCTGTTCAAAGAAACCAATCTAATTTCTTAATTTCAAGGGAAAGCATCAGCTTACAACTTTCTTGTTTATTTGCTTCTTGTTTAATATCATTAAAATATCAATATCATGTCAAGTGAATCCCAAAATATTGTTACATATGATAAATAATTATTAATCATTGTATTAATTACAGCAAGCAACATACAGAGTGGCCATTCCATGATTGTGTTCTCTGTGCATCCCTTTTTTAAATTTCGTTTCTAAGTTTGCTTGTTTTTATATTTTTTTTAATACTTCAAGCATTTGCATGTTAAAGCTTATTTTATAAGTCTCCTGCCAAAAAAAACAACAACTTAAAGCAGAATATAAAGTGAATGCTAAATTTGAATGAAGCTTTCGTTATCCCTTAATAGAAAACTGACAAGTGAAATTAACTTTTTTCTGGTTATTCTTTCATAGATATTTCTTTATAACTCAACTTACCTATTGTTAAAATATAAATAAACTTCAATTTCCTTTTCAGTTTAATTATACCATATTACAAACTGAATATATATTTGAGTTGGTAATTTGAATAAACCATACCTTATATTATTTTATACAATGAACTCTATAAGTGGGCTATGATTCAATAACTTTCTTTGAAAATGACTGGAAACAAAAAATACAGTTTACAAATCACATTTTTAGAAAGTCAATTTTGTAGTTCAAAGACCGGTAGGCCTATATAGTTGTCACTAAATCTGATTTGTATAAAATAATTTGCAATGTGAATCAAACAACCATGTGGATTAGACCAGATTGAAGTGAATTAAATATTAAGCATCAATTAATTCTGCAACCTACCAAGAAAAGTATGAGGCTTTTGTATAAAAGCAAAAAACCTATCTGAAGCAATGAGTATGCTAAAGCTTTACAAAACGTTTTTACAAAGGATGTGTCAGTTTTGGCAAGGTTTTATGAAAATGAAAACAAAGTAATTTCAACTGTCAATCACCAAGAACTTTCTTTTTTCAATTACTCATATTCATCATGTACATGATTTTCTTGATAAGCGTAAATGGACTTCATTAATAACTTTTCCATCATTTACTTTGTATCACAGTTTGGTTGAATTAGATAACTTTGACATTAATAACAAAATCTATATAATTTTAATTATATAAATAATATTTTAAAAACAATTTATTTGAATTTTTTTTTAGAATAATCTTTGGCAGCCTTTTTTAATTTTATTATTTTCTTTCTATTAATTATATAAATCATTTCTTAAAAGAAAATAATATATAATACTAGAATTCTTAACTAATAGTCTTAAAATACAAAATATAGGAATAAAATTAACTGAACTGGTGCATAGGAAAAAAAAAAACAAATCTCCATCAGGTGCATAGTAAAGGATATTAAAAAAAAATGTAAAACACCTTTAGAAGACCATCTTTTAATTTGTTGAAATTTCAGTTTCCACTTCCTTTCATTAATTAAACAAATAATAAACCTCAAATTAAGAAAATGATAGTACATCTATAAGGAAAATGATCTTCATTTAAAGTTTCTTATGAAATTTTATGCCCACTGTCAAGAAAATTATAAATGTAATATATAACTAATAGTAATAGTGGCATGACTAATTGTTGGAACAGACAAAAGTTGTTTTTAAAAATAAATATGTAACAATGAATTTAAGAATCCCCTTTGAGAAGAGCAGCTGGGACTGCTACCCAAGCATTATGTTCATAATAAATGTTGCTTTACCACCCAGATGGAAGAATAATTTAATTTAAACCGGTTCAGTCTTAACAACCTGATAATTGTCATTTTAAAAACTACAATAATTTTGTTGACTCACCTTAACAGTGGGTTTCAAAAAGTCATAATTTTAGCATTGCCAAAGATTTGTTATCAGACTTTTTAAAAAGTTGTATCAACTTTATGCATTATTTTGTTTTAAATTATGTTTTTTACCTTAAGTTAAGCTAATTTAGACATTTTTGTTCGTAGGAGTGTATTTTTTTAAAAAATTCCCTACTTGATACAACATTTTTGAAGTATCAATGAAAAATTAAATTTTCACCCCTTATTTTGTGCTACATGTTTGGATTTTATAGTATTTATTAGATTTCTTAAACTCTCTTACCAGTGCATAATAATTTTATGTTTCACAGACCATCACATCGGCGCAGCCATCATGCTCATCATAGTTTTTTTTCATATCTAGTCATATCACATCATGATGACAATGTCATAATGTATTAACAAATATTCATTCACTTTTAAAATGAAAACTAACTTGTCTAACATTTTAAAAAAGTATTTAGATACATAGAGTTACTTTCTATTTATTATTATTTTAATTTGTATTTATTGTAATGTAATAATTTGAAAACTTTATTTAAAAACTTAAAATGTTTTAAGTGTAATGTGTCATATAGTAAATATAATTCTAGTTATGTAATGCTGCCAAATTATGTCATTCACAAGGCTGAAGTTAATAAAGCCTGATAATTATTTGGTTGGAAAATGCATATCATCATTGGATACATTCTCTGTTTCTCCTTGCTTTCTTACAGGTCTCTTAATATAGTCATGACAGTAACTGCTAATATTAAATAAAGCAATGGAAAGTGAATTGGTAACTTTCTTTTTAAATAAAATATGAAGTACAATATTTCTTTTATTCTGAAGTAAACTGATTTCCATCTTCAAATTAAATAGATTAAATGCATTACAAAACAATTTGTTCTCCATCTGGTCATAAATATATAAATTATAAATGTACCATGGCATGTTTGTATACATCCAGCCTAAACCATCCCATCAAATCTCCTTGAGACTGTTGGGTGAATAAACAAAGTACAAGTGCACCAGTAAATAAATCTGTCTCATCTTGGCTGAAAACCACACAATGAAATTTGACCCAAAAAATTGTAAATATATATCAAAGTTTCACTAATGATGTAGTTTTTCTGTGTAAACTACAACATTTAAAAACCCCTGATTCTGTGTATTGTGACTGTATGCAGTTTCTCAACTCGTCATGTTTTCATTGAGTTAAACAAAATAACATGCATTTAAATTTAATTGTCTTTCAAATTTTTTAGGGGCCTTATCATCAGGAATGCTATTTTAGAAAAAATTCTTATATATATTTCTTTTATTTGGTGGAGTGTAAATATTGACAAAATTATAAACTGCATAATTTAATAGTAGATGAAAGGGGATGACAATTTTACTTTAAAGACTAAATCTATTCACGATTAACCATTGGATAAATTGTTATGTCCTAAAAATTCAAGATTCATAAAATTCAACCAGGTCATAATAAGTATTTGTTACATTATTTCTAGGTTTCAGTGAATTGATTGGAATTATGAGAATAAGAAAATAATCATTAAATTAAACAAATTGAGAGAAATTAAAGTTTTTGTCAGCTTCTAATGCAAGCCTCCTTTAGAAGGTGGATATATATTTTGTTGTCTTGCTAAAACTCATGTCAATAGCCACTGTACAGTTCTTATCATCACATTATTCTTTTCATGATAAACTTTGTATTTAATTGCCAGTCTCTCCCTCATAATTATCATTAGATGGATTGTTTATTGAATTTCTTTTTGTATACACAAGAACTGATGTAATCTTCGAATATTTTATTTTGTCACTAGAAAGTTTCAATGGCTTTTGTATTAATATATTGACTTACAAATAAAATGTATTATAATTACTTAATGAAAAAATTCAAAATGTTGAAATAACTATAGGAAGAATGTAAATAACTTTGATGGCTTCTTTCAATCATCTAATGTAACAAGATAAACTGTTCATTTTAAAGCTGCTTTGTTTATATATATTTAATTTTAAAAAAAGAAATTTGTGATTTTATTTGATATGGTTATGCAGAATAAATTATTTCTTAATGCAAAGTGCAACAATGCCTTTTGTTTTTAAAATTTTAAGGTATGGCTTTAGCTTTCTTATGTACTTGTTTGAAGTTTTTTTTTTTTTAAACTCCAGACGTCATTAACATTGACAAAAACATAGTCTCTCAATGGCCTCAAGACAGATATAGAAATAAATCTGCCTGGACACCCATACTGTTTCTTACCACCAACACTTAATCCTGTTATTAACCGCTGGACTGTCCACTAGACAATCTGTTGGATTCAGACACCTTAGTGTTTTAATTTGAACAAAGAATATGAAAACGGAGGATCAAGTAGGGAGTAAAATTGATTGTAAACTTTTAATACTTGCATTCTGTAGTTAATATTTAGCTCTCACTTTATTTAGGAAAACATTCCATTATAATACAGGAAACACATCAGAGCCATTTGTATTTTAAGAAAAACAAATGATTTTAAAGCATTTCATTTATTACGGTTTTCCTGAAATTGTCAAAGATGGTGATAATACAAGACTCAATAAACAGACAGTTGATAAATACAGATGCTGATTTTAAAATCTTTGACAACAATCATTTCAACAATGAAAGATTTCATCATAGAGAGGATATCAACAATGGTTTCAGTTTCAATACAAAATATGATCAAATTACAAGATTGTCAAGATTGTATCCTAAGGTTCCAAACACCCCATGAACAAGTATTTTGACAGTTATACAATGCATTTGAACATGGTGCACGGGCATTAAATCTCTGCAATAACTTTAAGGCATGAAGTCAATTCTAGACAGATGTGTTCAAGTTCAAGATAAACTACCCTTTCAATAAATAATTAAATTGTTGGATGACCCATGGTATTGAGAATTTTAAATCTATTTTGCTTTTTAAAAGTTTCTTTGTCTTTCAAAATTCAGTGACTCTTAAATATATTTTTTTCTCATTGTATCTATATGAATGCGAGTAACACATTTAATAGACTGGCAATTTAAAATACTCAATACTCATCATTTTAAACAAGCTAAATGAATGGACTTGAAATTCTTTCTTATTAAAACAAATATCCAGGCAATTATCTACTTTAACTCTTGATGTCCTTAAAGCGCGGTAATGCCCCCCACCTTGCCTATATTCCTGAACCACGGTAAGGCACGCCTCGTTAGCGCTCTCTTTAGTAATGAAATCTTAATAAGATAAAAACACTTTAGTGCTAGAGAGAAGATTTAGTCGACCTTCACCGGTTTTGCAAAGTTTTGTGGTAGTTTTTACCATTTTTTTGTTGAAAATGTGATTTTGCAAATCTTTTCAGTCAAAAAAAAAAAAGGATTAAACTACAGGTAAAAATAGTACTAAACTCAAAATAATCTTTTGGATATTCATTCTTTAAGTTTATCCTAACAGATGAAGTCAGTATGCAATTAATACATTTTAAGCAATTTTTAAAAATTCATAATCTAATTCATTCCAATATACTTGAAATTTTGAGGCATAAGTTTACAGAAAACCTTATAGGACATTCAAAGTTAACACTCATTATGGTTCAGACAATAGGCAGCATTTCAAAGTTCTAAATTTTCAGTAATTAAATTTTAAAAATTGACGGATCTCTAAAATTAAATTTGGGCAAAAGTTGTGATTGCTTTGGTAACTATCATTATTACATTTTCTGGTTATATGAAATCCACCAGTAAAATAGTGAGAATAAAGTGTCAGGTGTTCTACAGCATCATAAAAATTTAACACATCCATGATGAGTAGACATTACAAAACAAATCCACAGGGCACATCCTCATGAATCCACAGGGCACATGGTCAATAATCAACAGCCTCACAAAATTCAGACTATAAGAGCTGTTTACATCACATGACAATAACATTTTAAAAAATAAGTTTTGTTTCTCATACCAAGTAAAATCTTTTTAAAGGATCTTTGAAATTTTAACTCATGTAATAACATTTCACAACAGTTTTATGACTGAATCTTTACTTGTTGCGCTATGTTGACCAGGTGTAAAAATATATTTTCTGCCAGATGGGTAGGTAGTCCATTAAAGGTCCTGAAAAGAAAGGAGAGAATTTGAAATTTACCCAAAAACAAGTAGATAATAAAAAATAATTTAAAAAAAAAAAGAAGTCAGTATTTGGTGAAAAATAATTTCCATCTGGCAGTCAAAAGTGCAGGATTTCAAACTGACATAAACATGTCATATGATTTTCAAAATATGCTATTGATTGGTCAATCTAGAGATAAAGCACAAGTGAGTACGCCACTATTTCAAGAACTAAGTACTGTGATGGACAGTCCAGTTTACTGAATAACAGAATGTTGCGACACTGCGTCTTGTCATAATAATGTTTACTTCACACAAGCTTTTGGCTTAATTTGACTCAAGTACTCACCAAGAACAAGTGATACTCCTGGTATTGTATCAGATAATCCTCTAAGAACGCCCAACAGCTTTAACCTGCAATCATTTACAGGATCTTTTCATTAAAAATTTCATAGGCAAACATTACATATAAATGATAGCAACAAATTTGTATACTAAGTGTGTATGCCCACTTTTTCTTTACACTTGGTAGACATGGCTGCGCCCATCTCCTCTCCAACTCAGCGTTAGGACTTCTTTTAGCAAAAATCATTCATCAATATTTATTGTGGCTTAAAGTGGGCTAAATCCCAGCTTGTGAGGCGAGCGCTCCATTGACTTCGCTATCCAACCGCCAATATACTAATGTTATTCTCCTTCAAGAGGAAAACGTACAAATTCATTTTGAGAAAATAATTTCAATATTCCATGATACTAAATAAACTCAGAACACAATTTACACCTAAATTAACAATCATGAAAAGATAGATAGATAGATAGAAGGAAAAATAGAAGATATTTCAAACAAGCTTTGAAGAAAAAAAATTACTTTGTGTAGCGATCATAGAAAGGAGATCGTAGTAAGTACATGACCAGCATGAGAGATCGTCTCCTCAATTCGGCTTGCTCTTGACGATTCAGTGCTGTGGTATCCCCTATTAAGTAGAGGCTGAAAGAAAATATAATCTCTTCAGGTTTAGACATTCCATTAAAATATGTCAATGTTAAAAAACAAATATGTCAAGATGTTAGATATGAACAACAAACTACATGCCAGGATTCAAATGTATTATAATCAAATTTCTTAAACAACTATAGTAAAGACAATAAAAGTTTAGATTAGCAAATATCAATTGATCTTTGACTGTTAGAAAGTCTATTCTATTGTTACAATTAGCATCCCACAAGAAACAGTCAAGCCTTTACTTTACCTTGAGACATCAAGACCTGATGACAGCAGCCAAGGTTTAAAAGAAGTTGTGCCACAAATGTACAAGCTTGTCACTTGACATTAGTTAAGGTCATTTTACTTGTAGTACTGATTTGAAGCTGCTCCAAATAATTTATTTTTAAAAACAAATTGTTTCTCCTTTAAAAAAAATCTATCCTCCATGCAGTTCAAACATAGTTTTTAAATTCAGTTCTCATTCCTTCAAAAATCTATTCTCTACAACAAGGATTGGCAAAGATTCTCCCCATTTGGGAGAACAAGTGAACTTTTGGGGGTAATGGAGACTCATTTGAAGCCTTTATAATCCACTAAAATCTGCTCCTTTGAGGTAATGACAACATACAAAATTATAATATTGGGGTACCGGGCAAATAAGTTCGCTAACCCATGCTCTACACAGTCTATACTTAGACATATCTATTCTCTGGACACTACTTTCTTACTAACCATACAAATCTTTAATTGTTGTTTGGTATTTGTACATGTTACATATTTGTTTTGTGAGTATCTTGAATTTTGGATAGAATGTGCCGAGTATTAAACCCAACTGTAATTAAGGAGAATAAATCTCAAGGATACAATGAATTAATGGCTTAAAAATATAAATGCATTCTCCCCAAACTTGAGAACGTGACAGCTTTGTAGGCTTGCAATTTTCTCTCAAAACACGTGATGAAACTGATGGTAGTTGAGGAAGTTTCCAGTCTCGAAGATTCATTGGTGGTGCTAGAATCATTAAATATGCCAATGATATTATATTAACCAGTGGAGGGGCTAGAATCATTAAATATGCCAATGATATATTAACCATTGGTGGTGCTAGAATCATTAAATATGCCAATGATATTATATAACCATTGGAGGTGCTAGAATCATTAAATATGCCAATGATATCATATAACCATTGGTGGTGCTAGAATCATTAAATATGCCAATGATATCATATAACCATTGGTGGTGCTAGAATCATTAAATATGCCAATGATATTATATTAACCATTGGAGGGGCTAGAATCATTAAATATGCCAATGATATCATGTTAACCATTGGTGGTGCTAGAATCATTAAATATGTCAGTAATATTTTATATTTAGCAATATAAGTAGCAAAAATAAAAAAATAAGTTAATTTTATGTAGCCATTGAATATATTAAATCCTTAAATAGAATTTTTAAAAATTATTATAATTAGAGGTGCTACAGAAATTGGACTTGATAATAAATGGACGAAAGAAAAATTAAGAAGATAAACTCAATTAACCAAGGATATATCTCCTTGGAAGGAATTAGAAAATGTATTTAAGCCAGCATTTAAGATGTTAAAGAAAATAAAGGGGGACTTGACATTCAAACCAAAAAAAAAAAAAAATTGACAAAACAGTGCTATAGCATACGGGTCAAACCTAAGGAACAACAACAAGCATTTTGCAGAAAAAACAGTCCTTGGCTAACACTTGTCTTCCAGACCATGATTAACACTTGCATTCAAATAAACAGATATAATCACCAAAAACAGGCTAACTGGAAGATATAACAAGATCATATTGTGGAACACTTTAAAAGAAAAAGATTGAGTTACTGGACAGGGCTAGCTCTTCATGAATCCCCAAATAACATCCCCAGACAATCTCTAGCATGGAAACCACATAGAAAAAGGAAGGCCAGATAAAAAAAAGGAGATATGTCATTGGGGATACACAAGAAGTAGACTGGAAAGGCAAGCACAGTAGTGGAATAAATTAAAATTCTTGTTCTTGTCTAAGGGAGTGTAAATCAAACAATCAGGTTATTTTAAGTGCTATTTTATTTTATTATTTTAAAAAAGATTAAGGGGTATCCTCCTACAATAGACTCTGTTGGTTACTTCAGCAGACCTGCCAACTTGCCCCAAAAAAAATCTGTAGATGGTGCGCGCGCAAGTCGGGATCGCAAGTCATTAGCGCCGTGGTCTAAATCTATACACTTAATTATCAATAGTTAAATAATTAAAAGTTAAAGAAATAATCATTTACCTTCATTTTCATGTAATAGTCCACAGAATGAATATTAACATCATTACAAATGTACATATATACATATGCACAGAACAGAATAATCATTATTTACATATGTACACAACTTGCATGTGTTCAGTTTGACAACATTTCTCTTGTGGCCTTTTTACATTTGCCCAACAACTCTTTGGACATATGTAAGTTGCCATGGCAATTGGTAACTTTGGTGACCAACAAATTAGACAGAGTCTCCACTTTCATAGAGGCCCTTGACTCTGCATAGTTTTTCTTGACAATAGAATTTTTTTTTTCGGCATCTGCATTGCTGTGGGGAATGCAGCACACTGCAAGCATGGCAGTAGCCAAATCCTTTAACTCCACTTGGTCTGTTATTGGATTTTTAAAGTTTTTCAGGAAGTGCCACTGTTCATCCACCCTGGTTGAGGTAACCGCTTCCTTTGGTAGGTCCATAACCTGGTACTTCCTGAATTGTTCCTCATAGGAGTCCAGTGAACAGGTCATTGGAATTTTCTTTACAAAAATTGAAGGTCAGCAAAGGTACCACTATCTCTCCAATTCATATTTAACACTTTGGCATGCTGGTAGAGTGGGTCAGATAGTGGAAATTTCTCTTTCATATACTTGAGAGCTACAACATAGAAAGACTTTAGGTGCTCTACAACCACTTTTCTTGACTTCTCATTCAGCTTTTCCAAAAGTGCATTAGTTTGTAGTTTCACTGTCAATGCTGTTAGCTGCAGCTGCATGTTTCTTAGTAGTTCTATGTTTTTGAATATCATTATAACCACCCCTTTCTATGCTTAAGTGGGTTTGGCAAAGATTGCAAAATGCAAATGTTTCCCCACGGGATGATGATCTAAGAAACGAATGCTTCTCAGTATATTCCTTTCTAAAACATTGAGCATAACGTTGTTTTTTTTGGTTGGAGTTTCAGCATTGTCAGATTCGACCTCATTTGTTGCCACGGCAGATCTTTTCAAAAATTTATCCATGTTGTCACGTTAAGCTTCCTCTTTGAAATAGGCACCACACAATGAATTATTTAAGTCCAATAAACGGATGGATGATAGAATATCAAGTGAAGAATGACACAATAACTTAAAACAGCGGTTCCTTTAAATAACGGAAGTGCGGGAGAAAAAACAGGAAGTCATCATATAAATCAAGCAATTCCTGTCTTGCCACGTCGTCTTATTTTTTGGGGGGCTTTTTCTTTTTATAATTTTTTCGCATTCGGATTTTTCATGGTGAATTTTTTTTTTCGGAAAATCGGGAGATTAAGGGTCTTATCGGGATTTCGTAAGCATGGGTAAAAAATCCGTATAATCCCGAAAAAATCGGGAGCGTTGGCAGGCCTGCTTCAGTGAAAAGGATTTTCTGTTTTTCCACATTAAAACACTAAGTGCACAAAACAGAATACCTCAGACTGAGTTTAAAAACATGAATTTATTACTTTCTATATGAGTTATAAAACAGTTTATTCCCTTTTATTTTTAAACTTAAAAAATATTTAGCACTTCAACTTACCTGTGGCCATTGATCTCATTACTTTTCCAGATCTTTTTAAAGTGAAAGTCACAGATGGAATGGAAACATTGGTAGCAGTATGAGTCTGTACTTGGCCATGGTTATTCTGAAAAATAGCAGCAGGAGAACATTTTAATGCATTGTTACATTTAATAGAATTTTAGGTAAGTGTTGGTTATTTTTAGAAATTGCATAATTCATTTTGAGTCTTGACCTAATGCAAAATTTTAGGGAATTGGATCCTATCAAGGAAAGAAATAAAAATAAATGGGTAAGATTTTTTGTAATTAAATTACAAATTAGTGTACATTTTTTTACCCCCCCCCCCCCAATGCAACCTGGGAGACAGACACTAGTAAAATTGAATTGTTAGTGTTTGTTCTTATTTCATCATATCCATATAGCCTTATCTTAAAACCATAAAACCAAAGTTAGGTCCAAAAATGGCTTATGTAGCAAAGACAGGACAGCTTTGACTGTGAAACAATAAATTTGACATTATCAATCATAGGGATCATTAGAAAAGCTGATACAAGGTAGTGGCGCTGCAGCTTCAATAAATTGGATACCAGTAAATACTGATAAAAACTGCATGAGTGGTAGATAGATAGATAAATGTAAAAATAAATTTGTTAAAAGAAAACAATAATTCTTACGAGATACATTCAATAAATGTATATTTATCAACTGATTTTAAAACTTAAACCATTTAACTACACATAACATTTACTTGGTCACTATGCTTCTGCATGACAGCTTGTTTCAGGATTGCTTCCCTGTCTATTGGAGACAGAGGTGGCACTGCTTGTATTCCAACATTGTGCTTGACAAACAGCAAAAATCGACAGACGGATCTAGTGTACAATCAACATAAGGAAAGAAGTAATATAAGAAACATTCTTACTTTTTAGAAAAGATTTAAATTTAATTATTAATAAATATAAATTTCACAGTGGCCACCAATGTTTAGATAACTAATTATTTTGTTCACTTTAAATAAAGATACTTTTTTAGATGCAACAGCAGCCAAGCTCAATTTTTTGGGTACAGGTAACACATATTTTTTAAGCTTACACTTACACTAAATATCGGAAAAAGATCAATTTAAACCCCACCACCTCAAAAAAAATTCGTAGAGCTGAGTTTAAAAAAATACTAAGGTTGTTAAGACCGCTCGTTTTTGAGGACCGCTAACCATTCAAAAAAAGACCGGTTAATCGGTTAACCGCTCGTCCTTATATTCCTTATGTTTTGAGAACTAACAAGAGAATGTTGTCGCCTGACGTCGTCTGATTGGCATCAAAGCCAGCTTCCCCCGCTTGCGTTCAGCTCTTTCTGCATTGCCCTCAATTCAAGGCATTTTAAAAAAAATTTCCAAAGAATTAATTAAACAGTGATGGTTAATAGTCTTTTTTTATATTTTATTTTGAGGACTCATAGTTCACTGTTCTAAATAAGAGGACAGGTTCAATCGTTCATTAAAATAAGCGAGGCATTTTTCATTAGTTTCAAAAACCAACGCCTCGCCCCGTCCGTTGTGACGTCATGTTTACCTCTCCTGTGTGTGATGCCGGTCAACTCGGATATTAAAATTAATAATAATAATAAAATTATAAAGCTTACGGAGTAAACAATGATGATAATATGGAATTTAATTTTAAAAAACATTATTTTTCAATCGTCACTCGCCAGAATAATTGAATTTTGCGGCGCACACGTTCCCCCTCCCTGTTTTTTCTGTTCAAATAGGGTTTTAGCTACACTCGCCGTACTATTAATGTGGTAATCTTACGTCAAGTGCCTTTGACTAGCAGGAAAACTGTCACTAAAATTAAAAGACCAAACTCGAATTAGTGGGCTGATTAATCGCCCTGTATCTTTGAACGTCTTTCAAATACCTCTCGTATTATAGGTACATGTACTTCACTAAGCGACGCGCGCCGATAAGTTTTTTGAATGCCTGAAACAGACTAGAAACCGGTGATCAGAAAATGCTGATAGGTCACGGGGTCATATGCTTTTATAGCTTTCTTTGTCTTTATAAGAAACAGACTATAATTAATATAAATAGAAACAGCCTCGACCTTGACCATTGTTGACATCAAACACGCACTGAGTTAGCTCTCGTACAGTCACAGTGTCTCGACAACTAAGCAAATTAAATTTTTTTTAAAAATCATTCTTTAGCAGTAGCTAATACTATTAGTTGTGAACGTCAGTGAAGCAAGGCTATAACGCGTCATGTACGCACGCTTACAGCTAGGAGACTGAAGGCTTGAAGGCCAACCTACTTGTCAGCTGGATCGTGGTATCGCTTTTACTTACTGTGACAAAGCGAGAGGCGCGTTACGGCTTGTGTTGTTTTTTTCACTACGTTACCGCTAGTTTGTTTTTTTTTCTTTTCGGTTACGCGGTCCTGAATAAAGATGACCGGTCCTGATCTGAGGACCGGCTAATCGATTAACCGGTTAACCGCTAACAAGCTTAAAAAATACATTAATGATTAAGTGCTTACTTTGCAATTTGTAGAACTGTAATAGCCACCCATTTACCAGCATCTCCATAGAGCCTCTGCGCTGTTATTTCAATGAAAACACCAACATACTCTAAAACTGTCACTAGGCTCTGGAGTCTTTCTTGTGATGCCGACTTTAGTTTAAATTCAAACAAAATTAAACATCTCAGGGGATTTTACTTAAAGATCAACTCAGGGAAATTTGTTAAAGTATTTATTTTTCAGAATATGAGTGAAAAGTCATGTGTCTTGACAAGGCAAGTGAATTTTAAAAAAAAAATAATCAATTGAAGATATTAGAAAATTAAAGTTAATTGATTATTTAGCCAGTGGCAAGGACTAATGGTGTATGCAACAAATGAATAACTTTATAGCTATTACATGGGATTTTTATATGTTTCTAAAAAGTTTTTATTTGTTGAAACATTTCTGACAACTTTGAAATACAAGATTTTTTTTAAAAATTTAATGCTAGAACACCACAACAGATAGAAATTTGAACATTTTATCATTTATTTTCTTAATACTCAAACAAATTATTTAGCTAATAACAATGGCCGCTATTATACAAATATTTTAGCATTAACAAAAACTGAATAAGATATTTGGTGGCAAACAAGAAAATTACCAAAATTTAAAGCAGTGAAAAAATGCTATACTTACTACTTTAGGAAGAATACCAGAAGCCTTTTTGATAATGGCATCATTAAATAATATGAGAAGGTTAGATGCAGAATACAGCAATTCAGAAAGAATCGTTGAGTCCTCAAAACGTCCTGAAAATTAAGTTTTGCAAGAAAAATTAAAGGGTTATGAAGTAAGGAGATTAAATAAATTATTCATTTCATGTACACTTTACTGCAGGTTAAAAATTTCATATAACATCTGCATAACTTGCGTGTTTTGAAAATTGAAAAACTAATACAATGATATGTAATGACATGTCTCTAATACTTCTCCATGTCATCATCATGCCATTTCCACTGTGTACGTCTAAAGAATTTTAATAATTTTATAATTACTTAAACATATACCTCTTCAGTCCTAATTACTTTATGTGTCCCTTATATATATAAATGCATTTAATAAATTAAAAACGCAAGTTCTTTTGAGAAAAATAAAATAAGCTGCAAATTAATATAGTTCCAAAAACTGCAATTTTACCCAATTTCGTTTATCTAGCACCATGCTTGCCAAATTCTTTACCTACAATGTTATATTTTTTAAATGAAAAACTTTTGTTTCATTCATGTATTTATTCTACTGTTACAAGATCAATAAAAAAAATTAAGAAAATTTACTTTTTTTTCTTTGTAACTAGATTATTTTTGTTATTTTATTTGTTTGTAACCTTGTCTTGAGTGAAAAAATTTGGCATCCTATGGAAACAACCTGGCAAGTCGGTGGTAAATAAATAAAAAGGGATTCATCATCTCCAATGAATCGATGAGAGCTGAAAAACTGCCTTTAAAATTTTTAAAAACATAAAAAATTATTTTGCAATAGCTCAAATGTAACATATATTTAATTTTTTAAATTAAGGTCTCTCAAGAAAATTAAAATCTGCTGAAAAACATTTATTAAACATTCTTGTCGAAAATCGAAATAACATTGGAATGTCTTCTTTCTATGACATCTTTTAACCAACGACACAAACAGACAAGTGTGTTGACAGTATTTGATAGTAGTGACGAGCGGGTCTTATTGACAACATAGCCAGCCAAGCTAAACGATTGTTCACATAGCTTTAGATTGTCTCAGTTAAAGATTCTGATACTGTAGTTGATGTTTGGTTTGCAGGTGATATGTAAGCGAAGTGTTAGAACCATGGTAGCAATGTTCACTTCAATTTTTGGCTTAAATCGAAATTAACAATTAATTAATTTTCATAATTTAATGATTAACTTGAAATTAATCTACAATAAAGTGATTTGAAACATGCCCATGCTCATTTTCAATAAGGAAACGCACCTTTGGTTGGAAGGGGGGGGGGTTGTGACTAGGTACTTGGACAAAATTTTCAAATTAAAGTTATAGCTTTAAGATCTAGTTGGTTGGAGAGGGCTTGAAAAATGAAATTTATTGATACCAAAATTATAGTTTTATGTTATTTCTAAAGAAAGTTATGAATTTTTTAGTGAATTATTTTGGGATAACTCTGCTAATTGAGACATATAAGAAAATATAAAACAGACAAAAGTGAAAATTGGGCAGTGAGACTGAGACAGCTGTTTAAAATACCAGTTAATTAAAGTTATTTCAGAAATGACTGAAGATAACCATAACAAACCATATATTTCCGCATTCGTCATATCATTGCCAAAACAAGCGTCCTAAAATTAATTATGAATTACGCAAGATTGGCTCATTAATATTCAAAATGGCTGTCAAATTTGCATATGTGATATTTTAAATTGAGCACAACTTAAAAATAATTATCCAAAATATTAAGTCAAGCACATCAAACTTTTCGTCTTGAAAAGGAGAAAAATAATTGAAAAAAATTCTTGTTTAATAATGGTTCATGGAGTCGAGTGGCCCTTAAACATTACATTTTTTTATGTCTCTGGAAAACAAATTAGTATTTACAAATGCAAATAAAATATATATTTATATTGCTTGTTAGTTAGTCTTCTATACCTTAAGTAACTTAAAATAGTGTTATTAATATTGTTTAGCCGCTAGATTAGATCAAATTTGAAAATAATTGGCTGAGGTACATAGAAGAAAATGTCGGCCATCTTGAAAAACCATGTGGTGATTGATTTGATAAATTTTTTTTTAAATTTGGGGGAGGTTGGGGGTGATGGGACATTATCAATTCTTGTAGATATTTGGATGCTGAAAACAATGGTTACCATTAAAATCGCGAGTGATGGCGACTCTAAAAGACATTTATATTATTTTATGTAGTTAATATACTGTAACTCAATTAATTACATTTTAATAATGAAATTCAGCACAAAAAAATTGGAAAACATAGTTTGTAATGTTCAGCATCCAATTATCTTTAAAATGATATATTCCACATCCAATTTCATCAAGAAATTGCACAGAAAAGTGCATTTTTCTTTACACACATGCACATTGTTTACATTTTTAAGTGGACAAAAAGTTGAACAAGGGGCGGATAATTCAGCAAAGATTTTTCACAAAGTGAAAAATGATTTATCTAAGTACCTAGGCGGTTGTCAAGTTTTGTGACTAGTCTAATATTGAGGCGTGATGTAAAAAATGGGCCAAAGTCGCCTGACGTCATTTATGGACAGCGCCATGGCCATAGGTCCTCAAATTATATAAATATTTAAGCCATAGCCATAAAACTTCCAAGTGACTCTTGAAACAAAACAGCAACAAGTAGGCAGTATCAGTAGGCAGTAGGCTAAAAGAGATTACTTCCAGACATCTGTTACCGTAGCCGTAACTAATCATGTATTGTAAATATGTGAATGGCAAGTGTTATTCACACAGCTGTGTGGATAACGTGAGCGTTATTCCCACAGCTGTGTGAATATTGCCAGCGTTATTCACACAGTCAAAAAATGTGATAGTTATACTGACTTTAAATTAAAAGCATACTAATCTATAGGTTGTTTGGCTGATAGCTATTGATATTGAATCGTAAATAGGCTTGTTATATATAGCCTACGGCCTAAATATGAACATCATAAATCATTATATTAATAATGTCGATCTTAACTCTTAAAGTCGCAAAGCGTCGTAATGCGTCTCTTCCCGCTATCCCTAAAGCGTCGTAATGCGTCCCTAGATACAAATCTCGTTAGAAATGAGATCTCGGAAAGTAAAAACTCTTCAATGCTTGAAAAGCGATGTATTTGACTTCCGGCAATGGCGGCCGTTGCCGGCACTAGTGTTATCGATCGATTGGCGATGTTTTTCTGTAGTTTTAACGGTTTTTTTTTCGAAGATACGTTTTCGTTATACTTTATTACTAAAATAATAGTACTAAACTACAGGTAAATATTGTTTCAAACTCAGTACGGTCTTTTGGATGCGTAAAATAACCATTCTTAGCCTTAAAAATGAAGTCAGTATGACAATAATATTATAAATGGATTTTACGCAAATTTTTTAATTTCATAACCGGTTGATCGAAATACGGGAAATCCTTACGGGACTGAGGCGGAAGTTTTCCAAAAACCTTACGGCACTTTAAGAGTTAATAGTTATATTTTCAATACAAAAAAATAATTTTACTCGTCTTAGTGTTGTTAACCTTTAGAGTTTAGACAAAAAATATTCCAATTTATTATAATTTACGTTGTCGTCCATAAATGACATCACGCAATTTTTGTTGATTTTTCACGACTCAAACAGTCGTCAAAAAGTTTGACACCTCCCCCATCCCCAATTTAAGCAGTTTTTTTTTCTATTTGAATCATTTTGAAACTGAGCATATTTCAAGTACCTTTTTTGTCATGTAATTATGTATTTAGTGTAAGTCTGCACTCTAATAACATAACACTCGTGAATCCATGTAAAACGTCAATATACAAATTGTAAACAATCCAATATTTAAGAAAAACTATTATTTGAAGTTGTGCTGTTTGATGTGACGCCTCATTTCTTCAACACTTACCCCCCCCNCCCTAATCTTAGTACGGTCATTTAGCTATCTTTTTAACTCAGTCATAAAATGAAATCTTCTACCCATTCCCCCCGCTTGACAATACATATATAAGAATTTATCATGTATTACTATTACTGCTAGTCATTTATAATTTGTGTAGCATTGCCATTGCTTCCTTATTTGACAGCTATAGATGTGGAGGGTATAAAAATTGATAGGCCTGGGGGAAATTAATAAATATCATCATAGCATAAGTAATAAAAATTCATTGTGGTTTACAAATATAATATATATATATTTTTTTTAAATTAAAAAAGAAAAAAAAAAAGCAAAAACTATGCGCCACCTCATGGATTCGATCCACCTCCACCTCAAAAATAAGATACACTGGTCCTGACCATTCCTCTACCGATGCTCATGAAATCTTAGCGTTTTTTAAGGTCATAAATTTTTATCGTTCAAATGGACACCAGTGCGCATGCGTCATTGTGTCTATACTATAATGCAAACGTTATTCCCACAGCTGTGTGAATAATCACTCCGTATGTGAATTATGAATATGCCTAATTTTAATTCAACAAACTCATTGAAATTCAGAATTAAATTCATAATCATAATTAATAAATAATTATTCAATAATTAATTCAATAATTCTAAAACTAAAACTTAAAACTAAATCAAAGTGAGACAAATCGTCATTGACTCATTGATTGACTAAATTAGTTTACTAATTTGTTATTTTTATAATAAGTAAAGAATATTATTTTAATTAGTCTATTACCTGCTATGGCATAAGATACTAGACGAAAGGCAGACTCAAACTGTGCTATTGCATTGTAATTATTGCTAATCGTATTTTTATATTCTTGATACAAGTTTTGGAGAATGTCGGCCATTTTCATGTACCGATTGAATATCCTGAGCCATGATTGGCTGAAATAAGATGGTCCTTACTTATTAATTCTCCAAAATTGAAGATTCTAAACTCTCCGAATAGAGGAGATTCTTTTCTAGCGGAGTATTTATTATTTATCTGCAATTGAAAATGCTTACCCAAGAATGAAACCGATTGACATTTTCATTTAAATTGCCACGGGCCACATGACCAGCATAGAAGAGTGTTTTAGGCTTTTTACGAAGGTAAGAGTAAAATAATTTTACGTGTTTTAAGCTAACTCAATTTTGGAGTTTTTTTAACGGATGTTGCTAGTCGTGTAGCACTGATGGCACTAGTCAAAAACACTAGTACTAGTCTAGTCAGGAAACTCCTGCTACAACGAACGACTAGCCACTAGCAGAGGCAGTCCTGTCTCTAGACTAGTAATACTAGTAATAAGTAACAAATTCAAATATTAGCATTAGTCATTGTCATGAGCCATTAGCAACATCCCTACGAATTGTCTGCTGACTATGGCCTATGGCTATGGTCACATGTTCAAATCCACCACGAAGGCGAGGATTTGTTCCCGGGGCCTAAGCCTAAGGAGTCCCCGAGTCACCGAGAATGGGTACCTAACTATAGACAATAGCCGTGGTGACGGTGGCCTGTGACCGCTGCATCACTTGCCAACAGATACACAGATCATTGGTCATGGTCTGTGGACGCAATTATCTTCTGCATAGAAGGAGCGTCTGTATATCTAAGATAAGACTTGTCATAACAATACTATACGAAATGATGTTATTGCTATGACTAGTCATTGCAGCAGTTTCCTGGCTAGTGCCAGTGTTACGACTAGGTCTTAGCAGTAGACTAGCCTGACTAGCTAAGTAGACTTTAGTAGACACTTCGAAAAAACTAAGACTAAGTTGCTGTACTACTGACTACTGTACTGTAATTTTTTAATATTTAGTTATATTTTAACAATAACAAACTCTTCATATTTTTTATACTTATTATACTATACACATATTATTATTAATTATATGATATTAAATATCAATTATAATTAATAGATCAGGGCCTATTTATGTGTGTATAGTGTATTGACTCTTAAATCTAAATTTATTTAAATGTATTTAATCAATGTATCAGCTTTTCAGAATAAGTAGCACAAAAATTACAATTATCAGCACACTCATAGTGGTTTAAGTTTTTAAAAAAATTTAAAATGATTAAAATTTTTTTTAAATGCGCTGGGATTGGGATTAAAACCACATACTCATACCCGTTAAGTAAGGGGATCAAAGTAAATAAATGAATTTCCAGCTTATGTCCTTATGTGGTTGCTTTTACAATGTGTACCTATCAAGTGTTATTTTGTGAATAAAGCCGAGTGAAAATTTTAGAAATTTTTTTACTGCCAAAATGTCTGGCACTGGAGAGGCTCCAACTGGATCGGAAAATTAACAGTGCGTCCTCCGATTTGACATCAAAGACCCTGTAATGTACTGATGCTAGCGAGTGTTCAGATCTCTGCCCCGATCTTGTCCAAACAGCAAATAAAAAAATTGTTGTTTTTAAAAAATATAAACAAAATTATTCCAACAATGCCGTACAAAGTAAACCGTCATGTATAAGAGCTGAACACAAGTGGGCGGTGAAGTCACATGTTCTTTGAAATCACCATCAGACTGCGCAAGTCAAAATTTGATACATACTCTCTTTGTTGGTTCTCAAAAAATTATTAAAAAATACGGACCGGACAGTAAAACTGTCTTTTTTTAAAGGTTAACCAGTCTTTACAAACCAACTGACTTGTCAAACATTTGCTAAAATTCGGTTTGAATACTGTTTATACATCATATTTAATATTAATCATTACAATTTACTTCTTTGTGGGAACAATTTTTAAAAAAATTTATTTAAAAGAAAATTTGCAGAGGTTAACAGTAGCGGTCGGTACATAATAGGCGCTTGGATGTCAAATCAGACAACATGGGCAAAAACTTGATACTTTCTCTTGTTGGTTCACAAAACATAGTTAAAAGAGAACAGACGGTTAACCAGTTAACCGGTCTTTTTTTTAACAGTTAACCGTTATCGAAAACGAGCGGTCTTAACACCCTTAGTAATATCAGTATCTGCAAAATCGGCAAAACTGCATATCAGTAGACCTCTAGTGATGATAGTGCTAGTGGCAGTGAGGATGGCATAGGGTCAATTATTAATGAAATTAGCACTGCACCTCTCTGTCATAGTGATGAGATTTAGATGAAAAATTTGTTTGGGAGTGCATTGCATAGAGCAGAACAGACTCAGAATAGATCCTAATTTTATTGTCAGAAATCCTGTTTGCTGTCAGAATATAAAATTGGAAATGTGTTCAGAGCCTTTTCATTTCCAAAATTTTATTTTTGTTGATGAACTATTAAGTCTCAAAGTTGAATATTGGTGACAGCAAATTCTGACATAAAGGTTCAACCGCCTGGGATTCAATGTGTGTTGCTTTACACAGATACCTCTGTGCATCGGCTTTTGTTATTGGAAGGCAAGAAGGACTGCTTTGTTATTGTTTGCAGTGACAGAAGCAAAGACAAAAAAAGTTGAAAGGGCAGAAAATAGAAATGACACTGGTGTCCTGCTTGCAAAGTTGGGTGCCATGAGCTTTGCGAGCCTCACTTCATTCATGAGACCGACCGACTAGGGTCTTAGTCGGAAAAGAAAAATAATCAAAGACGTTCATGTTTGTGGTCTTTAGTCTTTGTTCTCACAAGTATTATTGTAATAAAACATTGATTGAATTATTTCAGAAAAGGAATTTGTTATTTAAATGATAATTGTAATAAAATTTCACTTTTCTTTTATTTTTATAGTGACTGAAATTTGAAGGTTATAAAAGAAAAAAAATTCACCTAAATTACATTTTTCAAACAAATGACACATAACTATATATTTTCTGAAAGAGTATTTTTAGTAAGCTTGTTAACGGTTAACCGGCTAACGGGTTAACCGGTCCTCAGACCAGGACCGGTCATCTTTATTCAGGACCGTAGGACTGTGTAACCCAAAAGAAAACAACAACGACAACAACAACAAAAAAAAAAACAAAAAAAACCCTAACGTAGTAAAAAAAACTAGTGAAAAAAACAACACAAGCGGTAACGCGCCTCTCCCTCTCGCTTTGTCGCGGTAAGTAAAAGCGATACCAAGATCCAGCTCGTTAGTTTTCGAGCCACTGTGACTGTACGAGAGCTAACACAGTTGCGTTTGATGTCAACAACGGTCAAGGCCGAGGCTGTTTCTATTTATATTAATTATAGTCTGTTTCTTATTAAGACAAAGAAAGCTATAAAAGCATATGACCCTGTGACCTATCCGCATTTTCTGATCACCGGTTTATAGTCTGTTTCAGTTCAGGCATTCAAAAACTTATCGGCGCACGTCGCTTAGTGAAGTACATGTACCTATATTACGAGAGGTATTTGAAAGACGTAGCAAAGATACCGGGCAATTAATCGGCCCACAAATTCGAGTTCGGTCTTTTAGTGACAGTTTTTCTGCTAGTCAAGGCATTTGATTACCACACTAATAGTACGCCGAGTGTAGCTCAAACCCTATTTGAACAGAAAAAAACGGGGAGGGGGAACGTGTGCGTCACAAAATTAAATTATTCTGGCGAGTTGACGATTGAAAAATAATGTTTTTTAAATAAATTCCATTTTATCATCGTTTACTCCGTAGCTTTATAATTTTATTATATTATTAATTTTAATACGCGAGTTGATCGGCATCACACACAAGAGAGGTAAACATGACGTCACAACGGACGAGGGAAGGCGTTGGTTTTTTAAACTAATGAAAAAACCTCGCTAACTTTAACAAACGATTGAACCTATCCTCTTATTTAGACCGGTGAACTACGAGTCCCCAAAATAAAATGTAAAAAAGACAATTAACCATCACTGTTTAGTTAATTTTTTGGATTAAAAAAAAATGCTTTGAATTAGGGCAATGCGGAAAGAGCTGAACGCAAGCGGGGGAAGCGGGCTTTGATGCCATCAGACGATGCCAGACGACAACATTCTCTTGTTAGTTCTCAAATGGGTTACAAAACATTAGGGATATAAGGATGAGCGGTTAACCGGTCTTTTTTTAAATGGTTAGTCGGTCCTCAAAAACGAGCGGTCTTAACAACCTTAATTTTTAGTAATATATTAAATAGTTACTAACAGTGTAAGATGGGTAAGATGTTGGCTGTGTGGCTACTGCATGAAATGAGGTGCATGGATGGAGGCTTGGTAGCATTGTATAGCCGTCATGACTGGGAAAATTATGCGACATTTTGAATGGGTATCCCGGTACCTGTTCTAAATTTGCAAGGATTCCCCGGGCAGCTTTTTTTCAGAAATATTGACAGCCTTACTTGCGGCCATCTTATTTTTTTCTTTTTCCTCTACTAATTAGTTTTCCATTGTATAGTAGGTAAAAGATAATGTAAATTTCATTTAGATACTTGTGTTTATTAAGTTGTACTGATGAAGGCATCTGCACAAAAAAAAATTTTA
>MUZC01004474.1:2740-18208 GCA_002072015.1 Radix auricularia | reverse complement strand
TTTTTTTCTAAGACCTCATAATCTCTTTTTTCACTATTTCGTTTTCCTTCACATTTTGTGCCCTTTTATTGCATTTTTTAAAATGCCCATAACCTAAGTATTTAATTTAATTAAATTTAAAACACGTACTATTGTTAGGGGATATATTTAAAAATAAGTAGTTCAATATAATGTCAATGAATTTAAATTTTGTTATTGTTAAATAGTTAAAAACAATGTTGTTTTTTTATATCATTGTCCTTATAAAACAGGTTATTTTAAAGTATACTCTTTCTGAATTCCCTTAATGGAGAAGTTTGTACGTGAAAAAATAATGATAAAATAAAAACTATTATTAATTATTTATTTATAAAAAATTTTTTTTTCTATTTTTAATCACTATTTTATCGATTAAAATAATTTTAATCGATAAAATAATTTACCGATTAATCGAGAAATTAATAGGTAATTTCCGCAGCATTAATATATATATATATATATGTGTGTGTGTGTGTCCATTTATAAGCATTGCATTTATTGTTATAAACACACAAATCATGTGTGCATCTTGTAGTTTATTTGAAAGCTTTATTGCAGTCAATTTTTTTATAAATCAACCCAGTAGCCAATGTTTAAAGTTTAAAATAATATGTATATTGATCATGTAAGGAAAAACAACATTATGGGTCCCTGGCCCTGATTGAGTGGATATTAGGAGTTCAATTCCCTTTCAGTATTCTAATAGGGGCCATGATGTTTTTTTTACAACATGTTTTGTCTAGATCTAAACATCCATCCAGTGGCCAATATTAGTCAAATTTGTTTCCTTATACTTTTAGAAATTAAATGGACCCCTGACCCCAAACAGTACATGATTTGAAGTTCTAAACCCCCTTAGATCTCAGTATGGACCATGATGGATGGTGCCAAGCTTGGTCAATATCCATCAGTCCATGTAGTTCATGTAGCAGTGTATGGGACACAAAGCTAGCACGCCAAAAAAAACCAAATAAAATTATTTTTAAAATTTAAAAAACTAACTTTTATTTTATAACACATGTTGATAATTAATGCTAGGAAGTAATATGATGCTATACCATTAAAATTACAGAGCTAAATCTTCTGCCTTTTTATTTCTAGTCTATACAAGATGTTTTCTCTTATCTTGTGGTAAGCTAAATGAAATTTTCAATACACATTGACAGAAAATAAAACTCAGATGCAAAATTTTTAATTAAAAATCAAGTGAATTATTTATTTTAATTTAAAAAATTAATTTAACATTTAAAATATCAGAAATATATCATGACATTCTAGTTTTTTCACCAGACAGTTACAAAGATAAAGTAAAATCATATTGCATATTGTTGTACACAAGATAATATATCATCTTCGCATGAATTGATTACTAAATAACAAAAAAAATACTTAAAAGAGCAGTCCAAGAAGAGTGGTGTGGAAGGTGTGTTTCCACTTTTTTCTTGTTTCATAGGGACTGCATTTTGTGAAAATATTTTTTATTTTGGATGGTCAGCAAAAAGCTTGATTTTAGCTGCTCCTTTAAATAGTGCTAAAATTTTTACTCTTTTATTTATCAATGTTGGGGTTTCCCTTGAAAATGAAATAATCCAGGCTAGGGTATAAAAAACACCATGTCTTCAGATTTTCAGGCTGGGATTAGCACCTGAGCTAACTCATAACATTAGGGATCACCAAAAACTTTTAAGAATTTCTTTGTGTATAGACATGTGGGCTTTAAATTAAAAAAAAAACAAAGGCTGTACATTTTTTTGAAGTGACTGTGTGGCAAAATGAGCCCTTGCATAATAATTGTGATCCTCAATACTGAGTTCATTTTGTCAAGTGTGCTTATTTAGATTCAAAATCCTAGAGTGATGAAATGCAATTAACACAATAATAATGTACTGGTTGAAAATATGTTTTTAAATCTCTTATTGACTAAATTATGTTCTAATTAATATTCTTAAATTTTTAGGGTGACACCAACTGACTACATGGTTCACTCTCCACTTGCAGTCTTAATATTACATTTAGGGTAACCAGCTTTTGGAATGATAAATAGGCTGCTATATTCTAATTTTTTTTTAAATTATCAAATAGAGCATTGCACTTTTGAGAAGTTGAAAATGTTTTAAGTTTATATCAGTCCAAGGAAATATTCAGTTCTAGAAAGAAAAATGAACTGATGATGAGCCAATTATAGGATTTAAACAAAGGTTGGTATAAATATTGTGTATAATACTTGGGTCAGTTTACACAAGTTATAGAAATTGTTCAGTAATTTCTTTTTTGTATATTATAATTTATTAACTAACAGAGGCATGGTTAATTTAGAAACTGAGCTATGAATTTTGTAAGAAAAATAAAATCATTAAAATAATTACTGTAATAAAAAAAAAAGTAAAATATTGATAAATTATGTTTTTCAGATATGTTTCGTCCAAGAAAAAAAGTGCTAATTGCACTTCTGATACTTGGTGCTTTCCCTGTTACATTTATGATGTACCTATTTGTTAATGAAGAAAGTAAGTGTGAAGCAATGTTACTTTCTTTTTGTGCCCATATCAATATGATTTGGCTGTTCTTATTATATCCATATCAATATGTTTGTTACTCTTGTCATGCCACTGTCAATAGGGTTGGGTTACTCTTATTCTTATATATCAATTTATGACCACTCAGTAGGGTTGGATTACACTTATACGTATATATTAATTTATGACCACTCAATAGGGTTCGGTTACTCTTATACTTATACATATATATCAATTTATGACCACTGTCAATATGGTTGGGTAACTCTTATACATATATATCAATTTATGACCACTCTCAATTTGTTTGGGTTACTCTTATACGTATGTATCAATTTATGACCACTGTCAGCCCCCACTTGTTACTTCTATAGAATTACCGTATATACTCGAGTATAAGCCGACCCGAGTATAAGCCGAGACCCCTAATTTTACCACAAAAAACTGGGAAAAAGTATTGACTCGAGTATAAGCCTAGGGTGGGAAATGCGAAATGCAGCAGCTACTGGTAAATTTCAAAAATAATAGATACCAATAAAATTACATTAAAACACATAATATTTATTTCAAAGAGAAACAGTAAATTAGCTCTATATATATATTGTTGTTAGCTAATCTCTATTCTTCTTCCGGTCTTATTCAAGAACCTCACTCTATTAATTAATTCTCACAATGACTATCAAGAGTTATTTCCCTTATTACATACAAGATTCAGCATAAACCCATGCACATATCAGGGCCACACACAGGAATGGCTCACCTGGCTGGCTGGGTTTCGTTTTTAATTATAGGGGCTCAGGTGCTCAGAAGGCGCGGAGGAGGACGTCCGCCTCGGTCTCTTCTCTCTGACGTCACTGGTTGCTAGACGCCAATCAGCAGGCGATCTAGCAACCAGTGGAGACGGGGCGGGCAGCGGCGGCTTCTAGTATTCTGCTGAGCGGAGGAGGTCTTGGCACGTCAGTCTCCGCTCTCCTCTCGATTAGGTCACTGGTTGCTAGATGCCAGTCTGGAGGCGATCTAGCAACCAGTGGAGGCGGGGCGGGCTGCAGTGACTAGATCAGTTTAGGCAGGCGGGCTGCAGTGACTACAGGCTAATATCTGGCTGCAGAGCGGTGGCATTTTCTGGGGTCATTTTTTTTTTCACTCGAGTATAAGCCGAGGGGTTGCTTTTTCAGCACAAAAAATGTGCTGAAAAAGTCGGCTTATACTCGAGTACATACGGTATTCATTTGTCAAATTTGCTGTGAATATTTAATTGAAGTACTCCATTTAACCTAGGACTATATGCTACCTATGGAGAAAAGTTGACTATGAGCTCAGCTGAGCTGAAGATTGTAGAAAAGGTTCATGAAGTTGAAGAACAAAATGTTGCACTACGTAAACAACTCAGGTATTTTCTTTAAAAATGTTGGTTGTAATTAGAATTTTAAAAATATTCTAGTATTTTTGCTTTTGACTATAATTTCAATAAATTACTCTACTAAAGTTAGAATCTTTTCTCATTTCTGGAAACTTATGCTGATTTTAGAAAATAAATAACGATAGATGACAGTCATTAGAATTGTAATGGTCGATTTTGATTTATGTGTTAATAATGAAGTAAAACTCTCAAGTCAAAATCAGAATGAGCTTCTTAGACTACAAATGACTTTGGCAGCAACTAATGATTCCAGTAATTCTGCTAAAATAAAATGTGTCAATGCAGAACCAGATGTTCCAAAATGTGAGGTAAGAAAATCATTTTATTTGACAGTTATATAGTTTTAAATCAAATTGAATTTTTTTAAACGGATAAATTTATTACAAATTAATCATATAACATCGTTGTACTCCTGACTCACATTCTTAACCCACTTGTATTTCATAGTAGCCTTATAAAGCAGACTTGTGGCTAATTGATGTTAATTATAAAGGCTGGATTATTAGGACATTAGGAAAGGTTGAAATATTCATGTTTGCCCACATTATAAATTTGTAACAATATCTTGTTTTATCAAAATTATTTAAATATTTTGACTGGACAGTTTTTGAATGGCCAGTTAATAGTTTGCCTTAACTCAAAACATTGAAACTTTTAAAAATTCTAAATTTATAATCATACACATAATGGCATTTATGGAAACGTCTCCACACTAATTATCCATTTCTAGGTTATCCACGTTGCTATTGTCTGTGCTGGCCACAATGCAACCAGGGATGTGGTGACCTTGATCAAATCTGTTCTGTTTTACAGACGCAACCCTTTGCATTTCCACTTTCTGTCAGATGACGTAGCAGAACTGATTTTACGTAATTTGTTCAAAACTTGGAATGTTGCTGAAGGTTTGATCTGCAGATTTAAAATGTTTAAGTTATTTATGTTGTGGGGAAACCTTATGGCACAGGTTTGTTTTAAGGCATGTCTCTGGGTTTGTTGAAAGCCATGTCGCAAGGCATGTCTCTAGGCTTGAATGAATCCATGTCACAAAGCTTTTCTCAAATCTGTCTTAAGACATGCCTCAGGGAATTTCTCTAGGCTTCTCTAAAGCCATGCCTTATGGCATATTTCAAGGCTTGTCTAAAGCGATATCTCTAGGCTTGTCTTAAAACATGTTTCTAGGCTTGTCTAAAGCCATATATCTGGGCTTGTCTTAAGATATGTTTCTAGGCTTGTCTAAAGCCAAGTCTTAAGGCATATCTCTTGACTTGTTTAAAGTCATGTCTCAAGGCTAGTCTAAAGCCAAGTCACAATGCTGTGTGTCTTTGGCGTGTCTCAAGTGTATGTGTATGAATACTTGTTTAAGGCATGTGTCAAAGCTTTTCTCAAGCCATGTCTTAAGACTTTTTAGGCCATGTCTTAAGACTTTTAAAGCCATGTCTTAAGAATTTTAAAGCCATGTCTAAAGACACATCTTGAACAATTTAAAGGTATTTTTCACTTGTGATACGACTTTGTTATTTTTTTCTGCTCCCTTAAAGTTAAGTTTTCAATATTTCATACCGTTCAGTGAAAATATAAGTAGAAAAATTTTTAACATTGCATTTACTTAAATTAAGACAATTGTTACAAAACTAAGCAAATCACACTGAAGAATAAATTGTAGCGAAACAATTTAAAAAAAAATATTATGATTTATTTAAACTTAACAGACAAGTTTATCAATTTCAAACTCATCAGTTATCTTATGTTGTAAAAATAAATAAGTATAGGTGGCTGATTTTCAATTTTCCTTTGTCATACCCACACCAAAGGTTATTGACCATTGACTTATTAAAAGTTTCTGAAATGCTGTGAAACTCTTCTAAACTATTGATCTGAGAACAAAAACTTCTGTGTGATCAGGCATCTATAAATGACAAGAAAGTGTATTTTGGATGCACCCAGCACAAATAGTTTAGTTCTTTTAGTATCTTTGAAAATGAAAATATTTGACAAACAAAAAAAACTATGTATTTTCTTTAGGGCTGTTATCGATTAAATTAAATTTAATCGTTAACTTTTGAAAAATTACCGATTAATTAATCGATAATTTTATTGCTAGAAATAAAGATGTATGACGTCATTAAACTGAAAATTTCAAGGGAAGTAATAAAAACAGGCAATTGCTATTGTTATTAAATTATTTTTTAAACAGTTAGCACTGAAAACAAGTTACATACCGTATTAAAGTTGAGGCACTTGAATGAAAATTTCAAATTAATTTTATAAATATAAAAGTAATACAGCTGTATAGAAATTGTTTGATGATTAGTAAAAACATAAAGATCATCTTTTTATCCCAAGTGGTTCGAAAGTTATGATTTTTTTTTCTAAGACCTCATAGTCACTTTTTTCACTTTTTTGTTTTCCTTCATATTTTGTGCTCTTTTATTGCATTTTTTAAAATGACCATAACCTAAGTGTTTAATCTCATTTCATTTAAAAGACATAATATTGTTAGGAGATATTATAATGTCAATGAATTTAAATTTTGTTATTGTTAAATAATTAAAAACAATGTGTTTTTTATATCATTGTCCTTATAAAACAGGTTATTTTAAAGTTTACACAAGCCATAATCCCCGAACGGAGGAGTTTGTACGTAAAAAAAACAAACAAAAAAACTTTTATTAATTATTATTAATAAATAGAATTTAAAAAAAAACAACAACATTTCTTTAATTTTAATCACTATTTTATCGATTAAAATAATTTTAATCGATAAAATAATTTACAGATTAATCGAGAAATTAATCGGTAATTTTCGCAGCTTAAGATTCATTGTTCTTTAACAAGTCATTTCATATTTTGATTCAAAATGCAAGCCTTAAAAAAGGAAACATAAAAAAATATTTGTTTAAATATGGTAACACAACAGTATTTGAATATTAAAAAAAACTGTCAATTACAATCTAAGGTCATAGCTAGATTTTTTAATGAAAAATAATTTTAAAAATATATGAAAACTGATGTGATGTGAATGAATATAAGTAGTTAATAATAGAGTCAGAATTAAAACTAATAAATAATAAAATTTGACTCACTAATGAACTAAAAAAAAAAGTGTCTTATAAAAATAATAACAACCTTGACAGAATAACTATATCTGTTATCCATATAGCTGTTCCTGGATATCATAATAAAATAAGTTCAGATTTGTATGAATTTATAAATCAATTATTTTGTTTCAAATTAATTTCCATTTCTTCTTGTAGTGCAAGTCAGCTTCTATCCTGCTGATTCTGTTAAGGTAATTATTTTTTTCATTATAGATTCAAACAATTTTAAGTTTTAACATAAATCGATCATTTGAAGAACTTGGAAAAGTGTTATTGTTTGTTTTTTTGCCATCAGCTAGATGTAAAAAAAAAATATATTTTAACTTAATTTCATGTACTGAGATTGTCAAGATTTATGTTGGTCAAATTTCATCCACTGTTACTTTTATAATTTTGTTATCACAGCCGGATATTTCATGGATACCCAATCGGCATTATTCTGGTGTGTTTGGTCTGATGAAGCTCACCCTTCCAAAGACACTACCTTCCCATATGAACAAAGTATGTGCTTAAAATTATGACTGCTCATTAGGTAAACATTGGAAGTAAGATCTATCCACACAAAAAAAGGAAGATGTAAAAAAAAATTTTTCTTCTTTCTTTTCTTTTCTGTCCTTTAACCCGACGCTGGGTCGTTGGGGCACCATTTTGAGCTGCGCACTATCTCATGCCAAGTGTCACGGTTCTGAGCTGTCTTCTGGGAATCGCTAAATAAAAGGCCGGTCCACTCTTTGATATTGTCCTCCCAACTCTTCCTTGGTCTGCCTCTTTTCCTTCTTCCCTGGACTGTGCCTTGCAATATCGTCTTTGAGAGACCTCCATATCTTGTCACGTGTCCGTACCATATTTTCTTAGATTCACTTAAATTTGTTTATGCACTTTTAAAATATCATTCCACCAAAAACATTGAGTTTATTGCTCTACATTAACAGGTTATAGTTCTTGATACAGATGAAATTATTTAGGTTATTGTTCTGATCAACATGATATAGTTCTTGATACAGATGAAATTATTGAGTTTATTGCTCTGATCAACAGGTTATAGTTCTTGATACAGATGAAATTATTGAGGTTATTGCTCTGATCAACAGGTTATAGTTCTTGATACAGATGAAATTATTGAGTTTATTGCTCTGATCAACAGGTTATAGTTCTTGATACAGATGAAATTATTGAGGTTATTGTTCTGATCAACATGATATAGTTCTTGATACAGATGAAATTATTGAGGTTATTGCTCTGATCAACATGATATAGTTCTTGATACAGATGAAATTATTGAGGTTATTGTTCTGATCAACAGGTTATAGTTCTTGATACAGATGTCACATTTGCTACAGATATTGCAGAATTGTGGAAAATATTTCGAGTCCTCAGGGGAAAACAGGTGAAATATTAATTTATGTAATGAAGCAAATGAAGTTTTTAGTTTAAGTCATATTTTCTATCTCATAATCTGACCAGTATATACTTTTTTATTTTACAAAATTTGAATGTACCAAAATGAGAGGGAAAAAATGAAATCTTTTACTCCAGGCTATAGGTCTTGTTGAGAATCAAAGTGATTGGTATTTAGGAAAGCTGTGGAAAAATCATCGACCTTGGCCTGCTCTGGTGAGTATTTCTTAGTCCTCATACAAATCATGTCATGTATTTAAAATAATTTCTAATTGAAAAGATTACATTAAGTTTAGAATGAGTATTATTGGGATATTTAAAGATAAAATAAATAGCCATAAAATGATAAAATCTAGATTTTGAATACATAAATAGTAAAAAAAAATCTGATGATTTTTCCCCCCTAGTATTTTAATTTAATTCATCAGCTTGCTTTGAAATTTGATACACACAATTTATAATGATGAGATGGAGGTTGACAGACTAAATAATTTAGAGTTGCATCATTGTAAAATTATATGGGGTGATTTTAATTCCTATGGCTGGAAAAAAGTTTGTTGATCGCCAATAACTTTTTTTTATTTCTCAAGGGTCGGGGCTTTAATACTGGCGTCATACTTTTAGACCTAAAGATGCTTCGAGAGATTGGTTGGATGCAAATGTGGCGTCTGATAGCAGAGAAAGAGTTGATGAGCATGTTGGCAGTGTCTCTAGCAGATCAGGTAGGAATCACTCCCATCATCTCTCCTTGTCTGCAGTATGTCACGTCAGCATTATTTAGATAACAGCTACAATATTTACAATAATTTGTTGTAATAGAATGAGTAGTGTGTTTAGGTTGAAGCAATAAGAAATATGGCACGCATTTTTTTCCTTTCTGGTAGTTTGTCTTGTCAACAAACAAGATGCAAAGACATTTTTAAAAATAAAAGCTCATTTATACTTATTAAAAAATGTTATTTAACTCTTAATATGCCATAAGGTTTTTGGAAAACTTCCGCCTCAATCCCACAAGAATTTCCCAAATTGCAATAAACTTGTTATGAAATTTTTAAAATTGCTGAAAATGTATTTATAATATTATTGTCATATTGACTTCATCTTTTAGGATGAGAATGGTTATTTTAAATATCCAAAAGACCGTCTTGAGTTTAAAACTATTTTTTACCAGTAGTTTAGTTCTATAATTTTAGATAACAAATTATAGCTAAATCAATTCTTCAAAATGAAACATATAAAAACTACCAAAAAACTTTGCAAATCAAGCGATAACAGTAGCGATGGAAACGGTCGTCATTGCCAAAAATCAAATACATTTTCTTTC
Source organism: Radix auricularia (assembly GCA_002072015.1). Taxonomy (NCBI): domain Eukaryota; kingdom Metazoa; phylum Mollusca; class Gastropoda; family Lymnaeidae; genus Radix; species Radix auricularia. The sequence goes on along the minus strand of MUZC01004474.1, from coordinate 8,434 downwards.
ACGCACTGAAGAGTTTTTATTTTCTGTAATTTCGTTTCTAAAGAGAGTTCTATTGAGGCGTGCTGTACTTTGCTTGAGTAATAGAGGCTAGGCGCGCATTATTAACACATTAAGAGTCAGCTGATATTTCAACATCTGAAAACTCTTGTATCATTTATTTTACTTTAATTTCTAGTGGTGGCAAGATGATTAGTTCTTTGTTTAGAGTTCTATGTATTCCTCATCTATTGTCCTGCAGGATATATTTAATGCTGTCATCAAACAACATGACTACCTTGTGTACAGACTTCCTTGCCAGTGGAATGTTCAGCTCAGTATGAACACACAGAGTGAGCAATGTTACAGTGAAGCATCTGACCTCAAGGTGAGAGACTTTCCACTTGGATAACCCTAACCCATTCATGCCTAACCCAACAACATTGAAAGAAATTAACCCTAACCCATTCATGCCTAACCCAACAACATTGAAATAAATTAACCCTAACCCATTCATGCCTAACCCAACAACATTGAAATAAATTAACCCTAACCCATTCATGCCTAACCCAACAACATTAAAATAAATCAATGTCCTTAATTAAGTAAAATGATTCATGAAATGTAATTATTGTGAATAATTTTTGTTCCAAGAATATCTTACACAACTGTAATAAACAAAATCAAGCTTGTTTCGTTGTTTTGGTTTGGGATTAATATTTTTAATATTTGCCATCTATTACTTTATCTTGTTGACAAGAATGTCTTATTGATTTTTTTCCCTGATAATTCTGACCCTTGTGATGTTATTGTTCTTCACTTTTAGTTTCAGTATTTCCATCTCTCTATCTATATAGTTAGTATATGTGGTCTATAAGTTTGGGTGTGTGGTGTATTTATCATGTGTTAATGTGTGTGCTCTATTAAAATATGTCCATCATGAGTTCCAACCTATATGGATTCAGTCATAATTTACTGATTATGGCATCATTATCATTTTAATTAACAGATTATCATTGGTTTTGTCTAGATAATCCACTGGAATTCTCCCATGAAGCTCAAAGTGAAAAACAAACATGTTGAGTTTTTCCGCAATATGTATTTGACATTCCTGGAGTATGATGGGAATCTCCTGAGGAGGGAGTTGTTTGGCTGTTCCAATGGCACAACTAACCAGACACAGGAAGTAGTGGTGGGTGTTTCAGCCTCCTTTAGAGAAAAATATTAACAATGACTCCAAGCATCAAATAAATGTATTGCTGTTAAATATAGATAAAAATTAATATTAAAAATATAACATAGACGAAGGTTTGAATAATAAAGTTAGAAATTCTGGAAATATATTTTGTTAAATAATTGAATTACTTTAAGTGAATACATGTAAACAGAACTCTATGCATTGGAATTTTTTCAAATATACAACAACAATTAATAAGCTGAACTGGAAGGTGTTAATGTAACAGCTAAAGATATGGCCAACATAATACCTTTGGGCTTCATTTCTTATTTTGAAATAATATTTTATCTAGTTCCATATCATACATTCTTTATAATTTGGTTATTTTTTTACACCCAAGTTATTAATAGATAAAACAATTATAAGAGATATGACATTAGAATTGTGTTGTTATTTTGTGTGGTGCCAGCTGAGTGATCACACCGAAGATGATGACTGCTATGACTTTCGATCAGAGAAAGAACTCATCCACCGCACACATTTGTACTACCTAGACTTTGAAGACAGTGGTGTCAGTGAAGATGACGTCACATTGGTGTTACAGCTGTCCATGGATAGGTTACAGGTGAGTTGTAATGGTGCCTTAATTTTAAAATTTTATATGCAAATTGAATTTGAATTGTACAGCTGTCCTCTGTTACTGTTAGTTACATTAGTTGTACATATGCCCATGGATGTGTTAAATAATTGTTACAGTTGTCCGTGGATATGTTTATTATTTTTAAAGTTGTACATAGATAGATTGATTTATTTTACTTTTGTCCATATATATGTTAACAAAACATTTCAATTTTAAAGCTGTCCATGTGAATTGTTACATTGGTGGAAATTTTTAATGTTGTCCATTTGAACTGAAAAATATATTTTTTTAAATAGCATGTGTCAGTTACTGAGGTCAATAATTCCCACTGCCCAATGTTAATCTCCACACACAGATTTTCAGATTTTCCAAAATGGATTATTAGGGCCTTTTTTACATTTTTTGTAAATGTTGCTGTCATTTTTTGCTATACTGTTATAGGCCTCGAAAGCTTCGCCAGGAATTTTTGTCATAAGCTGTATAGGCCACTCATTTTCTTCAAATCCTTTTATATTCATAACAGACTCAAAGTAGTCCAAATAAACATCTATCTTTTCTTTTTTGCTATCATATTTCAAAACTTTAATTATTTCGTTTGTTGTTGACCTTTCATTTGTGTTGTTACCTGGATTGTGATCTCTTTCCTGTAAATCAATCTGTAACTTCAGATTTTCATTTTTTCATTTTCATTTTTGAATTGCTCCATTTCTCTCCTTGCATTTCTTTCTTCTCTTTCATTTGCTTGGGCTTCTTTTACTTTCTCTTCAATGAATTCACGTAGTTCTCTGCCACTTAATCCAAACTCCTTCGCTATGGATGTGAATTCTTTGTAATAGTCCATTTTTGAATGTATTCACTTCAGGTGTCACTGAATATCACTTATATTACACAATGTGCACTTGTTGAATCTATTAATAAGTATCACACAGAAATTTGTTTTAGTAATCCTTTGGCAATTGTCTTGATCACAACTCTTCCCGAAATAATGTGGCTTTCACTTCTGACACCATTTTTATGTCTCAGGATGACCGCTTCTGATACCATTTTAATGTAACGGTGTGCCCCCGTTTTCTCACTTTCTCGTGATTGACCTATTTTGCGTTTCTTTGTAGGCTTGTCTTACAGTATCCTCTTTCACACAATAATTCACTTCATTAAGAGAATCCAGGAAGAGTGTTCTTTAATAATGCAATAACAAATATGTACACTTATTTTACAATATGCAACAATGTTCCTTTTACTTCCATTAACTTCATCTCTATCTCTCAACTTCTAATTTCTAACTCTCACTCGAGTCATGTCTCCGTGTTCTCTCTCAGTGACCACACACACTATTGGCCTCGACATTGGCCTTCATTCGACCCTGACACACCACCCCATTCCTTTCATCGCCAATGTCTCATGTGACAGTGACTGAGGTCAATTTATATTTTTCAGATGCTTGAAATGTTATGTAAACACTGGGAAGGCCCTATAGCCATTGCTCTGTACATGTCTGATGCTGAGGCTCAACAATTCTTGCGGTATGCAATGGGTTCAGAGACAATTATGGCAAGAAAAAACATCGGTTACCATATAGTCTACAGAGAAGGGGTATGGATTTTTTTCCAATAAAAATTGTAATATTACTAAACAAACTATTGACTTAGCTGCTTAAGTGAAAAAAAAATAATTTTCCAACCATAAAGAAAAGAATCAGAATTAAAATGAGTTGCTTGTAGTAAACAAAACAAACTGCCTCATTTAAGATATTTTAGTTCTATAAAGAATTTTAGTTTTATGGAGTTATGTTTGTTTTTTCTAATTGAAAAGTGTAAAAGTTAGACCCTACAGCAGGAGGGAATAAAGGTATCAAATAATTTAAAGTAGAGCTGCGGAAATTAACAATTAATTTCTCGATTAATCGGTACAAATGTTTATTGAATAAAATTATTTTAGTTGATAAATGGCGATTAAAGTTAAGGAGAATGTTTTCGACAATTTTTGCAATCTACTAATAAATAATTGGTTATTAATAATTAATAATAGTTTGCTTTTTTAAAATTACAAACTTCTCCATTTAAAAGAAGAAAAAAAACAATTTGAAAGTATAAACTTTGAAATAAGCTGTTTTTATAAGGAAAATGATATAACAAAAATTAAGCATTGTTTTTACTTAATTAACAAAATTTAAATTCATTGACATTATATTGAACTACTTATAATTAAATTAAAAAATGTCAATTGCCTTTTGTTGTTACTTCCCTTGAAATTTTCAGTTTAATGACTTCATTCATCTTACTTTTAGCTTTCATAAAAATTATCTATTAATTATTCTATAACTTTTCAAAAGTTAACGATTAAATTTAAATAAATCGATAACATCCCTAATTTAAAGATTTTATAATTCTTTCATTTCTTCCAGCAATTTTACCCTGTGAACTACCTGAGAAACGTGGCAGTGTCCCAGGTCAGAACCCCGTACATGTTTCTCTCAGACATTGACTTCCTGCCAATGTACGGTCTCTATGAGTATATCAAGAAAGCAATCCCCATGGCTGAACTTGGTGCTCAGAAAAAGGTTAGTACTACTTGTACAGCCTGTCCTTAAAGTGTCTTCAATAACCTTTAACATATCAAGGGTTTCCTTCTGGGACAGAATTTTTTTATGAGTTCACATTACTATTACAATGAGTTCACATTACTATTATAGTGAGTTCACATTACTATTACGAGTTCACATTACTACTACAAGTATCCAATTGATCATATTTACTGTTTGAAACACTTAATTAATATTAAACTAAAAATATGTTCTTTTCAAAAAATATTTAAACAAATTATTACTCCAACTTATCACACTTTGAACCATGCAGCTCATAAACAGTAGTAATTATTTATTTATAATAAGTGAAATAAGACAAATAGTAATGGGACACTAATGTTCATTCCTTCATCATATATTTAAGTTATTTTAAATAGTACCATATATACTTTTTCTATAGCCGACCTCCCTCTTTTGGAAGAGAATAGTATAAAAAGTGTGTAACCCCCTCCTGTTGTTATCTAAGCAAAATCAAGACAAGAAATTGCAAACTGAATCTGTTTGTTTATGAATGTCATTATCTTAATCGATGCATGTTCTTTACATGAATGATATTACATAGATAGTATGTTGTTATTGAAATAAATGTTGTACACGAAGGACATGATATTACATTACAATGTAATCTGACCCTTAATGACTGCAATATTTTTGTTATATTATTAGTATAATTGTGTTAATTCATGCTAAACTTAAATCTACCACATGTAGATGAGGAGAGATGATGATGATGTCAAATATAAGCCAACAATGAAATGTTGTTAAGGACTAAAAAAAAAAGTCTTCATATGAAACTTTCCTCCTGAATTTAATCCCCAGGCTTTGGTGGTACCAGCATTTGAGACACAGCGTTACAGACTACAGTTCCCAAAGTCCAAGACAGAATTGTTGTCAATGCTTGATATGGGGACATTATTTACATTCAGGTCAGTGCTGTTTTAAAACTTGTTAGCAATACTATAAACCATGATTTACATATTGGTTAAGGTTGGACTCCTGGTAATTTTATACCCTAAAAATTGAAATGTATATTTTGTAGGTACCATGTTTGGCCTAAAGGTCATGAACCAACCAATTTTGCCAAATGGAGGACAGCAACCACACCATATTCAGTATGTTTTTGTTTTCATTTTAAATCCTTACTTTATTCAAAACATTGTGTATATGTTATTAAATCTTAAATTATCTTTATGCCCTGAAAATTGCCCTCAACAATACTCTCTGTACCCTAACCATTTACAAACCATAGCCTAACCATTACCCTCTTAAATACCTTAACCATTTTTCCCTGTGTTGAAATGTGCCCCCCCCCCCCCC
>MUZC01004473.1:433033-444744 GCA_002072015.1 Radix auricularia | reverse complement strand
AAGCAACCAAAAACTTTTAAAAAATAGTCAAATACACGATTATTACCCCTTAAAAAGGGAAGCAACCAAAAACTTTTTAAAAATAGTCAAATACACGATTATTCCCCCTTAAAAAAGGGAAGCAACAAAAAAAAACTTTTAAAAAGTAGTCAATTACACGATTATTGCCCCTTATTTACACGGAAGTACGCCATCTTGGTCCACACCCACTGGAACCGGAAGTCCACCCTCTTAACCGAAACCGGAAGTACGCCATCTTGGTAGGAACCGTACGCACCACCATCTTGGTAGGAACCGGAAGTCCGCCATCTTGTAGGAACCGGAAGTCCGCCATCTTGGTAGGAACCGGAAGTCAACCCACCAAAACCGGAAGTAAACAAACGAAAACGGAAGTGACGTCACCCACCACCGGAAACTAGGTCAAAGGTCACACCACCACCACAGTGGTGGTGTCAAAGGTCAATAATACCTGATTCCTGCAATAAATACTACTAGTGATTGCAATAATTATCGCGGCATTTCACTCCTTAGTATTGTGGGAAAGACCTTTGCCCGCGTTATACCATCACGTTTACAAAGCCTAGCATCCCGCGTCTATCCAGAATCTGAGTGTGGTTTCCGGTCCGGTCGTTCTACCATAGACATGGTGTTCTCCATACGACAGCTACAGGAAAAATGCAGAGAGCAGCAGATGCTACTATACATTGCATTTGTGGACCTTACAAAAGCCTTCGACTTAGTCAGTCACAACAGGCTATTCCAGATACTGGCAAAAATTGGCTGTCCCCCTCACCTACTTGCCATCATCAGACAGTTCCATGAAAATATGCTTGGCACAGTGCAGTTCGATGGAGCTAAGTCAGAGGCCTTCCCTGTCAGCAGCGGAGTTAAACGAGGTTGTGTACTCGCACCAACACGCTTTGCAATATTCTTCTCTGTACTTCTTCGATACGCATTTAAGGATAGCAATGAGAGAATCATGTTACATACCAGAGCTGATGGAGGACTTTTCAACACTGCCCGCCTCTGAGCCAAGACCAAAATGACGTATGTCCTAAATCGAGAGCTACTATTTGCGGATGATGCGGCACTAACAGCACATACAGAATCTGGTTTGCAACAACTCGTGTCAAGCTTCTCCAATGCCTGCAAAGATTTTGTTTGCAAATCAGCTTGAAAAAGACAAACATCATGGCCCAAGCCACTCGACCTCCCCCTACCATATATATCGATAATGAAAACTTGGAGGTTGTGGACAGCTTCATCTACTCGGGATCCAAGGTCTCCAATACACTTCCCATTTAAGAAGAAATTACAGCAGAATTAGCAAGACAGCCGCAACAATGGCTAAACTAAATAAGCGGGTCTGGCAAAAAAACAAGTTAACGGAGAAAACCAAACTGTGCGTCTAGCGAGCCTGTGTCATCAGTACACTACTATATGGGAGCGAGACATGGACCACTTATACATCACACGAGCGTAAGCTTAACATCTTGCATTTGAGATGCTTGCGCCGCATCCTTGATATTAAATGGCAAGAAAAAGTGTCTAATAATGAGGTCCTAACGCGTGCTAATACCCAAAGCATGTTCTCAATTCTTAGTGAAAGACGCCAGAGGTGGCTAGGACATGTCAAAAGAATGAGCCCCGGCCGCATCCCGAAGGACCTCCTATATGGTGAACTTGCTTCAGGAAAGAGGAAAACAGGTCGCCCACGCTTGCGATTTATAGATGTCTGTCAAAGGGACATGAAACCAGCCAAAATACATTCAAGTGACTGGGAATGTAAGGCAGAAGACCGATCTACGTTGCGCACAGTTTTCAAAGAGGGCGTCATAGTAGCCGAGGAGCGAAGAATGGAGGAGGCTGCAGACAGAAGAGCTAGAAGAAAGGCCAAAACATTTGAAAGCACAGAACTCGTGTGTAAAAATTGTGGCAAAGACTGTCACTCAAGGATATGACTGCACAGCCACTCGAGAAAATGCAACCCAACCCAACGGTGATGCACCATTGTCTCGCGAGACGGAAGGATGCCGAAGATTAATAATTGTATAAATCTAGATCTATATCTCTTTTACAAAGAAATCATTGTAATCTTAAAATTTTCAAAACTAATGAGAATAATAAATATTTTTGTGTTGCTTAAATATTTCTTTGAATGTACATGTCTAACTGAAAATAATTTATATAGAAATAAAATGCGAAGAGAAAATTGTATTCTCAAGTCATAAAAATACCAAATCCTATTTATCTTCATACACATATTGGGATACAACTCTCTAAATCTATCTGCCCTATTTATCATTGTCACGTGATAATTTGAATAGTTTGCATATTAGTAATTGAGAGAGAGGGCACGTGACAAGTGAGAAAGAGGCTGGACAGTTGGCGAAAAGCGAGACGCATTATATCAATGTATAAAGTGTACATACTTTTGTGTTGGATTAAAGTTAATTAATTTCAAAAGTCTTCAGTGTTCTTGATGCTACTTGTAGGTATACGCCTACACATAAGTGGAGAAGGCCTAACCAGAAAAGTTACAATCAAATAGGAGTTACATTAATGTCAGCAACGTTAACTGTCAGAGAAAACAGTTACAGTCATACAAATAATGTTACACTACTCTCTAAATTTGTGTGCCCTATTTATCTTCAGTCACAACTGAAAGTATCTTTAAAGATGTATATTAACCAATACTTTTCAGTAGACAGCTAAAGAACTGGGATGATCCTCTACAAACTGAATAAGAAAAATAAGTGGAAAAAGTTTTTTTTACTATAAATCATTTATCTACGATACTTGCTTTTAGAATGTTCATTATAATACGCAGGGCAAAACACACACAAAATACAAAATTCTAGTTATGTCTCGGCCTGTCAACGGGTACCCGTCACCCGGGTATCCGTTGCCGAGCAATTACCAGGGTAGTGAAATTGCGTTCGTGTACCCGGTTAAAATATTACTGCAATATCTTTATTAACATGTTTGCACTGCAGCTCTTCTGTGTTTACATGTCGGCTTGCGAATAATTTATCAAAATTTAAACTTTTCATTGCCTACAATCCTAAAACATTTGACATAAATTCAGTAAGTTTAAAGCTACATGCCTTACAATTATTTTAGAAAAGAAATGTCACTTGTCTTTTATCGTTTTCCTATGATCGTAGTCGATAACTACTTTACTTGACCAAACTTTGTTCTTCATTGCTAAGTGCTGGTACTATGAATTCTTTTATAACAATATCGCATGTGATTAAAAGATGTCAAAGGTTGGGCTACATTGTAAAAAATTATTTTTAAATTTACTATTGGTAAATTATTTCCTCTGAGTAAATTAGTAACTATTTTAGTTTAGATTATCATTGATTATATGTCTATATTATGATTCATTATACATCGATGTATGGAAAAAAATAGAGACATTGTTATTACTTTTTTGGTCTTTGTTTTTTAACTGGTTGGGACTAAAATCATAGCAGTTGAACGTTATTGTATCACTAAGTATATGACATAAATGTATGCCACATATATATACTTATAAATCAGGCAATCAAATTTATGCAGTTCAAAAGACACATATTTATAAAAGATTTACCCTAAGATATAATTTTAAAATGTACGTTTCTTTCTATAAATGTAAAAGTTAAAGTGAGAAACAATAGAAAATAGAGACAAGATTATGCTTTTTTCGAAACTAGTGTTAACTAGTTGGGACGAAAATCATGACATTTGAATGTTATTGTATCTCTAATTATAGGGATCAAGTTCAGTGGCATTCCACTGACATAACTCTACTCAGATATGAAAAGCTAAAGATGGCTTCTAAACATAGTTAGACATACATGTAGGATAATCACGGTAAGTTAATTTTAAAGTCTACGTTAGTATAATTAATGAAAAAGTTAATAACTTAATTTTATTTAAATTCAATTTTTTTTCAACTTCCTTTTAATATTTTTAAAAAGGTGTATTTAAAAAAAAGCTAATCCAACACAAGTTTATAAAAATGTCAAACAGTATAGTATTGTATACAAAATTTAGAATTGCATTAAAAAAATCATGTTAAGCCTGGTACCTATTGGAATTCAGGACGTGTTAGCGCATTTTCGTATTATGTATCAGTACTTATGTTAGATATCAGAATTATGTAGTTATCAGTAATTTTGTTTAGATTTTAGACATATTTTTATGAATTTTCTTGTGTAATGAATATACCTGACATTTTTTAATTTAAAAGTCATTTCTTTACATTTAAAAAAAAAATATTTTCTCTTTAATCCAACTACAAGTCACCACAAATGATGACGTAAAACTCTCTAAACTTTTACACATATTCTAATTACGTCAACTAAAAAAAAAACTAATTATTTTGCAACCTTTCGCAACACTCTTCAATGCTTGAAGAATTGTGTATGTGACTTCCGGCAATGGCGGCCGTTCCCTGTGCTAGTGTTACCTCTCGATTCGAAATATTTTTTGGTAGTTTTAACGGGGTTTTTAAACGGATCGAGTAACTGAGTGTTGATGCAAAAATGGCAGGTAAGGGCATACAAAAAACATATATACATCATGGGTCTAGGACTTATGGATGCTGTGGTCAGGGGTGATGACAGACAGACGGAAAAAACGAGTTAAATAGCGATTTCGACATCTCGAAAATGCGTTAAAAATCATGTTAAGCCTGGTGCCTATTGGAATTCAGGACGTGTTAGCGCATTTTCGTATTATGTATCAGTACTTATGTTAGATACCAGAATTATGTAGTTATCAGTAATTGTGTTTAGATTTTAGACATGTTTTTATGAATTTTCTTGCGTAATGAATATACCTGATATTTTTTATTTAAAAGTCATTTCTTTACATTTAAAAAAAAAATATTATTTTCTCTTTAATCCAACTACAAGTCACCACAAATGATAACGTAAGCTCTCTAAACTTTTACACATATTCTAATGACGTCAACTAAAAAAAAACAACTAATTCATTTGCACCCATTCGCACCACTCTTCAATGCTTGAAGAATTATGCATGCGACTTCCGGCAATGGCGGCCTTTCCTTGCGCTAGTGTTACCTCTCGATTTGAAATATTTTTTGGTAGTTTTAACGGGGTTTTTAAACGGATCGAGTAACTGAGTGTTGATGCACAAGTGGCAGGTCATGGCATACAAAAAACATATATACATCATGGGTCTAGGACTTATGGATGCTGTGGTCTAGGGTGATGACAGACGGACGGACGGACAAAGCGGGTGCAATAGCGAATTTGACATCTCGAGAATGCGCTAAAAATGAATTTTCGTGCCTTCTATCCTAACTTTTCTCAAGAACAACACAATGTTAACATATATTTGCCTCGTAGCATTTTGGTGTAGCGATTACTGGCAATACACAATAATGCGCATCAGATGTTGCAGTAAAATTATATCACAAGATAAAGTGTTCTTCCTTACTTTCAAATGATGGACACAGTTACTTCAAAGATTAAGTTCAAAATATTGCCGTTGTCATTTTAACTGACGTACAATGTCTATAAATCAGACACTAAATCACTTCTATAAATAACGTCAATATAATAGTTAATAAATCAAATCAATAATACTCTTCTAAAAAATCACACTTAATGTTAACTTTCCAATTTCAATTAAAATAACGTATCATATTTTTATAGAATTTGGTAGAAAAATTATTATTAGTTTGTGACAAACGTCAAATCTGACATATGGTGTTATCTCTATTAAACTATAACGATTTTTTAAGTAACTTCTAACGAAATATTTACACAACTGGGTTCTATTGATTGCACAGGTATGAAGACATGCTTCAAAGTACGATAATTATGAAGAAATTTGTTTATTATTTAAAATGAGACTTACCTACTTAAGCAAAAACAAAGAAATTAAAAGCAAGTTGTTGAGTTTGTTGTTGAGCCTCTCATTCATTAAGGACATCCACTTACTCCTAGGACATAGACCACCTACAAGAGACCCCCAGGCATCTCTGTCCTGGGCAAGACTCTCATAGGCCACCTACAAGAGACCCCCAGGCATCTCTGTCCTGGGCAAGACTCTCATAGGCCACCTACAAGAGACCTCCAGTCATCTCTATCCTGGGCCAGCCTCTCATAGGCCACCTACAAGAGACCTCCAGGCATCTATTTCCTGGGCCAGCTTCTCACAGGCCACCTACAAGAGACCTCCAGGCATCTCTATCCTGGGCCAGCCTCTCATAGGCCACCTACAAGAGACCTCCAGGCATCTCTATCCTGGGCCAGCCTCTCATAGGCCACCTACAAGAGACCTCCAGGCATCTCTATCCTGGGCCAACTTCTCACAGGCCACATACAAGAGACCTCCAGTCATCTCTGTCCTGGGTCAGCCTCTCATAGGCCAGCTACAAGAGACATCCAGGCATCTCTATCCTGGGCCAGTTTCTCATAGGCCACCTACAAGAGACCTCCAGGCATCTCTATCCTGGGCCTATTTCTCCAGAATCTTCCGTTCATTTCCAATTCTCTTGATGTCTGAATCTGATTCTCGGCGCAAAATTTTTTTTGGGCGGACTCTTTTTCGTTTGCACTGTTGGTTCCATTTCAGGGCTTGTCTTATAATATTAGAAACAGTTTTTTAGTGTATGATTGATCCACCTACAACGCTTTTAAAGAATTTCTTCCTCAATGTATGTCGGTTTTATCCACTCACCAATTCTCGGTTGCAGATTTTTTCTGGCCAGTGAATTCTGAGAATCCTTCTTTGACAATTGTTTCTTGAAGGACTCGATTCTGGTCAGGTTAACAGCCGTTGTTCTCCACGTCTCATTGATTCTAGTCAGGTAAACAACCGTTGTTCTCCTCGTCTCATTGATTCTGGTCAGGTAAACAACCGTTGTTCTCCTCGTCTCATTGATTCTGGTCAGGTAAACAACCGTTGTTCTCCTCGTCTCATTTATTCTGGTCAGGTAAACAACCGTTGTTCTCCTCGTCTCATTGATTCCGGTCAGGTTAACAGCCGTTGTTCTCAATGTCTCAACGATTCTGGTCAGGTTAACAGCCGTTGTTCTCCTCGTCTCATTTATTCTGGTCAGGTTAACAGCCGTTGTTCTCCTCGTCTCAACGATTCTGGTCAGGTTAACAGCCGTTGTTCTCCATGTCTCAACGATTCTGGTCAGGTTAACAGCCGTTGTTCTCCATGTCTCAACGATTCTGGTCAGGTTAACAGCCGTTGTTCTCCATAACTCAACGATTCTGGTCAGGTTAACAGCCGTTGTTCTCCATGTCTCAACGATTCTGGTCAGGTTAACAGCCGTTGTTCTCCATGTCTCAACAATTCTGGTCAGGTTAACAGCCATTGTTCTCCATGTCTCAACGATTCTGGTCAGGTTTACAGCTGTTGTTCTCCATGTCTCAACGATTCTGGACAGGTAAACAGTCGTTGTTCTCCATGTCTCAACGATTCTGGTCATTTTTACAGCATTTTTTCTCCATGTCTCAACGATTCTGGTCAAGTTAACAGCCGTTCTTCTCCAAGTCTCAACGATTCTGGTCAGGTTAAAAGCCGTTGTTCTCCATGTCTCAACGATTCTGGTCAGGTTAACAGCCGTTGTTCTCCATGTCTCAAAGATTCTTGTCAGGTTTACAGCCGTTGTTCTCCATGTCTCAACGATTCTTGTCAGGTTAACAGCCGTAGTTCTCCATGTCTCAACTATTCTGGTCAGGTTAACAGCCGTTGTTCTCCATGTCTCAACGATTCTGGTCAGGTTAACAGCCGTTGTTCTCCATGTCTCAACGATTCTGGTCAGGTTAACAGCCGTTATTCTCCATGTCTCAACGCCATAAAGCAGCACTAGTTTCACCATATCATTTAAAATCCTTTCTTTTAATTTGCTGCCTAAGTTGATTGAGACACTAAAAAACAAAATTACACCAATCATTTGTTAAAGAAAACAATAAATGTAAGCTTTATTATCAACTAATTAAAAAAAATGGTTAACGTTTTCGGCCCATGCCTTCATCAGTTCAAAGTAACATAACATAAATAATTACTTACATTACATAAAGATTTATCTTAAAATATATTATAGACTATTTTATAAATAAACAAAGAAAAACAAAAACGAACAAGGACACAGAAGATAGGAAAAAGGAGGAAGTTCTTGAGTGCTGGAAGGTGGCTCTTCCTTTTCCGATCCTTGATTTGATATTGGCAATATGGTGTTTGGTGGCTTATTAGAGCTATGTAAATTGGTAGTGTGGTGTTTGGTGGCTGATTAGAGTCATGAACATTGTTAGTGTGATGTGTTGTTTGGTGGCTTATTGGAGCAATGTACTTTGGTGGTGTGGTGTGTTGTTTGGGGGCTTATTAGAGTCATGTACATTGGTAGTGTGTTGTGTTTTTTGGTGGCTTATTAGAGTCATGTACATTGGTAGTGTGGTGTGTTGTTTGGTGGCTTATTAGAGCCATGTACTTGGGTGGTGTGGTGTGTTGTTTGGGGGCTTTTTAGAGTCATGTACATTGGTAGTGTGTTGTGTTGTTTGGTGGCTTATTAGAGCCATGTACTTTGGTGGTGTGGTGTGTTGTTTGGGGGCTTATTAGAGTCATGTACATTGGTAGTGTGTTGTGTTGTTTGGTGGCTTATTAGAGCCATGTACATTGGTGGTGTGGTGTGTTATTTGGTGGCTTATTAGAGCCATGTACATTGGTGGTGTGGTATGTTGTTTGTTGGCCCATAACTCGCTATGTTGAAAGGTACCAGTTACACGCAATCTGTATTTTATCCCGAGTATATGGAGACGATGACTAAATTTTTTAAATATATTATTAGTTGATACATAAAAAGTAAGGCCCATAACTCGCTTATCTTGACAGTGACCAGAGATTCATTCAACTTTAGACCAATCAAATCTTTTATAATATCGCGCTAAATTTTTAGCTAGCGACATTTTCTATTTATAATATTTGTATACTTGATTAAAGATAATTTTCACTTAAAATATTCAGTAATATTAACTTGTTATAACTTGATTATTCTGTATGTGCTAAGGTGAACAATACTGAAAGAGTGTAGTAACCCCTTAAACGTTTCTTAATTTATCGAATTTTCATTCTCTTTATTAAACGTTTATGAAAGGTAAGCTAAAAAAAAGTTATTTTAAAATTATGCCAAAACATCTTTCGCCAAACTGCGGGCATCAAAATATCTTGCGCCAAACTGAGGGTGCCGAAATATCCTGCATCCATCTGATGGGGACCAAATATACTGCCCCAAACTTAGGGCCCCAAATATCCTGTGCCAAATTGAGGGCCCCAAATATTCTGGGCCAAACTGAGGGCACCAGCATTAAATGGTGTTAATATAAAATCATGATAACTATGTTATGTATAATATTCCTCTTAGTATTTGCTCTTTTGTAAAATTTTATAGGACATTGCACGTAAAAGTTAAGTGATAACCATAAAGAGCCAACTATTTTATTAAAGTGGTATGCCACTTGACTTCTTTCCCTGTTGAAAGGTATTCAAAATAGATCAGTAGATAAACTTAGTTCAACAAATTCTACTTGTTATAGCTAAAGTAATCTAAGATATAAAATAATATAATTTTTCTTTTCATTTGTGTAGCTGCGTTTGCAAGTGATAAGGAAGAATTTAACTTTTTGTTTACGTTGAGACGTTTAAATAACTAATAATATTCTGACAAGATTATAACAAATTTGGAAAGACATCAGTAGAATATTCTGAACTTTCCAAAGAATTTAATTCATTAAATTAATTTTAAACGATGAATTATTCATTCATTTATATTGCCATCACTTATTTACGTATATTATCAAGAATAGGTTTCATATTTACATCATATCACAAAATAGTTTGGCAAATAAAGCAACTCTTAATTGAATGTTTGAGATGTTTTAAAAGAATGTTCTAGATCATTGATTGAGGACCAATGGCACTCATGACACAGTTGGCACGCATCGCTTCATTAGCAACTACAAAATTGCTTCCTTAATCAGTAACTTAAAAAAAAAATATCTCAATGAATAAAAAAATGGTTTTATAACCTAGTGCTTTTAAAACATTTAGTAAGGTTGACCATTAGTAATTTTAAGATAACCCACAGACCGATGCATTTTTTGCCTGTACTGACGTGGTATCAATAAGAGTAACCGTATTGCGCACATTCCAAAAAACAATGGGCATAAAATTCAGTTAGTTGTAAATCATTGTACTTATAAAACAGGATATATTAAAGTTTAAACACGTATATATCAGCAACGGAGCAGTTTGTAAGTAGATATAAATATTAAAGACGCAAAATTAATCCACGTTGGGTATGTATTAAATAATCGATTTTTTTAAAACAAAAACAAACATTTCTTTTATTTTCATCATTATTTTATCGATTAAAATAATTTTAATCGATAAAATAATTTATCGATTAATTGAGAAATTAATCGGTAATTTCCGCAGCCCTAATTTATATACTTTTTTTATTAAGAAGGTTACTCGTCAATGACTTGCTTAATAATTATATTAGTAACTAAGTAATTCATAAAAAAGAGACACGATTATGTCTCTTTTTCTGAACTAGTGTTAGTTAGCGGAGACGAAAATAATTGCCTTGAAATGTCATTGTATCCCTATTAATAGACATCGAATTCAGTGGCTTGCCACTTAGGCTGGGGTTACACTACACGCGAATTCGCTCATCTAGTCGCGCATCTGAAACCTCTTGAAAAACAAATGCAATAACATATAGTGCGTGGTTACACTGGCAGCGAAAAATCGCCAGTATACGCGCGTATACGCGCGATCAATTTGATTTTTTCTAGCGCATCGCGCGAATTGGCTTTCAAAAGTCAACAAAATGGCGGAAATTTTGTGCCACTTCCTCTCATTTTATGTGTGTAAATTGTAAATACTGATTTAATCGATAAGAATTAGCTTTCATGCATGATTTTCAACATTTAAAACAGTATATTTCAACTTGAAACTAAAATCATTTTGATATTTATTATGGATATTGACAAGTTCATGAGTCGTGAGCCCACTCTCCTCAACGTCGTCGAAGTGCGACAATACTAGTAATAATACTAGGTTATAGTAGATCTAATAGGAATTAAGGAAGGAAACTTTGGCGGCTTGAAATTGCAGACTAAAATAATTCTACAAATAAGTAAGCCAAAAATATTATTGTAGATTTTGTTTACTTAATTCAAGCTAGAATGAGTCTAAAAATAATTGATATAAATTTTAGGACTACATTAAGTCAGAGTGGTTAAAAATTGAATTAGGTCAAGACGATGAAACACTTGTTTCACTATTTAAACAACTTTTGTTCAAATTAATAATTAAAGCTATGCAGTTATTTGAGTTATTTTTCATATTCATAATATATTATTTATTCTTAAAATTTACTATTAATATTTAATGTTATAGTTATAATTCAAAATTAATATTTAAATTTAAAATGTTTTAATTTTAATAATATTTTAAATTTTTAAATTTCATTGAAGTTGAAGGAATTTAAATTTAAAGTAAAGTTAAATTATTAGTCTTATTTAATAATTTAAAATGATTTTTTTTTCAAATTCTAATTAACTTACCTCACCTCACTATTGAGGGTTTTAAGGCAAGGCAGGCCAGTCTTTCTTACTTTCTAATTTCTTCGGGAGAAATTCATCACCAAAATTTGACGTAGTGGTTTTTTATTTTTA
>MUZC01004473.1:414396-425430 GCA_002072015.1 Radix auricularia | reverse complement strand
AGGTTTTGGGCCCCCGGCCACCATTGAGTAGAAATTTTAAAAATGTATATAATTACTTTCCTTATTACCATCGCTGGGTGTTACTAAACAACTACAGAAGGCGTTATACTTTTACCTACACAGGAAATGGGTGAAGCAGTAATTTTCAGTTTTTAATAGCTCATTTAATAGAAAAACTACAGTGGGGCCTCCGAAATGCAGAAAATGATAATTTAAATATATATTCACCTATTACCATCGAAGAAGTGTACTCAACAACTTCCCAAAGATTAAAGATCTACATACTCGGCACAAAGGACAAATAATGATTTTCAATTTTTACAGATAAAGAGAAATAGTTTTTGGGCCCCAGCCCAACATAATTTGGAATTTTAAATTTCCTTTTCGTCCTGAGAGGGTATTCAACGATTTCCCATATTTTCATGCTCCTACCTACACGGGAAGTTGGAGACTTAGTGATAATTAATGATGGAGTGAGTGAGTGCCTTAAAAACTATATTTGGCCCTCAGACCCCCAGTAAGTTATATTTTTAATATGTTTTCACCTGCTACTATCGTGGAAGTGTATTTAAGACACCCCCCCCCAATAGTTGCACGCCTTAATCTATTCGGGAAATAAGAGAATTATAGATTTTCAATTTTATATATCTCATATTACAGAAAATAAACGGTCTTGGGGCCCGGCCCCCATGAGTGTGTATTTCGAAATTATTTTACACAAACTTTCGTCGTGATAGGGTACTAACAACTTCTTAAAATTCCATGCTCCTACCTACACAGAAAATTGGAGAAATAGTGATGAGTCGGATTTAATATTAGAACAACTATATTTTGGCCCAAGGCCCCTAATGAGAGGGAGTTTTAACATTCTTTTTGCCAATTTTTGCCGGGAGCGTGTACTCAAAACATTGCCAAAGTTTCATGCTCCTACCTGCACGGGAAATAGGAAAATTTGTGATTTTCAATTTTTATAGAGCCAATATAAGGAAAAAAATGTTTTTGGCCCCGGGCCCCACAGGAGCGAGATTTTTAAAATTATTTTTTGCCAATTTTTGTCGTGAGAGGGTACCCAACAACTTCCCAAAATTTCATGCTCTTACCTACACGGAACATAGGAGAATTAGTGATGAGTCGGTTTATATTATAAGAAAAACTATATTTGGGCCCCCGGCCCCCCATGAGAGGGAATTAAATCATTTTTTTTCCAATTTTATTCGGGAGCGTGTATTCAAACAATTTCCAAAGTTTCATGCTTCTACCTATACGGGAAATAGGAGAATTAGTTATTTCAATTTTTAAATAGCCCATATTAGGAAAAAAACGTTTAGGGTGACCCCGACCCCCATGAGTGGGAAATTTAACGATTTAAAAAAAAAAACTATCGTCGAGTGCACGTACTCAACAAATTTCCAAATTTGCATGCTTCCACATACACGGGAATGGGAAAAGTTTTGATTTTATTTTTTTATAGAGCCCATAAAAGGAAAAAAATGTTTTTGGGCCCCCGGCCCCACATAAGCGAGATTTATAAAATTCTTTTTCGCCAATTTTCGTCATGAGGGTACCCAACAACTTCTCAAAATTTCATGCTCCTACCTACACGGGAAGTTGGAGAATTAGTGATTAGGCGATTTTTAATATAAGAAAAACTATTTTTGGGCCCCCGGTCCCCCATGTGAGGGAATTTTGACGTTGTTTTTTTTTTGCCAGTTTTTGTCGGGAGCGTGTACTAAAAAAATTCCTAAGTTGCATGGTCCTACCTACACGGAAAATATGAGAATTAGTTATTTTCATTTTTTATATAGCTTATATCAGGAAAAAACGTTTTGGGCCCCGTCCCCCAGGAGTGGGAAATTTACCTTTTTTGTCCATTTTATCATCGTAAAGAGCATGTACTCAAAAGATTTCCAAAGTTTCGTGCTTCTAACTACACGGGAAATAGGAAAATTGGTGATTTTCGATTTTTATATAGCCCATATAAGGAAAAAATGTTTTAGGGCCCCCAGCCCCCTATGAGCGAATATTTTAAAATTCTTTTTCGCCAATTTTCGTCGTGAGAGGGTAACCAACACGTTCCCAAAGTTTCATGCTTCTGCCTACACGGGAAGTTGGAGAATTAGTGATTAGGCAATTTTTAATATAAGAAAAACTATTTTTGGGCCCCCGGTCCCCCATGTGAGGGAATTTTAATTTTCTTTTTGGCCAGTTTTTGTCGGGAGCGTGTACTAAAAAAATTCCTAAGTTGCATGGTCGTACCTACACGGAAAATATGAGAATTAGTGATTTTCATTTTTTATATAGCTCATATCAGGAAAAAACGTTTTTGGGTCCAGTCCCCCATAGGTGGGAAATTTACCTTTTTTGTCCATTTCATTATCGTAAAGAGCATGTACTCAAAAGATTTCCAAAGTTTCGTGCTTCTAACTACACGGGAAATAGGAAAATTGGTGGTTTTCGATTTTTACATAGCCCATATAAGGAAAAAAATGTTTTTGGGCCCCCGGCCCCACATGATTGAGATTTTCCAAATTCTTTTTTGCCGATTTTCGTATTCAGAGGGTACCCAACACTTTCCCAAAGTTTCATGATTCTACCTACACGGGAAATTGGAGAATTAGTGATGAATCAGTCAGTCAGTCAGTCAGTCAGGGCTTTCCCTTTTATTAGTATAGATTAATTACACATGAAATCATAACATATATATAATAATATATATTTTTTCTTTACAAATTAAGTTATAATTTTAAGTATAATAATTATTAACTTACCTTTATAATTTTGTAGTGTCTTGATAACTTGTTTTTTTAATCAGTGATCAGTAAAAAAGTATTTCTTTTTCTAGTAGTAAGTTGTAGTAGTAGTAGTAGTCTGCTGAGCACTATGTTCACAAGTATGATCAGAGTATCTGTCCGATTCAAATTTTGTCCTTTAAAGGGAAGCCGTCGCGTAGGTATTAATAGATTTGAAAGACTATTTGGTATGCTGATGATTTGTTTTCATTGTGAATAATCCAGTTTCATCTCTGATTTCGGGCCCATTAAGAGGAACTGATGCTTACTAATTTGACTAGACTAGAAGAAAGTGGCGTCCATTAAAATTTTGATCAGCTGCAAAGTCAAGTCACGTGATTTTTGTTTACCCCTTTAAAATCTGCATTCGCTAGCAAAATAGTGCGTTTGCTCGATGGAGCCACACGTGTATCGAGCGTGCGAGTCTGCGTGTGGCCTGACTCTTACATGAAAATATGTGAATACTAGTATTGTTATGTTTGATATGGTTTAACATTCAAACGGTTAACCTTAATAAGTTTATTTTCCAGGTTACGTACGTATAAATAATGTAAAAGTTCATTTGTATCACTTATTAAAGATTATGTGTTTTTTCTTTAGTTTACATTTTTAAAAAAGTGTTTGTTTTTTTTTTTTTTGTAATTCAATTAACACAAATTTATAATAATGTATCATGGTAGTATATATAAAAATTAAAATAAGATTTTTAAAAATTAAAATTTTAAACCTAAACTATTCTCTTTGAAGAACAACACAATGTTAGCATATTTTTTATCGGAGCGTTTTAATGCACAGATTACGGGCAAAACACAATAATGCGCACCAGAAGTTGCGATGAAATTCTAATTTAAGATAAAGTGTTCTTTTTCAATTACAAAATATAGACACAATTTCTACACCAATATAATTTAAAATATTGCTGTAGTTCTTAGAATATGTGTATACAAATTTCGTCATCGAAGTATGTCGAAGAAAATAATATAATGCCTTGAATGGTATTTGTTCATTTACCATAGTCTTCATTTCTTATTTAAATATGTTGGTCATTGCAATTAGCATTCTTATTTTTATCGTTTTAAAGTGATAGTTATTTAATAAGTGTTTTTTTCCTGACTTGAGCTTAAGTTTTAATAAAAATGTATTCTGACTTGAGCTTAAGTTTTAATAAATATGTATTCTGGCTTGAGCTAAAGTTTTAATAAATATGTATTCTGGCTTTAGCTAAAGTTTTAATAAATATGTATTCTGGCTTGAGCTAAAGTTTTAATAAATATGTATTTTGGCTTGAGCTAAAGTTTTAATAAATATGTATTCTGACTTGAGCTTAAGTTTTATTAAACAAGAACATTAAACTTTAATAAAAGAAATCCTTTGACTTTATAAAAGAAACTATTAAACTATTGGTAATATATATGTAAGTTTTGGTAAGTTATTAATTTTAAAATCCTAAATATTCTAATTAAATGTCGCATAAAACACTTCGGGATTATTTTCAATTGATTTCTTCCTACCTAAAGATTTTGTAATTTAAAAAAAAATGTTTAAATAAAGAAAGTTAATAGGCCTTGTCTTAAATCTATCTTTCAACACCTGACTTCAACATGAATTTTTGTGTGGTCCTGTACTACTATCTTACAACATCATACTTCTACATGAAACAGTGTGAGGTCCTGTACTACTATCTTATAACACCAGATTTGTACAGTAAACTTTGTGTGGTCCTGTACTACTATCTTACAACACCCGACTTCAACATGAATTTTTGTGTGGTCCTGTACTACTATCTTACACCACCAGACTTCAACATGAATTTTTGTGTGGTCCTGTACTACTATCTTACAACATCATACTTCTACATGAAACAGTGTGAGGTCCTGTACTACTATCTTATAACACCAGATTTGTACAGAAAACGTTGTGTGGTCCTGTACTACTATCTTACAACACCCGACTTCAACATGAATTTTTGTGTGGTCCTGTACTACTATCTTACACCACCAGACTTCTACATGAAACTTTGTGTGGTCCTGTACTACTATCTTCCAACACCAGACTTCTACATGAAACTTTGTGTGGTCCTGTACTACTATCTTACAACACCAGACTTGTACATGAAACTTTGTGTGGTCCTGTACTACTATCTTACAACACCAGACTTCTACATGAAACTTTGTGTGGTCCTGTACTACTATCTTACAACACCAGACTTGTATATAAAACTTTGTGTGGTCCTGTACTACTAACTTACAACACCAGACTTGTATATAAAACTTTGTATGGTCCTGTACTACTATCTCAAAACACCAGACTTGTATATAAAACTTTGTGTGGTCCTGTACTACTATCTTACAACACCAGACTTGTACATGAAACTTTGTGTGGTCCTGTACTACTATCTTACATCACCAGACTTCTACATGAAACGTTGTGTGGTCCTGTACTACTATCTTACAACACCAGACTTGTACATGAAACTTTGTGTGGTCCTGTACTACTATCTTACAACACCAGACTTGTACATGAAACGGTGTGTGGTCCTGTACTACTATCTAACAACACAAGACTTTTCCATGAAACTTTGTGTGGTCCTGTACTACTATCTTACAACACCCGACTTGTACACGAAACAGTGGGTGGCCATGTACTACTATCTTACAACACCAGACTTCTACACGAAACAGTGGGTTGCCCTGTACTACTATCTTACAACACCCGACTTCTACACGAAACAGTGGGTGGCCCTGTACTACTATCTTACAACACCAGACTTCTACATGAAACTTTTTGTGGTCATGTACTACTATCTTACAACACCCGACTTGTACATGAAACTTTGTGTGGTCCTTACTACTATCTTACAACACCCGACTTGTACATGAACCTTTGTGTGGTCCTGTACTACTATCTAACAACACAAGACTTTTCCATGAAACTTTGTGTGGTCCTGTACTACTATCTTACAACACCCGACTTGTACATGAAACTTTGTGAAGTCTTGTACTACTATCTTACAACACCCGACTTGTACATGAAACTTTGTGTGGTCCTGTACTACTATCTAACAACACAAGACTTTTCCATGAAACTTTGTGTGATCCTGTAACGTCAGTCTTAACGAGTGGCTTGTGTTAGATCAGAAATAATATAATCTATTCGAAGATAAAGGCTCTAGGGATACTAAGTCATACGTAAATAAATCACGTAAGTAATTTATGTCAAAAATATCTATAGCATCTTTTCGTCCTCAAGGAACGATGACATCGACTCCTGCTCCTCCCCCCCCCCACCCACAATTTCCCTTTCTCCAATCTCTTCTCTTAGCAAAGTGGTTCTTAACCTTTTTGGAAGTTCCGAACCCCACCAGTTTCATATGCACATTCACAGAACCCTTCATTATTAATAGTAATATAGATGCCTTGAGTCGGGTGCTGTCTTGACCTCCCTCCGCCGAACCCCGGCAACTGACTCACCGAACCCCTAGGGTTCGATCGAACCCACGTTAAGAACCACTGTCTTAGCACAAGTTGTGAGTGTGGCTTCTGATACTTGAATGCCATCAAAAATGTTTGTCCATCAGAGATCATGCTCCTCACGTCAATCAATCACGTCAAAGATCATGTCGATAATTACATCAACTATAATGTTATAAATCATGTCAATAATCCCGTCATTAATCACGTCAATAATCATGTCAATAATTTAGTCAATAAACTGTGTCAATAAATAACTTCAATAATCATCTCTCCCACCTAAACAAAGAAACAATTATCAAATTATCCGCCAACAAACGGCTAATACTAACATACTCATGTTTCTTATTATCAAAGACACTGACCCACCCAAGTTACACCCAACTAAACAAATAAAAAAATACCAAAGTATATGTCAACAAAAGGCTAATACTAACATACTTATGTTTCTTATTATCAAAGACACTGACCCTTTCAACTAAACAAAGAAACAATTATCAAATTACCCGTCAACAAACAGCTAATACTAACATACTCATATTTCTTATTATCAAAGACACTGACCCACCCAAGTTACACCCAACTAAACAAAGAAAAAATTACCAAAGTATATGTCAACAAAAGGCTAATACTAACATACTTATGTTTCTTATTATCAAAGACACTGACCCACCCAACTAAACAAAGAAACAATTATCAAATTACTCGTCAACAAACAGCTAATACTAACATTCTCATGTTTCTTATTATCAAAGACCCACCCGACTAAACAAAGAAACAATTACCAAAAGCTAATACTAACATACCCAAGTCTTTGTTGTTTTTTAATCCATCACATTAGTCACGTGACTTGTCAGCTTTCAGTTTCCCTTGGTGACTTGTTGCCCTATTCTTACACAAAAAGTATGTTCAGATGTCAGACAAAAGTTAGTTGGGGTGTCATGGGGACAGTTTTAAACTCGATACAATTTGGTCTGGTGTCTGAACTTACGTATCATAAGGCACAAGAAGGATGAAATAAGACATGCCCAATGTTTTAATTTACCAATGTCAAGAGACATATTTATTGAATTATCAATCACAAAAAAAGAAATTAATGTATCTACACATCTGTATAGACATCTAGTACTAAACTACCCATTTATACATAGATATTTAGTACTATACTACCTATTTATATAAAGATCAAGTACAAAACTACCCATTTATATAAACATCTAGTACTAAATTATTTATCTATATACACATCTAATACTAAACGACCCATCTATATAGACATTTAGTACTAAATTATCCATCTCTATAGACATCTAGTATGAAACTATCCAACTATATAGACATCTGGTACTAAACTACCAATCAATATAAACAGTCTAAATTGATCATCTCAACAGGCATTAGTTTCCAAACTTGTTCATCCCTAAGAATGACTAGTACTGTACTACCAATGTCAGCAGTTTATTTTACTAGCCCTAAAACCGAATGGCTAGTTTAGCTAAGACTAGAACTTAATTACACATTTTTTTATTGAATGTTCATAACTTACATCAAATTGTTAATTCCAAAAATACAGTCAGCCTCATTGTTATTTGTTCATTAAAATTGTAACAGCTTAGTTCTTTGTAAAAATATATGTCATGCAGTCTATTAGATAGTCTATAAAGGCAATCAGTCTATCAGTTTATAAAGCCAATATGTCATGCAGTCTATCAGACAGTCTTTTAGACTGTCTATAAAGGCAACATGTCATGTAGTCAAAAAGTTTCTAGAGGCAGATGGTCATGTAGTCTATCAGATTGTCTATAAAAGGCATATGCCATGTAGTCTATCAGACAGTCTATAAAGGTAATCTGTAATGTAGTCTTTTAGTCTATAAAGGCAATCTTCCATGTAGTGTATTAGTCTATAAAGGCAATCTTCCATGTAGTGTATATGTCTATAAGGGCATTCTGTCATGTATCATTTCAGTCTATAAAGGCAACCTGTCATGTAGTCTATTAGTCTATAAAGGCAAGATGTCATGTAGGCTATTAGTCTATAAAGGCAATCTGTCATGTAGTCTATTAGTCTATAAAGGCAATCTGTCATGTAGTCTATTAGTCTATAAAGGCAATCTGTCATGTAGTCTATTAGTCTATAAAGGCATTCTGTCATGTATCATTTCAGTCTATAAAGTCAATCTGTCATGTTTCATTGTTTAGCTAAAAATTTTAAGTCGCAGTATTTCCATAGTCTCAAAATTTTATGACATCACAATGCAAATCTCTTCTGATATGCAAGAGGTAAGAAAAAAAAACTATTTATTATATATGAATATATACGTTAATAATATTTCTTTGAGAAAAATTTATGTTAGAAAAAAAATTATTGATACATTTTGAAAAGACATCGGAAAAATGTATTTATAAGTTCCTTCTAGAAATGTGATGGCAAACCTATGTCATTCCTTCTAGAAATGTGATGGTACATCTATGTCGTTCCTTCTAGAAATGTTTCTATTTATAATAAATACGTTTTAAAGCCAAGTGCTACTAAAACTATTTTGTATTGTTGACTGACAGGAATTGTGCTTTTGCCCAGGGACTGGTGCATTTTTTGCCTGTAAGGACACGCCATACCCTACATCCCAAAAATATTTGACAAGAATTCAATTAGATAAATGCTACATGTTAACATACGGACATAGTAGCGACACGCCATGGCCTACATCCCAAAAACATTTGACAAGAATTCAGTTAGATAAATGCTACATGTTAACACACGGACATAGTAGCGACACGCCATGGCCTACATCCCAAAAACATTTGACGTGAATTCAGTTAGATAAATGCTACATGTTAACATACGGACATAGTAGCGACACGCCATGGCCTACATCCCAAAAAATTTGACGTGAATTCAGTTAGATAAATGCTACATGTTAACATACGGACATAGTAGCGACACGCCATGGCCTACATCCAAAAAATATTTGACAAGAATTCAATTAGATAAATGCTACATGTTAACAACCAGTTTTAAAAATAATAGTCGCTTGTCTTTTACTTGTCTTCAGAATTTTTTTTATGATCGTAGTCGATAACTAGTTTACTTTACCAAATTATGTTCTTTATGATCGTAGTCGGTAGCTTGTTTACTTTACCAAACTATGTTCTTTATGATCGTAGTCGGTAGCTTGTTTACTTTACCAAACTATGTTCTTTATGATCTTAGTCGGTAACTAGTTTACTTTACCAAACTATGTTCTTTATGATCATTGTCAGTAACTAGTTTTACCAAAATATGTTCTTTATGATCGTAGTCGGTAACTAGTTTACGGTGGGTATGTAATTTTAACTTATAAATACTGGCAATAAATTAGACAATAAATCAGATAATAATTAACGTCAATAAATCAAGTCAATAAATCACATCAATAAATCACACTGAAAGTTTATAAATATATTGACATTAAAATAACTTATCATATTTTGTAGAATTTGTTATAGAAATTATTATTAGATTGTGGAAAAACTTAGAATTTGACATAGGGAGTTATCTCTCTTATACTGTAACGATTTCTTAAGTAACGTCTTACCAAATATCTACACACGTCGGTTCTATTGAAATCACAAGTATTATCTATGTATGACATGTTTCAAGGTACGATAATTATAAAGAATTTTGTTACTACTTAAAAGGAGATTGACACAACCAATCAAAAACAAAGAAACTACCAGCAAGTTGTTGAGTTTGTTGTTGAGCCTTCTCGGCCATGAGGAACATCCAAAGGTCATCTTCGGTGTCTGCACTTACTCCTAGGACATAGGCCACCTACAAGAGGCCTCCAGGCATCTCTGTCCTGGGCCAGTTTCTCCAGGATCTTCCATTCGTGGCCAATTATCTTGATGTCTGCCTCCAAATCTCGCTGCAAAAGTGTTTCTGGGACAGTGTATTTTCCGTTTACCCTGTAGGATACATTTTTATAAGTATCTCTATTAAGGTTACTTTTCAGTGACTTGTTTAATGATTATATTAGTAACTAAGTAAATATAAAATATATTGTTTTTATTTCTACATTAGTTACTAAATGTTTTTATCATTATAAAATAGCATAAAATAAATACAAGATTAATTTTTTTTCTTATCTAGTGTCCGTTAGTTGGGACTAAAATAATTGCATTTGATTTTTATTGTATCCCTAATTTTAGGGATGAGTTAAGTGGCAATGCCACTTATACATATCCAAATATACTGATTTACAAAGCGCTTTTGTAACAGATTAACATACATATAGATTAAACTTAATAAGTTAATTTTATAGGTTAGAAATTATATATTTTGTAATAGTTAATTTGTATTATTTATTTAAAATGTATGTGTGTGAATTTCAGTTTAAATTATTAAAATAAAATATTTTGTTTTAAATTTCAGCTAAAACAACTATATAATAATTTCTCACCATATTATAAATTAGATTTAAAAAATTTAAAATTAAAACATTCCAAACTATATTCTCTAAAAAACAACACAATTTAAGCATACTTGTGTATCGGATCTTTTTGATGCAGAGATTATGGCAATACACAATAATGCGCATCAGAAGTTGTCAACAAATTCTATTTTAAGATTGTGTTCTTTTTAACAATAAAATATAGACACAATTTCTACACGAATATAATTTACAATATTGCTGTAATTCTAATACTATGTAGTCTATATACAGATTGTTTCATCGATCAATGGTTAAGATAATAATATAGTGCCTTGATTGGTATTTATGGTCTTCATTTCAC
>MUZC01004473.1:401591-414296 GCA_002072015.1 Radix auricularia | reverse complement strand
TTTTATTCTGACTTTAATAAAAGATGTCCTTTGAACTTATTACAAAGTAATATGTATCTATTGTTAATATATATGGACGTTTTTGTCAGTTTATTAACTTTAATAAAAGACGTCCTTTGAACTTATTACAAAGTAATATGTATCTATTGTTAATATATATGGACGTTTTTGTCAGTTTATTAACTTTAATCGATTTACATGCTAATTAATGGTCACGAAATATACTTTCTTTGGACTGCTTTTAACTGATGAAAAAAATGTTTAAATAATGAAAGCTAACAGGCGTTGTCTTACTATTATCTTACAACACCGGACTTGTACATGGAACTGTGTGCGGTCCTGTACTACTATCTTACAACACAAGACTTGTACATGAAACTTTGTGTGGTCGTGTACTATTATCTTACAACACGAGACTTGTACATGAAACTTTGTTCGGTCCTGTACTACTATCTTACAACACCAGACTTGTACATGAAACTTTGTGTGGTCGTGTACTACTATTTTACAACACCAGACTTCTACATGAAACTTTGTGTGGTCGTGTACTACTATCTTACAACACCAGACTTCTACATAAAACTTTGTGTGGTCGTGTACTACTATCTTACAACACCAGCCTTCTGCATAAAACTTTGTGTGGTCATGTACTACTATCTTACAACACCAGACTTCTACATGAAACTTTGTGTGGTCCTGTACTACTATCTTACAACACCAGACATGTACAAGAAATTGTGTGTGGTCGTGTACTACTATCTTACAAAACCAGACTTCTACATGAAACTTTGTGTGGTCCTGTACTACTATCTTACAACACCAGACTTCTACATGAAACTTTGTGTGGTCGTGTACTACTATCTTACAACACCAGACTTCTACATGAAACATTGTGTAGTCCTGTACTACTATCTTACAACACCAGACTTGTACATAACACTTTGTGTTGTCCTGTACTGTCAGTCTTAACGTGTGTCTTATGTTAGATCAGAAATAATATTATCTAAACAAAGATAAAAACTTTATGAAAAGTAAGTCATTGTAAAATATAAATTTTGTCAATAATTCATGTAACTAATTCATCTCAAAAATATATATGGCATCAGTTCCTCATCAAGGGACAAAAGCGTTTACTCCCGCTCTGTTCTCCTCTTCCCCTTTCTCCAGGCTCTTCTCTCTTCACTCCTAGTTGTGTTGATGGCTTTAACTACTTGAAAATGTGTGTCCATCAGAGGGCATGTTTTATGTGGTAGGTGTCTTCTAAAACTAATTTGTGTCCATCAGAGGGCATGTACTATGTGGTATGTGTCTTCTAAAACTAATTTGTGTCCATCAGAGGGCATGTATTGTGTGGTATGTGTCTTCTAAAACTAATTTGTGTCCATCAGAGGGCATGTATTGTTTGGTATGTGTCTTCTAAAACTAAATGGTGTCCATCATAGGGCATGTATTGTGTGGTATGTGTCTTCTAAAACTAATTTGTGTCCGTGAGAGGGCATGTATTATGTGGTATGTGTCTTCTAAAACTAATTTGTGTCCATCAGAGGGCATGTATTGTTTGGTATGTGTCTTCTAAAACTAAATGGTGTCCATCATAGGGCATGTATTGTGTGGTATGTGTCTTCTAAAACTAATTTGTGTCCAACAGAGGGCATGTATTGTTTGGTATGTGTCTTCTAAAACTAAATGGTGTCCATCATAGGGCATGTATTGTGTGGTATGTGTCTTCTAAAACTAGTTTGTGTCCATCAGAGGGCATGTATATTATGTGGTATGTGTCTTCTAAAACAAATTTGTGTCCATTAGAGGCCATGTATATTATGTTGTTTGTGGCGTATAAAACTAATGTTAATTTAATAAAAGTCATGGACCAACCAGACATTTTGTATTCATTATCTATTACTCAAGAAATATAACGTTCATTTCTAAAGAAATAAATTTACATATCTTCCAAAAATGAGAATTGCGGGTCCTCTGCACTGGCAAACCCCAGGGACATTTTGCTAATCACACAATTCCTTGCTCGTTAGTGGTGGCTAAATAAAACTTGTCAACTCTACTTCACTTGTACCATAGTCCGCCATAGACTGAAAAGGGCGTGTACTCTTTATTTGCTTTGTTTTGTATCTTGTAATTATATCAATTAAGAAACGAAAACATGTGTAGTGTTGTCTACATTATATCAATAAAGAAACGATAAATTTGTGTAGTGTTGTCTACATTATATCAATAAAGAAACGATAACATGTGTAATTTTGTCTACATTATATCAATCAATAAACGATAATATATGTAGTGTTATCTACATTACATCAATAAAGAAACGATAACATGTGTAATTTTGTCTACATTATATCAATAAAGAAACATTAACATATGTAATGTTATCTAGATTGTAAGATAGACCAGATAAGAATATTGAACTGATGATTTAATCATACAGTTTTAGACAAAAGTAATTATAACACTTAAATATTGCTATATCTCAGTTGAGGATTTGTTCCCGGGGCCTGAGGAGTCCCCGAGTCACTCAGCTCTGAGTGTGTACCTAACTAGACAATAGTTAGGTGGCTGGGGTAATGTGTGGAACTTCTATAGCCGGGGCCCGAGGAGTCCCCGAGTCACTCAGCTCTGAATGTGTACCTAACTAGACAATAGTTAGGCGGCTGGGGTAATGTGTGGAACTTCTATAGCCGTGGCCCGAGGAGTCCCCGAGTCACTCAGCTCTGAATGTTTACCTAACTAGACAATAGTTAGGTGGCTGGGGCAATGTGTGGAACCTCTATAACCGTGGCCTGTGGAGTCCCCGAGTCACTCAGCTCTGAATGTTTACCTAACTAGACAATAGTTAGCCGGTTGGAGTAATGTGTGGAACTTCTATAGCCGGGGCCCGATGAGTCCCCGAGTCACTCAGCTCTGAATGTTTACCTAACTAGACAATAGTTAGGCGGCTGGGGTAATGTGTGGAACCTTTATAGCCGGGGCCCGAGGAGTCACCGAGTCACTCAGCTCTGAATGACCTAACAAGACAATAGTTAGGTGGCTGGGGTAATTTGTGGAACTTCTATAGCCGGGGCCCGAGGAGTCCCCGAGTCACTCAGCTCTGAATGTGTACCTAACAAGACAATAGTTAGGTGGTTGGGGTAATGTGTGGAACTTCTATAGCCGGGGCCCGAGGAGTCCCCGAGTCACTCAGCTCTGAATGTGTACCTAACAAGACAATAGTTAGGTGGCTGGGGTAATGTGTGGAACTTCTATAGCCGGGGCCCGAGGAGTCCCCGAGTCACTCAGCTCTGTATGTGTACCTAACAAGACAATAGTTAGGTGGCTGGGGTAATGTGTGGAACATCTATAGCCGGGGCCCGAGGAGTCCCCGAGTCACTCAGCTCTGAATGGGTACCTAACTAGACCGTAGTTAGGTGGCTGGGGTAATGTGTGGAACCTCTATAGCCGTGGCCTGGGGAGTCCTCGAGTCACTCAGCTCTGAATGTTTACCTAACTAGACAATAGTTAGGTGGCTGGGGTAATGTGTGGAACCTCTATAGCCGTGGCCTGTGACAGCTGCATCACTTGCCAACAGAACATCTCTCATGGTCTGTGGAATAAATTATCTTCTGCATAGAAGGAGCGTCTGTATATCCAAGAAAACATGGGCTGAGAGAGACTACAAAAGAGACGAGGCAATAAGATCATGTAGGATTGCAGTCAAGAGAACTTTAAAAGGATTAAAGAAGACCCTCTAGTCTAACGGATAGTTATTTTAATTTAGATTGAATTAGGATTCTTGTAAGACTTAGAGTCAAATTAGTATTTTTACTTTACAGCTTGTAAAAGACATTGCATTTGATTCAGAAAAGTTGTAGTAATTTGTCATTAAAAATTGAAATGGATTTTTTTTAGAAAATTTAAAATGACTTTGTTTTGCGCGTTATTTTTTAAACATTACTATAAATATTATATTACATAATAATGTGTAAACTTGCTATTTATTTGTAGAGACAAAATTCTTATAAGTGAACGTTTCAATATTTACAAAGTCTGTTGAATCTATTAAATCAGGTAAGAAACTAAATCAACCCGTGCTCAAAATATATTGTAAGGTTCTTAGACAAGAATGTAATAACTTTTATTTTAATTAAATCCTTTATATTAACTTGTGGTTTCTGAGCCGTACGTGTGAGCAGAAAAAAATTGGATTGATTATTAATAAATTTCAACGTAAGCAAGGGTGCTGAAATTTTGCATGCACACTTGTGTCTATATTAAAAAAAAATCATGTTAAGGACGTGTTAGCGCATTTTCGTATTATGTATCAGTACTTATGTTAGATATCAGAATTATGTAGTTATCAGTAATTGTGTTTAGATTTTAGACATATTTTTATGAATTTTCTTGTGTAATGAATATACCTGACATTTTTTTATTTAAAAGTCATTTCTTTACATTTAAAAAAAAAATTATTTTATCTTTAAACCAACTACAAGTCAGCACAAAAATATGACGTAAAACTCTCTAAATTTTACACATATTCTTATGACGTCAACTAAAAAAAAAAAACTAATTCTTTTGCACCCTTTCGCACCACTCTTCAATGCTTGAAGAATTGTGGACTCGACTTCCGGCAATGGTGGCCGTTCCCTGCGCTAGTGTTACCTCTCGATTCGAAATATTTTTTGGTAGTTTTAACGGGGTTTTTTAACGGATCGAGTAACTGAGTGTTAATGCACAAATGGCAGGTCAGGGCATACAAAAAACATGTATACATCATGGGTCTAGTATGGATGCTTTGATCAAGGGTGATGACGAACGGAAGTCTAAAACATTATTTTTCAAGCATTAAATAGTGGTGCGAAAGCGTGCAAAAGAATTAGGTATTTTTTTGTTGACGTCATTAGAATATGTGTAAAAGTGTAGAGAGTTTTACGTCTTCATTTGTGGTGACTTATAGGGATCGAGTTCAGTGGAATGCCACTGACATAAATGTACTTTAAATTAGTGAAGACTGTTATGTGTCTAAAAAAAGTTAAACATAGATATAGGTTAAACATTGAAAGTTAATTTTAAAGTCTACGTTAGTATAAATAATAAAAAGGTTAATAAATTAATTTTATCCAAATTCTCTTTGTTTCAACTTTTCTTTTAAAATTACTAAAAAAAAGGTGTATTAAAAAATTAAACTAACACAAGCTTATAAAAATGTCAAACAGTACAGTATTGTATAAAAAAATTTTTTAAATTCCACTAAAGAGATTAAGTTTCGTGCCTCCCATCCTATCTTTCCTCAAGAACAACACAATGTTAACATATATTTGTCGGATTTTTAAAAAACTGGTTTGGACTAAAATCATGGCAGTTGAACGTTATTTTATCACCAATTATATGGCTTTAAGGTATGCCACATATATACACTTATAAAATGGGGTAATCAACTTTATGCAGTTAAA
This sequence comes from Radix auricularia, assembly GCA_002072015.1. Lineage (NCBI taxonomy): Eukaryota > Metazoa > Mollusca > Gastropoda > Lymnaeidae > Radix > Radix auricularia. Next base: position 408,852 of record MUZC01004473.1, on the reverse strand, counting down.
AAGACAAATATTTATAAAAGATTTAACTTACGATATTAATTTTATAATTTACCTTCGTTTCAATAAATGTAACAGTTAAAGTGAGAAACAGTATAAAATAGAGAAAGGATTAGGATTTTGTTCTAAACTAGTGTTACATAGTTGGGACGAAAATTATGATATATGAATGTTATTTTATCCCTATTTATAGGGATCGAGTTCAGTTGCATGCAACTGACACAACTTTACATACTGTGTAGTGGACATATATACATACTTAACTTTACTTAAATATACATATAGGTTAAACAATGTAAGTTGATTTTAAGATTTAGGTAAGTATAAATAATGAAAAAGTTAAAATGTTAATTTTAATGAAATTCTCTTTGTTTCAACTTCCTTTTAAAATTACTAAAATGAAATATATTTTAAAACATTTAAACTAACAAAAGTTTATAAAAGCGTCACACAGTATAGTAGTGTATAAAAATATTAAAATTGCATTAAAAATATTAAGTTTCGTGCCTTCTATCCTAACTTTTCTCAAGAACAACACAATGTTAACATATATTTGTATCGGAGCATTTTGGTGCAGAGATTACTAGCAATACACAATAAGGCGCATCAGATGTGCAATAAAATTATATCACTAGATAAAGTGCTCTTCCTGACTTTCAAATTATAGACACAATTACTTCAAAGATAAAGTTCAAAATATTGCTGTTGTATTAAAAATATTTGTATAGAAATGGTGTGATTTTATGTCTGACACGTAAACACTGAAGTTTTATCTTATATAACCACATGTTACATTATTAAATTCATTTTGTTGACATATTGGATTTTAAATTGGTCACTGAGCGAAAGATATTGTTTAATAACACCTACTGATACAGGACAACCAGCCTGTTACAATTGTTTCTATATTTGTACATCATGGCACATTACTATATTGTGTTTCTATATTCTTGAATATATAGAATACACGTAGAATCTACATATTATATTTATATCTTGTAAAGTGCTTAAGCCATGCTTTACTTTGAAATCCTTTGTTAACTCATGGTGTCTGCTTGAGCCTTTGATTGTTTGCTTGCTTGTTAGCTAGCAAGCTGACATTTTGAAGGCAGACTTTAGGCAATGATAAGATGTATCAAAATTTCAGATAAATCGAATGTGCTATAATGGGGCGTACTATATTGATTAGCCTTAATGACCTCTCGTGCAGTAAGGTGCGTAATATATTGATATTACTTTTAAAGATGTATTCACGATCGGTGCACATTATATTGAGCATTTTTACAATACATAACTTAAATTAATGTCTCGTATTTTCAGGGTTTTTAAAATTTAACCATAAAATTATATTCAAATTTTATTCATTTCTTTTATTGCATTATTTCATTGCTTAGTTTTGTTTCATTATTTTAATTGTATTTAAATTAAAATAAAATAATTCCACTAAATAAGTTAACAATTTATATTTGTAAGTAAATTTTATGACAACAGGAATTGTAAATACTAGTATCAAGCAGCAAAGACTTAAGAAATAAGAAAAATAAAGTTGGGGGCAACTAAATTTCTATCCTGGCAATATAACGAACATACTCAAGAATGTTTAAAAATCATTTATGTAAATGTAATGTACAAGTCAACACTAAGTCAAAAAATACAACACAGAAAAGTATTGAAATAAATAGTGTTATTCTGTTCTATTTAAGGCTACATAAATATAAGTAAGAACAATAAAGCATGTACTAACTAAAATGTATGTAGATTACATTATTTACATGTAAGTTAAGTAAAAGTATTTCTTAGTTACTTCTAGTTACTTCTAGTAGTGGATAAAAGAAATAGATAAAATTGATATAAAAGCTGGGATCAAATAATGTATCAAAACCTAACATTTTTAAGTTCAGTATTTTTCTCAAGCAAATATTTTATATGCTTTGTTGATTCTGTGTAAATTTGTTTTAAAAAAAGAGGTGGGGTATTACCTATGCCTATACATGTACTATCCTTACAAAAGGAAACTAAATATTAATAGTTAAAGATAAGGAATGCACAATTTTTTGAATAAACTAATACCACAATTTATAAAGATGGCTTAGTTTAAAACAATACAAATATACAACGACCAATAAAGTTTGAAAACATATGCCTATATAAGTAATATCTAGATTTATACGCTTTTCAAGCCAAGACTTAGTCTTAGAATACCAAGAGTGACCAAGACTAATGTTAATAGTAATAATAGTGATATCTTATGTGTTACAGACGCTTATTTTATACAGAAGATTATTGCGTCCTACGTTTATCTATTGTCTATTGTTTAAAATTTTTGTGCTTAGATCCGTATTCTTATTAGAGTTTTAAATGATGATAAAGTATTAGCTTTATATTTAAATTATATTATGATTTAAATATATTGGTTTATATTGTACAATAATAAATGTCATGGACTGGGACTGTAATACCTGTATTACTATCACTACTAATATTGATAGTAGTAAGTAGTACTAGTAGTATAGTACAGTAATAGTCATAGTATTTAATAGCCTATAATATGCTTACATGTATATCCAATATGTCATGTACTGAGATTGGTCAATATTATATTTAACTCAGTGGACTTAACTATTCTAAAATACAAACCTAAAATCATCTAAAATATAAACTTAAAATAATCTAAAATATAAACTTAAAATAATCTAAAATATAAACTTAAAATTATCTAAAATATAAACTTAAAATCAATGATCGACATGAAAAACAATAAGGCTGGCACTGAGACTCGAGAATATTTCACTGAATTCTCCCTTCAGTGTCGAACTATTAATATCATTCTGGGGATAACGCCTCCCTTAGTATTAACAAACTAAAACTGCCGAGCAGTGCTGCCAGCGCTAGGTTTTTCAACCTAGATCTAGGTTTTTTTGACCTCGTCTAGGTTTCTAGGTTTTTTATTTCAAAAATAGTCATAATCTAGGTTTTTTTATAAATTGTTTTTTTTAGTAAATATTCTATGTGAAAGAAACAAAATAATTAAATATATGGAATTAACATTCTAAATAATTTGATTTTTCAAAAATAAGCAGTATGTAGCAACAGTATTTTTAGCCGCTCTTTGATGTTTCATTATTATATCTTTCATAATCTATGGCTCTATGCTACTAAATTCGAAAGGTGGCGCCATATGTCTGTACTGTACAATTGTGGTCAGTGATATTTACGTTAACGAGAATAAGAATAAGAACGAAAATTATTGGAAATTCGTTAACGATAACGATAATAAGAACAAAAATTATTTTGAGAACGATAATAGAATAGAAATAAAAAATAATTTTCATGAATAGAATAGTAAAAATAACGAAAATTAGTATTGAACGAATGTCTCGTGGAATATGTTCCGCCATTTGCGCCGAATCCCGTGTTTTAATGTTGACACATTCGTCCAGTCATTTCCGTTAAAATCCATATTTTGTATTGTAGTAAAGTAAAGCGCTAAAGCATTTCTTTATGATCGGTTACTTCCGTCTCAAAACTTTCGCCGGTTTATTTTTTCGATTTTTATTTGTGATTTATTTTGGACGAGTACATTTTGTTTCTGAAAACAATGAGTTCATTATCAAGGATATTAGCTGGAAGAAAGAAGGGGAGTTTGGTGTGGGATTACTTTACATATATTGAGCAGGAAGGGAAAGCGAAATGTAAAGTTGTTATTGTGTGGTGCAGTCCGACACCCAATCACTGTCTACTATAATCCCATCACTGGTAAATCTGGAATGTCAACTTGAACAGTCCCCAGCACCGAAGATCCTAACAAGCAGGCTTCTGTGTGATTTTAGAAGCAGATTTGAATTCATTTTAAATCCTGAATGTATCAGTTTTAATCCTTTGCCTGTTGCTGCATGCCTACTTGATCCTAGCCTTGCTGATGTTCTTTTCTCACCCGACTTGTCACCACTTTTAAATGCGGCAAAAATGATCACCTATACTCTAATTGGTTCAGAGTCATCCTCATCTTCATCTGAGATTCCATTGGAACCTGGTTTATCTTCACCTCTTCCAGCACTGCAAAGGTTCAAGTTTCTCGCTACCCGGCTTGTTGAAAATGCCACAACTTCATCACCAAGTCAGGACACTGTACAATGTCAGTTGAATCGATATATAACAGACACTACAGACAGGAATACTTGTACAACGACAACGGATTCTCTGGTTTTCTGGCACAACAGAAAAGCAACTTCCAGAAAACTGTCAAAAATCTCTGAGGATTTGTTAACGGCACCTGCTTCGCAGGCATACGTAGAACAAATTTTGTCTCTGTGTGGAATGTAAACCACTGGGAGGCGAAATAAAGTGCAAACATCCCTTGAAATGAGACAAGAACATTGCTCAACTGTGATAAGCTTGTTCTTATTTTATCACTGATAACTCAAACTGTTGGAACATTGTGTCTGATGAACAGCTGACTTATTTTTAATTTCTTATGTAGATAATATAGACTGTAAAAATGTAGAACTTGATAGTTGATACTGGATAGAAGCAGCTATCTATATGATAGCTATAAAGTGTTTTTTATTGAAATAAAGTTGTTATAAATATTCAAATTCGTAAAGTTTGACTGTTCGACCCTCGATTATGAAAATAACAATAGAAAATATTTCAGAACTTGAATAAGAATAAGAATTGAAATTATTTCAGAACTTGAATAAGAATTGAAATTATTTCAGAACTTGAATAAGAATAAGAATTGAAATTATTTCAGAACTTGAATAAGAATAAGAATAGAAACTAATTACAGCGAATAGAATAAAAATAAGAATTGAAATTATTTTTAGAACTGAAATATCACTGATTGTGGTACAAGATAAAATAATTTGATGGGCAATAATATTCAATTTTATTAGACTATAAGAGGCTCTAGCTTTTAGCATTGTCTTCTGTCGGTGATGAGAGAATAAGCTCTCTAAAGATAATTTATAATATAATACAAGACAGATAGTCATAGTGAATTATTTCAAGAATGCTGATATGATTGCCAAGGATTTATAAAGATGATGACATAAGTGATATAAAATTCAAATGTAAGTATATTTTAAAAATAGTTATGTAGAATATTTTACTAAATGCCAATGCCAAAACGATTTTGGGGAAGGATGAAATGTAGTCACTTTTCTGAGATTTGTGACAAAGGTAAGGGGGCTGTTTAAGAACGGTGACTGTGACGTCACTTTAAAAAAACGCGCAACTTTAAAAGAAAGCTCCACTTTAATATTTGATTCCTAACTATTTAGTGACGTTTTAAATGGGTTCACATCCTTTACGCTATTGGATTGCACCCTTACACTTACACTAAATACAAACTTGAATAATACTTGACAATAAAATTATTTGAGATATGCTCTATTTGAAATAAGGGGGTGGGGTGGGGGAGTTTGTGACGTCATTTTTGTTTATTTTTAGCATGTCTAGGTTTTTTTTCACCATTTTTCCTTCTGATCTAGGTTTATTTTGACGTGTTGGCTAGGTTTTTCCTAAAATTGTTGCTGGCAGCACTGCTGCCGAGCACAATTTCCTGAGAATGAGCAATGCAATCAGAGAATCTGTCTGATTCAAATTGTGTCATTTAAAGTGAAGACGTCACGTTGGTATTATTAAATTTGAAAGACTATTTGGTATGCTGACGATATGTTTTCATTGTGATAATTCCAGTTTCATCTGTGATTTATCTACTCCCATTGAGTAGAGCTGATGTATAATAATTAGACTAGACTAGAAGAAAGGGGAACCATTATAATTATGATCAGCTTTAAAGTCAAGTCACATGATTTTTGTTTACCCTTTTAAAATATTCATTCGCTGTTAAAATAGTGCATTCTGATTGATAGAGCCACGAATGTATCGAGCAATGATTGAATGTGTAGTCCAAATCTTATTCCATGTTCTACCTTATATTGATGTTTAAATTGTGTCTTTGATTTTTATGTCTCATTTATTTTAATAATATTTAGAGAATAAATACGAAGTTATCAGAACTCTATAATATTTTTGTCTGCGTTATTTATGCTATTCTAATATACAAATATAATGCAAGTGTATAGTAAATTACTTTGCCTAAATAATAAAATAATTTTCAAAGAACAGAAACATCAATTTTTAATAAAGTACATTTTATATCATTATTAAATGTGTTTTAAAGTTTGATTTTCCGTAAATTGAGGACTACAAACACATTTTTCTGACTATTAATTAATAAATACATAAGTTGATAAAACAAAATGGGTAAATATATTATTAGGTTTAACATGTTTAACAAAAGAAAAGTGTGTTAACTTATTAGGAACACTTCAGTGAGAGAAATTAGTATTTTTGTGTTGCATAAGTGTTTCTTTAAATGTATCGCAGTAGGGAATGTAGCCTAATATATAACATTCCAAAGACAAAATTTATAGTGTAATAATATTAATATCAAATCATGAAAACTTATACATTTATTATTTACGTAAGTAATCCCTGATGAGGTGTAAAGAAACCCTAGCTATTTTATCAAAGTGTCATGCCACTTGACGTCGAGCCCTATAGTAAGGGATACAATATAACTTAATTGTGAATGCTTAGTCCAATAACTAGTATCGCTGTATACTGCTAGAGTAAATTTCTTTGAAGAATAGCATAATAAGAATTTTCTTTATTGCACATGTTAAATATTACTTTTATAACAAATACGCGTTATGAAACTCAATTGTCGCGTACCGGTGGTCACTGCTTCGTATCCATGTGAAAGCAACGATTTTTTTTCCGGTTGCTAGTATGTTTCTGAGTCCACCCATTTCTGAAAGGTACCTAAAGCTAGTTAGTGGAATAAACGTGGCAAGGTACTGCATCGAGACACAATTCTTATTGCTTAACGTTTTAATGTTTACTAAGGCGTTAGCTAGTTTAAAATAACACAAAGAATAAAAAAATAAATAATCCAATTTTCAGGCTGTGTCGGTCTCTTGGGCAGTGATATATAATGTTCACAATATCATTTAGCCACCAATAAATATCGTTTTTTTTTTGGCTAGCACATTGTCCCTGATACCGTGCCAGTATCGAGACTCGAACTTGTGGGCCCCTGGTACCATGCTAGTATCGAGACTCGAACTTGTGGGCCCCTGGTACCATGCTAGTATCGAGACTCGAACTTGTGGGCCCCTGGTACCATGCTAGTATCGAGACTCGAACTTGTGGGCCCCTGGTACCATGCTAGTATCGAGACTCGAACTTGTGGGCC
>MUZC01004473.1:317392-401412 GCA_002072015.1 Radix auricularia | reverse complement strand
CATNATAGTGTAATAATATTAATATCAAATCATGAAAACTTATACATTTATTATTTACGTAAGTAATCCCTGATGAGGTGTAAAGAAACCCTAGCTATTTTATCAAAGTGTCATGCCACTTGACGTCGAGCCCTATAGTAAGGGATACAATATAACTTAATTGTGAATGCTTAGTCCAATAACTAGTATCGCTGTATACTGCTAGAGTAAATTTCTTTGAAGAATAGCATAATAAGAATTTTCTTTATTGCACATGTTAAATATTACTTTTATAACAAATACGCGTTATGAAACTCAATTGTCGCGTACCGGTGGTCACTGCTTCGTATCCATGTGAAAGCAACGATTTTTTTTCCGGTTGCTAGTATGTTTCTGAGTCCACCCATTTCTGAAAGGTACCTAAAGCTAGTTAGTGGAATAAACGTGGCAAGGTACTGCATCGAGACACAATTCTTATTGCTTAACGTTTTAATGTTTACTAAGGCGTTAGCTAGTTTAAAATAACACAAAGAATAAAAAAATAAATAATCCAATTTTCAGGCTGTGTCGGTCTCTTGGGCAGTGATATATAATGTTCACAATATCATTTAGCCACCAATAAATATCGTTTTTTTTTTGGCTAGCACATTGTCCCTGATACCGTGCCAGTATCGAGACTCGAACTTGTGGGCCCCTGGTACCATGCTAGTATCGAGACTCGAACTTGTGGGCCCCTGGTACCATGCTAGTATCGAGACTCGAACTTTTGGGCCCCTGGTACCATGCTAGTATCGAGACTCGAACTTGTGGGCCCCTGGTACCATGCTAGTATTGAGACTCGAACTTGTGGGCCCCTGGTACCATGCTAGTATCGAGACTCGAACTTGTGGGCCCCTGGTACCATGCTAGTATCGAGACTCGAACTTGTGGGCCTCTGGTACCATGCTAGTATCGAGACTATAACTCATGACTACTCGGCAGTCCAGCGCGCTACGACTTTGTATTAAATGTCTATTCATCCTTTTAAATAAGGTAAAGAATCTACATCAACTTTTGCTGTAAATATATTAAAACTTCTATAGACAAGAACCTAATGACTTTTAGTAGTTTAATTCAAATAAAATTTATTGAATTAAAAAAAAAAATGAAATGTTGATGTCGTCCTTATGAACATACATTTTCTCATGGGCGAAAAAACCACAGGCGCCACAAGGGGTTCGAATATGCAAACAGCACCGGGTAACACCATCAAAAGATGTAACACTACATTCTTTAGAGTCAGGCTACACGTCAAATGCTCGCGAGCATTCCATCGAGCAAATGCACTATTTTTGTATTATTACGCTACCTCCATATCACGTGAACAAAGAACGAAAACAAATAAATTATTACATATTAAACAGGAAGTTTATATTGTACATTTTTCTAGCAAAATAAATGGCGACCCATGCCCATAGGAATTATATGGATAATGACAATCATATTGAAGACAACTTGCTCCAAAATACTATAATTGCTGTTGTAACAACTGCGTGTTTGATACAAAATGTTACAACTGAACATTTAAAACCTAAAAATAAGGGTAAAAAGAGACTTTGGTGCAGACGATCGCTTTTAGAAAGGAATAATTTAGGTACCTGCCCAATAGCCAGTAGTTTTAGAAATATAGAAAAAATTAACTTCAAAAGGTTTTTTAAGATGACTGAAGAAAATTTTGAAGAGCTATTACAGCGTGTCAGCCCCATAATTAAAAAAAAAAGATACGTTGATGAGGCTGTCGATACCTCCAGAAATGAGACTTATAGTGACACTTCGATACATTTTGTCAGGTAAGAAATTATAATTAATATTAATAATCTTAAAATTAATAATTGTTAATTATCAGAATATTTTAAACTAAATTGTGTTATTGTTATTTTTTTTTAAATATTGTTAATCATTGTTAGTTTAATTTAAACAATATTTAAGGCCAATAACTCTAGTTTTAATATATTTTTTTTAAAGAAAAAAAAAAGATAAATGTGTGATAAAGTAGATCACGCTCCGAAAAAAAAGGGGTCGGGGACAGAAAATAGAGTGACGTACTTTATAGACCGCCGTATTGGGTGATCCATATTTACACGCATACACAAAAGGTATGATTTCATACTCTACAACGTTGCCCCTGTGGTGGGGGAGAGGGGGTGGGGACAAAAGCTCAGCCAAAAGCGCTTTACTTTTCTTCACTTATAAACAGACCTATATTTTCGATGGATATATTTTGGGTATTTATTTTAGTTATGTGTGCATGTGGTTTGATACAATTAAAATGATAGTTACTTACTTGGAAGAAATTTTTAAGTTCAGAATTACTTTTGCATCAAATTATAAAAAATTATTGCATATCAGTCTTTAATCAGTCGGTATTGAAAGGCGTTGGTAGCCTTAGAAGCTTATGTTATGCTTAGTATTATGCAAATGAAATTGTATATTATACATTAGCATTCAGTCGAGACCCCCCCACCTTATGCAAAATTATGTTAATTAAATACCCCCCTACCATTCATATATATAGGTGAATAGGTCAATATTAGTAAAACAATAAATCTATATTTCAAGAAACAATGTTTCAGTATCCTCATTTGTTTCACCCTAGTAATCTTGTGCAATCATTGTTTTTATTTTAAAAATATTATTAAAATTTGTGTTATATATTTATATATATAAGTAATACTAAACATTATTTATTGAATGTCATGTGTTAAAAAATCTTTTTTTTTTTAACAGGTATGACATTTCAGGATTTAGGCCTGTACCATAAAATTGGCAAGAGTACAGTGTCTAAAATAGTCATAGAAACATGCATGGCAATCTCATCTGTTCTTGACAGTGATATCAAAGTGAGTTATTAGTTTCAATACTTATAATGATAGAAAGTAATTCAATAACAAACTTTACAATTTAAATTTAAAAAAGCAGCTCAAATTTAAAGATTTAATATTCATTTAATAACTTAATGATTTAAAATTGTATTTAAAATACCTATTTTAAATGTTAATGTTATAAGAGATAAATACAAAATCTATTTAAATAAATGTAATATCTATATAACTATAACTCAAGATATTTGTAATCTTAAACTTAAATGCATATAAAGTAACAAAGTCTCATGAAATAATGAACATTATAATTATTAAATAATATCACAATGTTTTAAAGGGCAACAATGCACAACAACTGTTTGACCAAAAGCTTATAAATAAACTACACCACAAAATGATAATTTATAAAGAATGACACATAAAACAGAAATAGATAATTGATATTAATGGTAAATTGAAAATTCCAGATTATGTAATTGTAATATACATTTTTAAAAAAATATCTTTTTTATCCATATAATACTATTAATAATACATAAAATGATAGATTGCCTAATATAATTAATTTACATGAAAATAAAACTACAACACTACGAAATGCGAATAAAAGTAAAATAAAAATAATAAAATTACAGTTTCTTTGTAAACATTAATAGCTAATATTACTGTTGCTCCTATATGTATTTATTGAAGTGTTAAAGAAAAAAATATAGAACATAAATTCATATCAATGTAACAATACAGTCTTTCATACATTTAGGCATCTTTAGTGTTAGAAAAGTAATTGAAAAAACAATGGTACTCATAAATGAGATAACCAATGGAAATACTTTAATCTTAAAGACTTGAAAGACTGATAGTTAGCCAGTTGGTTATGAATGGCCTATTGCATTATCTAATAATTTGACAAGATTCATAGGCCAATAATTTATCTGTGCAATGATCTGTGACTTGAAGAAATAGGGTGCTACATAAGATTGAGATCAAGTGTTTATTATTTATTAAATATAATATTTGAAGAGTAATTTGAAATTCTACAGTGTAATTTTTACTTTTTTTTAAAATCTCATGAGAGTAAATTCCTAAAGTTTTAGTCCCTCAAAAATTTAATAAGAGTAGTATGAATCTCATACTTTGCTTCATTTAGTTTTTTTTTATCTGAAATTTGGTCTAAAGCAGTTTCTATAAATTGACAAAACACTTTGTTAGCTGAAGCTCTCTCATTTTTATTTCCTGATTCATTTAATTTACTAGATAAAGCATCTAAAACAGCAGTACATTTAACAAGGGCATTAGGTTGATTTATTTCATTAGCTTTTTTTCTTTTATTTGATTGTTGAGTTCTGTTCAAGTTTAAAAGGTAATTCTCCGAAACGAGGGATTTATCAAGGTTGACAGAATTTAAATCATTTTCTTTATTGACTATGGAAAGGTCTTTTTCCAAAATGTCTGTGCCATCACTCATAACAGATTCAGTTTCATCAATATATTCCTCGCTGTCAAAGCTTGTACCTTGTAATGGAGTAGAGCTTTTCTGAAATACAATATGTAAATGATTTTAATAAATGCATTACAAATTTTGTTTTACTATTGACATGACAATGTGCATTTATATTTTCAGGTACCTAATACTCCAGAACAGTGGGCTCATATTGCTAAAGAATTTGAAAACAGATGGAATTTTCCACAATGTATTGGTGCCTTAGATGGGAAACATATAGCTTTTAGAAAGCCTAAAAATAGTGGATCTCAATACTATAATTATAAAAAAATTTTTAGTATAATTCTTTTGGGATTAGTGGATGCTGATTACAAATTTCTTTATGAACATATAGGGTGCAATGGAAGAGTGCCTGATAGTTCTGTTTTTGAGAATTCAGGATTAGCTGAGGCTTTGAGGTCAAATAAACTTAATATTCCATCAGATCAGCCAATTGAAGGCATTGATGGGGATATGCCCTTTGTTATTGTTGCTGATGAGGCTTTCCCATTAAGGAAATATATAATGAAGCCTTATGCCAAAAGGAATTTAACATTAACTAAAAGGGTTTTCAATTATCGATGTTCGAGGGCAAGGAGAATAGTAGAAGTTGCCTTTGGAATTCTTGCAAATAGATTTCAAATTTTAAAAAGACCAATAATGTTAGAGCCAGAAAAGGCAAAACATGTTGTCTATTGTTGTGTAACATTACACAATTTTCTAAGGAAAAGATGTGACACCAAGTACTGTCTTCCTACAATGAATGACAGTAAAGAAATGCTTGGGCTTTTGCCCAAAATGGTGATGGATCACACAGCTCATGAAGCTGAAACTGTAAGAGATAAGTTATCGACATATTTTTGTACAAATGGTGCTGTGAGTTGGCAGTGGAATAAAGTTCAAGAAGGTAATTAATAAAGTATCATAAAATTAACTGCCCTTTATTTATTATTATAAAAATAATAAGAAATATCATTTAAAATTAAATATCCATTTGACAAATACAAGATAAATTGGATAATAGATTGTTACTGACATTCATTTACACAGAATGTTGCTTCCTACGCTCATCTTTGGTTTATGTTTAGTCCTGCATTTTTATTAAAATTTTAAATGTTGATAAAGTGTTGGTTTTCCTGGTTTATTCATGCATACCCATTCCATGAATGCAAACCCATTCCATGGCAAATTTCAGACTGGAAGATCTAAAACTTGTGTTTGTTCTTACATAGGAATAAGAAAGGTGTTTTTATCTTATATCTATCTGAGGATTATACTAAGTTATCTTTGAGTTGTATTTCTAAACAAGAAATAATTGCTTTGTGTATAATAAGTACTTTACTCCTGGTTCTTAAATTATTATTTATTTCAAGGTTTAATGATTTAACTAATTGTGTAATTCTTGTCAGTTTAAAAAATTGACTTATGTTTGCTAATTTCCTATCCTGAGGTACATTACCCTGGTTTAGAGAGGCTTGAAAAGGGCTTCAAGGATTGGGGACAGTTGATTGCTTTGTTCTTTAAATAACCTTGCAGGCAATTCACATGGGCAGGTTGCTTTGCTTATTTTTAGGCTTCTAAGGAGTAACTGTACACCTACACCTATCTCATTAGTTAATCACCACCCTCACATTTATATATTAAGGGAATTGGTAAATAATAGCTTTTACATTCTCTTGTTATTATATTATTTACCCTAACAATATCATGGTTTGACAGACAAGGAATAATTTGCAATCTATCACTAGTCCTTGTCTATTTGTTAATAATAAATCCAGTGGTTTATTTTTCCTTTTGACTTTATTTTTACCTATTGTTCTAGGTTTATAGAGTTAATATTTTCTATAAAAGGTTAGTTCATTTCTTTATTTATTTGATGGTGTTCTATGGCACATTTGATCCAATTTATGTCCGGATTATTAAAGTCCCCCATCATCCACAGCACACAGTTCTTATGATTTTCTTTTATGTATGAATTTTGGCTGAAAAGATCTTTCATATACTCTAAGTTTGTATTGGGCGGTCTGTAAATGCTGCTTACAACAACTGGTGCTGAGTTTGGTTTAATATTTTAACATAAAACAGACTGTATATTAAGATTTGTTTGTGGTATAATTTCTTTGTGGTATAATTTCTTCATCTATTTTAGTTGATTTTATTGAAAGTAGAACTTTGCTATAATTAAATGACATATTTTTTTATAAAAATATTATAGCTGATTAAAAAATTTGCCGGTTATAAATGTTGGGTTTTAAACAGTTTTCAAAGGGCGTCAATAAAGACTGGTTATTCTGTTTTGATCACAACCTCTAAGTCAGTTATTTTGTGTTTTATGATTTGGTATTTAATTATTTTTATATTTAATTGAGATAAACAAATATGAGCTGATTTCATGTAGCCCACAATGTATGCAGTGCCAAGATGTATATTTATTTTCTAGACATAGTTCTATGTATTTTGGTGTGTTTGTATGCAGACATGTTGTGACAATTAGATGTGACCACTCATAGGTGGTGTCACATCTAATGGTTCCTTGTTTGCTAGAGCATGTCTTAGAACAAATTACACATGTTACTTGCCTGAGTTAAGTTCTATGTTGCTAGAGAGAAGCAAAATTAAATTTAATTGTTTTGCCTATATCTACATAATTTATGTTTTCATTATTTGAGGTAAATTTTCTTGATGTTGTTCATAGGGTCTATAAAATGAACATTCATATCTTTAATACTTTGATGTTTATCATGTTAATAATTTTTCCAATTTATATCTGGAAGATTTAAAGTTTCCATAGTCTAATGTACTCCATTTTACGATTTTCTATTATATAAGTTAATTGACGAAAAAAAATTATTTTTTAAAAATGTTTGTCTTGTGCCATAATTTGGTAATGATGCTGGTTAACTAATATTGCTGTAATATAAAGTTATAATAAATATTAAGTAATTTTATATAAGTCTTGTTGCTTATTTTATAAAATTATTCAATTGTTTATTTTATTTTCCTTTTACATATTTTATTTATTTTCATTATTACTATTTTTGGCTTAATTACTACTGCTAAGTAATGTGCTAAATTTTTTATTTTAAAAATGTTAAAATATCAAATCGCTAATTAATTACCATGTTGCTAAGACCCTTGTCTGTGATGAAATATGGAGCCAAAAATCCATCTATTGTAGCAAAAAGCCACCAACTTGATTTGTAAACATCCTTGCTTCCTACCCCACTTTTCATCGATGCCTCCTGTCTTCTTTTTTCCCGTCTGTAGGAAGCTTTTAAACTGTTCCATTTCGATTTAACTTGGTCCTCTGAAAAAGAAATTGAACGTATATTAGATAAATTAGGATTTCTAAGTTTTCTTTATTAAAATGGATAAATGTAAATTGTCAATCCAAATCCTCATAATTTAAAAATTATTAAAATATATCTTGCAATTAATTTTTCACTTCTCCATTAAAATATGTTTATATATAACATTGAATTTATATGCTAGTCTAAAAAAACATCACATTTTACAACTTAATACTTTCAAATAATATAATTTATTTTACTATTTATTGTCCTTAAATTTCATAAACCACATAATTTATTAAATCCTTTTACACAAGTCAATAATGTATACATATTATTTATAAAACTCAATTCTACTGAGGTATGCAAATCTTCCTAAATCAGAGTTTATATACTTGTAGGGTGTCATTTTTTAAAAATAAATATGTAAAATAAAAACAAACGAAACTTCAAAATATTTACAAATGTAACTGTTTATATCGAAGTCATTTATAAAAAGTATTTAAAAAATAGTAGAATGTAATTTAGTTTCGTTTAACTTTGAATATGTTGAATGACATGATTATGACTTATGATTATTGATTGAAACATATTAGATTACATTTTAAAACTCTTTGAATGAAAAAAGTCAATTTTAAATTATTAGGAAAAATTAGGTACTTATATGAATAATACATATTGATTCTTAGAAGTATATTATAATATTTATAATTAATTTATCAGTGATCCATTTAAAGAAATTATTGGTCTTAGGAGTTTTAGATATACCATTCATTGTCATTGTAATTTATTTTTATCATTAATATTCTTGTTGACAGATGTCATAATAATCATAACGATCACAGTGGGTCAAACATACAGACTACTATATCTTATATGTTACAGATGCTACTTATACTTATGTACAGAAGATTACTGCATCCTAAGTTTATCGATGGTTTGTGTCTAGTCCTGCACTCTTATTAGATTTGTAATAAATTTTCTCTATTCCCTGTGTTGTATTTATAAATTAAAATTAATAACTAATTTACTCTTGGTTCTTCTATCCACTGTTTTAACTAATGGTTTTAATGTTACTCTAGTCAGTTTTTAATTTTATCAAGAAATGAATATGGCAGCTCTTTTTGAATTTGTTCTTGTTTATAAATGTTTTCTTTGGTGGATGGTTCCCATACAGAAGATGCATTTTTTTCTAGTATAGTATAGGCATAGGTCTCACCAGGGTAAGGTAAGAATTTTAGATTAACATCCTTATCACATCACATTTGTAAATGTTTCTCTTTTATAAAAAAAAAACGTAGGTTTTGTTTGATTTTTTAAATAACTCAATTGACACATGGCATGGGGCAGGGATTCCAAAAATTATGACTCCTTACTTCTAAGCCTAAGTATTTTGCATCTTTAGTTATAGTTATAGTATTATATGGGTTAGTCATTTTCCATGATCATAATAATAGTAATAATAAATGTGTAATTCATAATAATATATATTAATATTCATATTATTATATTATAAATTCACAATTTTATTTGGCCTTTTATGGATACCTTAATTGTTAATTTTATAATCATTTTGTAATTGTCGATCGTTGTCAATATATTATACGCGAAAATGTCTTTTCTTTAAAAAGCAAAACATAGTAATAATAATAAAATAATTACTTAACTAACCTGTCGAAATCGCCACAGCAGAGTACTTTCTTTTCATTCACTTTCACATTCTCAGTTCTCATCTGACCTGACACTTTTGGAGCCGGTCCGAGTCAAATTTGGTCCTGTAAAGTTTTCACATCGCTTTCACGTTGTATCTTAAAAACCGTTTTGTATACCGATACATTTTTTGTCTTCAAATAATTGCAAAATTTACATTCATTACCTTTGATTAGACCTGATATAAAACTCACTGAATAGAAATGGCGGCCATTAAAATCAAAATAAAATCAGCTGTAAAGCCAAGTCATGTGACAATTGTTTACTCCTTTTAAATGCACATGCGCTGCTAAAAAAGTGCGTTTGCTCGATGGAGCCACACGTGCATCGAGCGTGCGAGTCTGCGTGTGGCCTGACTCTAAAGGCAGAAGAATGAAACTTTGGGAAGTTGCTAAGTACTTTCTCCTAACGCTAATTGGCAAAATAGAATTTTAAACGTCCCACTCATGGGGGGCCGGGGGCCCAAGTATAGTTTTTTCTAATATTAAAATCTCACTAATAATTAATTCTCAAATTTACCGAGTAGGTGAAATCATGAAACTTTTGAAAATTCTTGAGCATACTCTCCCGACAATAATGGCAATCGTTCCATAAATTCCAAATCAAGGGGCCGGGGGACCAAAAACTTTTTTCATCCGTTATTTGAGGTATATAAAATTGAAAATAACTAATTATCCTATTTCCCGAGTAGGCAGAAGGATGAAATTTTAGGATATTGTTTAGTACATTACCCAAATTATAACAGGCGAAAATATATTTTTATTAATACTTTCTGGGGTCCAGGGGCCCAAATGTTTTTTTTCCCTATATGAGCTATATCAAAATTGAAAATCACCTATTCTCCTATTTCCCGTGTATCTTATCTTATCTTATATGTTACAGACGCTCCTTCTGTACAGAAGATTATTGCGTCCTACGTATTTCTATGGTTTGTGTTTAGTCCTGTATTCTTACTAGAGTTTTAAAAGATGATAAAGTGGTGGCTTTCCTGGTTTCTTCAGGCAACCCATTCCACGCCCGAATACCGGACGGAAAGAAAGAAAACTTGTATGTGTTTGTTCTTGCATATGGAATAAGAAAGGTGTTTTTGTCTTTATGTCTATTTGAGGGTTGTATTAGGTTATCTTTGTGTTGTATTTCTAAATTAGAATTAATTGCCTTATGTATAATTACTAATTTACTCTTGGTTCTTCTATCCTCTAGTGTTTCAAGGTTTAATGATTTAACTAATGGTGTTACTCTTGTCAGTTTTGAATATTCTCCAGTAATGAATCTGGCAGCTCTTTTTTGGCTTTGTTCTAACTTATCAATATTTTCTTTGGTGGATGGGTCCCATACTGAAGATGCATATTCTAGATAGAAGCATGAAAGTTTGGCAAGTTGTAAAGCACACTCTTGGACGCTAATTCGAAAAAAAAAATATTTTTAAATCCCACTCTTGGGGGCTGGGGGAAAAAATGTAATTTTTTCTTATATTAAAAGCCGTCTTATCTCTAATTCTCAAATTTACCGTATACGTAAAAAAGGAAACTTTTGGAAGTTATGGAGCACACACAATCCCAACAAAAATGGAGAAAAAAGCTTTTAAAATTCTCATTCAGGGTGGGGCTGGTGTTCCCACATGCATTTTTTTCCTCAAATGAGCTGTGTTTCACATCTTTAATGGTAACAGGTGAAAACATATTTTAATTATCTCTCTGTGAGAGACGGGGTCAAATGTAGTTTTCTTCGTTATATGAGCGATACAAAAAGTGAAAATTACTAATTCTCCTATTTCCCGTTTAGGTAGAAGCATGATACTTAAGAAGTTAAGAAATACATAACTGCCATGGTAATATAGTGTGGTTTTTTACTCATATAAGTTGTAAAAAATTGAAAATCTTTAATTCTACTATTTTGAATAATGGGAATTCGGAAAGTGTTAATTACACTACCACGACTGTGCAGTCTTAACTGGTGTGCCAGAGTTTTGGGATTGATGGTATAGAATTGCAGACACTATGCTTTTCTGATAGGCAATAGTATTTGACCTGCTTTAAGATAAATGTACCCTTTTACTTCATGCAAATACACAGTATATTACGCTTCAACAGAAAACCTCATTTAAAACCCGTGCGAAGCCGGGTACTTTCCTCTAGTATATATATATCAGACGCATTTGTTGTGTGTCTGTCTGTCTGTTCCCTAATAACTCAAGATCCAGACAACCCAGTAAAGTGAAATTTGGTAAACGTTTACACAATCATAGGGGGAAGGTTCTTAAATAGGTTTCGTTCAATAAATTAACACTCATGGGCGCCAGGGCCCAAAAACCTGTTTTTCCTTCTTTGACTTTGAGCTATATAAAAAATGAAAATCAACAATTTTCAAGATCTAGACAACCCAGTAAAGTGAAATTTGGTTAACGTACACACAATCATATGGGGAAGGTTCTTAAATAGGTTTCGTTCCATAAATTTACACTCAGGGGCGCCGGGGGCCAACAACTTTTTTTCCTTATTTGAGCTATATAAAAAATGAAAATCAACAATTTTTCTATTTCTCGAGCAGGCAGAAGCATTAAATTTTAGGAAATTGTTTAGTACACTTCTGCAATGGTAACGGGCAAAAATATATTTTAATTACCTCTTTCTTGGGGCTGGGGGCCCAAATTTAGTTTTTTCCCTAATTTGAACTATATATAAAAACTGAAAATCACTAATTATCCTATTTTACGGATAGGTCGAAGCATGAAACTTTGGCAAGATGTTAATAAGCTAACCCGACGATATTTCGAAATAAACAATTTTAAACTCCCCACTCATGGGAAGCCAGGGGCCCAAATGTAGTGTTTTTTTTACTTATATGCACTATATCAATAGTGAAAATCACCCATTCTACAATGTCCCATGTAGGTAGAAGAATGAAACTTTGAGAAGTTGTTAAGTAAACTCTCCTAACGCTAATTTGCGAAAAAGAATTTCAAACTTCCCACTCATTGGGGGCCGGGGGCCCAAATGCCGTTTTTTCTAATATTAGAAACAAACTCATCCCTAACTCTCCAATGTACCGTGTCGTAAAAACATGAAACTTTTGGAAATTACTCTCCTAGCAATAATGGCCAAGAAATAAAAATCACACTTATGTGGTGCCGGGGGCCCAAATATACTTTTTCTTAAGTGGGCTAAATTAACAAAATGTAGACAACGAAATACAATCGCGTCTCAAGAAAGATCAGGTTTCTGATTATGTGGAAGCATGTGCTCCTCCAAACATTGATTGAGTACAACCCCACAGTGGTAACAGGTGAAAAAATATTTAAATTATCACTTACTGGAAGCCGGGGGCCCAAAGGCAGTTATTTTTTTTAAAAAAAAGACTAATATATCCTATATAAATACTGAAAATCCCCAATTCAACTATTTCCCGTGTAGGTAGAAGAATGAAACTTTGGGAAGTTGTTAAGTACACTCTCCTAAATCTAATTTGCAAAATAGAATTTTAAACTTCCCACTCATTTGGGGCCGGGGGTCCAAAGGTAGTTTTTTCTTAAATTAAAAACTCACTCATCATTAATTCTCAAATTAACCGTTTAGGTGAAATCATGAAACTTTTGGAAATTCTTGAGCATACTCTCCCGACAATAATGGTATCAGGGGTATGAGAACCACTGCTTTTTAAAGTTGTATTTTTGCCCGGTCACAAGATCGTGTTGTGACTGTGAACGAATCTCAATTCACTTGTGAATGTGTTCAGGCCACACAAGGTCTGTCCAGGGCCGCGGGTATATAACTCGTGTGTCCCGAGGTGTGGGAGAGAGCGAACAAGGTGTTATGCTGCGGAGACCAGTGGTGTGTTGACAGATCGCGGGGTGCGAGAACACGAGAAGAGCCGAACTGTTAGAGTTGCGTGTTGGCTGGCTGGACTGTACGCCGGCATAGGTGATAACTAAGGACTTGAGTTGAAGTCGTACATAGATGTCAAGTGTACATGCATGTAAATAAAGGTTTTCTGTTCAAAGGGGACTTGAGTTGGCTTATTGTGAAAAAGTTGTCGGCGTGTAAGCCTCGGGAATAAACCCTAGACAACGATACCCGACATGGGGGCCCGTCTTGAAAATCATCAAAGAGCCTGACAGCGAAAGCCAGATAATCGCTGGGCATTGCAAGGCGTCAGATACACGCCGTATCCGTCGTGAAGTCATCAAAGGGCCGGACATCGAGAGCCAGATCATCGCTGGGCATTGCAAGGCGTCGGATACACGCCGTATCCGTCGTGAAGTCATCAAAGAGCCTGACAGCGAGAGCCAGATCAGCGCTGGGCATTGCAAGGCGTCGGATACAGACCGTATCCGTCGTGAAAATCATCAAAGAGTTTGACAGCGAAAGACAGATCATCGCTGGGCATTGCAAGGCGTCGGATACACGCCGTATCCGTCGTGAAGTCATCAAAGAGCCTGACAGCGAGAGCCAGATCAGCGCTGGGCATTGCAAGGCGTCGGATACAGACCGTATCCGTCGTGAAAATCATCAAAGAGCCTGACAGCGAAAGACAGATCATCGCTGGGCATTGCAAGGCGTCGGATACACGCCGTAACCGTCGTGAAGTCATCAAAGGGCCGGACATCGAGAGCCAGATCGTCGCAAGAGCTAGGGGCAAAAGCAGAGACGGCTACCCAGCACAAAGGACCAGAGAGGAGTGGAGTCCGGACGAAGGAGCCGCGGAGCCAGTGCCAGGAAGAGACCACATTACCCCTGGATATACAAGACCAGAAGCCAAAAAGAACTGTGCCGTTCGAGTAAAGACTATTGAGATTACTATTACAAAAGGAACTTATATGTGAATTGACAACTATTGTTATTCTATGGATAAAATAGTGTTGTGTATTCAAAATCCTGTAAGTACGAAGTTAATTAATTAGAATATTATTGTCTTTATGATAAAAGTGTGCATGCATTGTTAGATATTGCTGAGAATATATATTTAGAAACAATTTTTTTCTTTTGGGAAGTTAGGCTTTAAAAATGGAAACTAGAGGGGAAAAAATGGAAGATAGGAATGCAATAATGGCGGAGTTGAGAGAGATGGGGGTAAAACACTTAGGGTTAGAAGGAGAAAAGCTAAATGCGTTCGTGTTAGAGGAGTGGAGAAGACTGATAGACGAAGAAAAAGAAAGGGAACGCGAGGAAAGGCAGGAAAGGGAGGACATTAGGAAACATGAGCTGGAAATAGAGAAAATAAGATTAGAAACCGAGAGAAGTAAAAACAGGGAATGGGAAACAAAGGTTAAGACGGACACACACACAAAAACTATCACTTACTAAAAAACTTAGTGAAATATGACTTGAAGTAACGAATTAGACGAATACATTGACAACTTCGAACACATAGCCAAACAAAATAAGGTACCAAAGGAAGAGTGGTTAGCCGAACTACAGGTCTGACTGACTGAATGCAGGCATTCCTACTGACGGAAGACGTTAGAACAAAATACCATGACTACGACACTGTTAAGACACTCCTGTTGACACACGCAGAAAATGGTGCAGAAAGATATAGGGGGAAGTGGAACAACCTCAGACCGGAGGAGGATAATTTTAGAGAATACCACTCATTAATAACAAGGAGTCTGGATAATTGGGTTCTGAGCACAGGAACAAATAGGTCGTATGAGGGATTACGCGACTTAATATGTCGAAATAAATTACTCACCAACCTGAAACCCGAGGTTCTAAAAACAGTATTGTTAAACAAACCAACGAGTTGTGAATGTGTATTGACCCAGATAGACACGATTAAAACAACAGGGCACGAGAGCATAACCAAAATTAACGCAGCAAACTTTCACGCCGGGGCCGGGGGAGGGGAAAAGGGGGGAGTTCAAGGGTCAGCAAGAAGAAGGTCAGCCGAGGGGAGACTAACCAGGGAACGCGAAGTTTGTTTTGAGTGTGGGGCAGAGGGTCACTGGAAAGATAATTGTCCTCGAAGGCGGGTAAACAGGGGGTGGACACAACCTGTCCCAGAAGGGTACAGGGGTAGGCGAGAACACTTGAGAGTTTCACCCAAAAGATACAATCAGAAATGACTAGGAAATCAGAAGAGCAATCGAGGGCAAAGGGGTGTCGGCCATACATACACAAATAAGGCTAGGCAACAAATCGGTAGCTTAAAATATACTAACATCGCAGAAGACATCGAAGGGAAATCGACAGGGATTTTGTATTTAGAAAAAGGGAAAATTGGGGATAGAGAAGTATCCGTACTCCGAGATACTGGATGTAACATCATCGGGTGCAAGAAAAAACTAGTCGATAAGAATCAGATAACAGATAAACGTTATAAAGTAAGGCTTATCGATGGGAAGGTTGTAGAATATCCAACAGCATTTATAAAAATTCATACTCGATATGTAAAAGGGGTGGTGCTAGCTGCACTGTTCGACGACCCAGTGGCGAACCTTATAATAGGAAACGTGGGAGTAAATAAAAGATCGGTTCGATACCATGGAAATGTAGCGACAAGGGCACAAAGGAAAAGGTATGGAGAGACTTCCGAAAACACCGACGGATCGAGTAGGACTTTGACAAATGTAATGGAAGCTAATAGCGTGAGATGGGAACATGAAAAGGACCCAAACCTTCGGAAATGCTGGGAGAAGGCCAAGGACAAAGAAACAGAACACACTAAACAAGGACATATTACTTTTAATATTAAAAATGGGTACTTATATAGGAGATTTACAAACAACTCGAACAACAAGATCGATGAAATACTAGTCATTCCATCGGAGAGCCGCGGGGTGATACTCCAGAACGCACATGAAACACCGTTAGCGGGACATAGGTCGGTCAGAAAAACAAAACACATAATAACTTCAGAGTTTTTCTGGCCGAAGATGAATAAACATATCACGGATTTTGTTAAGACTTGCCCAATATGTCAAAAGGCTAGACCGCCGGGAGCATGTAAAGCTATTGAGCTAGGATTCATGCAAATAATTGGAATCCCATTTAAAAAAGTTGCTATCGACATAGTAGGTCCATTACCTATGACAGAGAAGAAGAACAGATACATACTAACATTAATTGACATGGCAACCAGGTGGCCGGAGGCAGTGCCATTAAAGAGAGTGACGGCGGAGGACATATGCGAGGCATTATACTCGATTTTTACAAGAATGGGGTTTCCGGAAGAAATCTTGTCAGATAACGGACCTCAATTTTCCTCTGACCTCTACGAGCAAGTGTGTACTCTACTTAATATCAAGACCAGCCACTCGTCCATCTATCACCCCCAGTCAAACGGAATTGTGGAGAGACTAAATGGAACACTAAATCGATGCTCAGAAAAGTAGCTACAGAAGGGTTGGATAACTGGGATAGTGTGTTACAGTCGGTCCTATTCGCATATAGAGAAGTTCCCAACGAAACCACATTAATCTCTCCGTACGAGTTGATGTTCGGTAGAAAGGTGAGAGGGCCGATGGCGATACTGAAAACACTGTTCACACAGGAAAACCCTACAGATGAGATAAAACCAACATACGATTATATCATTGAATTAAGAAACAAATTAAAAACAGGGTTAGAACAGGCACGTACGAACGCAGTAGCACAGACGGTCAAGAATAAAAATTACTATGACCGACACACGGTAACTAAAAACATTCAGGTTGGAGATAAAGTGTTACTGCTTAAACCAAAAAGAGGAAAGAAAATGTCGTTATA
Organism: Radix auricularia; assembly: GCA_002072015.1. Taxonomy (NCBI): domain Eukaryota; kingdom Metazoa; phylum Mollusca; class Gastropoda; family Lymnaeidae; genus Radix; species Radix auricularia. Next base: position 384,386 of record MUZC01004473.1, on the reverse strand, counting down.
CTCAGACGGACCTTATGAAGTAACCAAAATACTATCAAAATACAATGTCGAGATTAAGAAAGGAAATCAAAAAAAAATTTACCACCTAAACAGAGTAACCAAGTATATGGAGATAGATAGTCAGAATGCCAGCATTAACACAAACAACGTGAATACACACGGGTTGGCAGCGGTAGTAATAGCTGAGGACAAAGGAGAAGGGGAAGAATTTACAATACCCACAATAGCGTCGAAAAATGAACACTCCACGTTGGATATTAATACTGAATTAAATAGGGCACAGAAAGAAGAAATAATGAGTCTTGTAGAGGAATTCAAAGATGTGATATCAGAGATACCCGGGAAAACAACCGCAGGGGAACACATAATCGATCTCCTCGACAACAAACCGATACAACTAAGACCTTACACAATTCCGTCACACATGACAGCAAAATTGAAAGAAGAAATCAACCTAATGTTAAGGTTAAACATCATAGAAGAATCGAAATCTTCATATTCTTCGCCATTAGTACTGATAAAGAAGAAGGATGGCTCCATACGCACATGCGTGGACTATAGGAGACTAAACAAGTTAACTAGAACCGTCGCCGAAGTCATACCAAACCCCGAAGATCTCCTTAATCAAATGACGAAAGCAAAATATTTCAGTAAGCTAGACTTAACAAAGGGATACTGGCAGATACCACTGCACAAAGACAGTCAGAAATATACGGCGTTTCAGGGACCAGATGTTCTATACCAGTTTAAGTACATGCCCTTCCGCTTATCAACAGCACCGGCGACATTTAACAGAATAATAAGAAAACTCTTCGGTCAAGTAGAAAATGTAGAGACTTATTTTGATGACATATGTGTGCATACAGAGGATTGGGAAAAACATATTAAGACACTACGGCAAGTTTTTGAAATTCTGAAAGAAGCTGGGTTTACAGTAAAACCTAGTAAGTTAGAGTTAGGTAAAACATCCATTAACTTTTTGGGACACAGAGTAGAAGGGGGATTATTAAAACCAGAACATGCCAATGTAGATAAAGTGTTGAAAATAGAGAAACCAACAACTAAGAAACAGGTGAGAAGTTTAGTGGGTCTCATTTCCTATTACAATAAATTTATACCTAACTTTTCAACACTATCAGCACCCTTAACTGACCTTACAAAAAAAAGGTCAACCAAATAATATTCGTTGGACAAGTGAATGCCAACAAACACTGGATGCAATCCAAAAATACCTGAGTAGTGAACCTATCTTAATTTTACCTGACATTAAATCAACATTTATAATAAGAACAGACGCGTCAACGAAAGGCATAGGTGCATGCTTATTGCAAACAAGAAACAACACTTTACATCCAGTCAAATTCATAAGTAGAAAATTGATGGATAGGGAAACAAGGTATTCTACTATTGAGAGAGAATGTTTAGCGATAATATGGGCTGTTCAAAAACGTGCATACTATTTATTGGGGTCACAATTTGTTCTACAATGTGACCATCAAGCACTAAAACATTTAAATACAACAACATTCACAAACTCAAGAATAACAAGGTGGGCACTAATCCTCCAGGAATTTGTTGTTGTTTTTTAAGTTAAGCAGAATATTAAAAATTGAATGACAGAAAAATTTCTTGTGACCTTCAGTTTTCAAATTAAATTTTATATAGGCTAAATTATTATAAATTATTTTAGTTTAATTTTAAAAAATTTTGTTGGTTTTTAACTATCTAAATCAGGGGTCGGGAAAGTTTTTTTCTTAGAGAGCCATAAACACCACATGTTTTGGAAAGTTATTCCATGAGAATGAGAGCCATATATTATGTTTAAAAAGAAAAATTCAAGTAAATGTGGGCATTTTGTGAATTACTAATTTACTCTGGGTCTTCTATCCTATTGTCTAAAGTGTTTCAAGGTTTAGTGATTTAACTAATGGTGTTACTCTTGTGAGTTTTGAATTTTCTCTAGTAATGACTCTGGAACCTCTTTTTGGAATTTGTTCTAGTTTATCAATATTTTCTTTGGTGGATGGGCCCCATACAGAAGATGCATATTTTAGTATAGGTCTTACTAGGGTGAGGTAGCATTTTAGTTTTATATCTTTATTACATTTGTAAAAGTTTCTTTTTATAAAACCTAAGGTTTTGTTTGATTTTTTAATAACTTAATTGACAAGGGGATTCCATAATAGTTTCTCATTTATTATGACTCCTATTGTGACAAGCCATGTAAGACAAATTATCTTCTCTAAAATGTATAAAATATATTTTAAAAGATAAGACTACACCAGAATGTTCAGATTAGAACGTTTTACTAATTTGACTAATGCTCAGCATGTCAGAAGCAATAATTTCAATATTGATCAAATGTATAGAGCAGAGGTGTTAATACAGTTTGTGTCACGCCCTCATGACTTAACCCATAGAGCTCTTTTAAGTTTTCAAGTACCAAATAACAGGAACATACAGAATTTTACACTTTGGTGTCATTCCCCTGATGGTGTTGACCAGGGCAGCCCATCCCCACTGCACCCCCCGAGTGACGGCAATGGGATAGTGTGCTTGAATTCAAAGATAAGCAGCTGAAGTCTCAAGCCAAATTTAATAAACAAATATTGTTCTTAATTTTTGTTTAATTTTGCGTAGTAAAGTTTAAAATGGGCGACATCAAAACTTGAAAATAGTATTGTAGTCTTTTAAGATTTTTGTCTATCATGACTACTGTGCCCTATTCAAATCTGGCCTGAAACTTTGTTTAAATAATTGAACAATCCTGATTGATTATGAATCAAAACTTATACTATCTTGGTAACATGACTTCAATGATGTAGTGTTGTAGTACATATTGTTTTTCTAATGCAGTAATAACATCCGTAAACTAAAAACCCACACTGAGGAGCAGTGGGAGAGATCTAGCTGAATAGAAGATTTTGCACACTCGAGGGTTTGTGTGGGAAAAAGGGTGAAGTGGTGTTAAACTAGAAGTTTTATCCAAATAATTGGAGAATTTCAGTTTTAAAAAGTTCTGAAATTAAAGCATTTTATTCTGACTATTAATTAATAATAAAATAATGCAATGTGTGACTAATTTTTAAATTTATTTTCAAAGCCAACAAAAATATCACTGCAATGTGCAGAGTTACATTTTTGCTTTGTGTACCCAAATACATAACCACTAATTATTGCAAATGAAATATCTAGCCAAGCAACCTGAAAAGACTTTTATCACCAGTATGTATAAATTTTAATCTCCATAAACACTTAAGGATAAGGGTATCCAAATTTTCTCCGCAAAATAAAAGAATTGAAATAAATTATAACTTAACAATTGAGTGAGCCATTACAACCATGTGATGTCTAGTATTGTATTTTATTCCACATTAAGATGCAGACAGTACAGTACACACCAGGCGGGCCTGATAAATTATTCCTTTCCCAAGAACCTATTCCAGAACCCAAGGAATTAGAAGTCAGGATAAAAGTGTATGCATTAGCCATAAATATAGCAGATATGTTACAGGTAAAATGTTTTTCAAAATTTAAACTTTAAAAAAAAACAAAAGATTTGCATTAAAACTTGATTTTTCAGGTTACTATGATAAATATTTTAACTGTATTTCAAATGTTACAACAGTACAAGATCCATACTCATGAACTATTTAGTAACGTACTTTTGCATAAAATTGACATGATGACTGAGGAAAACTATCAATGTCTTGGTTGATGGCCAGAAAGGCAAAATGTCTTATCCAACCAAAAATACCAGCTTCAAGATTTGCTGTCTTTGTAAAAGATAATCAGATTACTTCTCCTATTTCTACCTCATCCTTATATTGAAAATTGGCATCCTGGCATCTCTTTTAATAATTATTTCTACTTTCTAGTTTTTGAGATGCCTCTTTTGAAGTACAGTGGGACTTCGATATATGTCCGTAATCTGTTACAGACCTTTGGATGCTTACAAAATAGGACATATACCAATTGTATTTTTACTATAAGAAATGGAAGGAATATGATTAATCAGTTCACGTGGGGAAAAAATCATATTGTTATTAACATAGGTATACATTTATTGAAACGGTTGTATAAAATAATTTAGACACTGTTGAATACTAAAATACATTAATAATAAGAACTTAATTTACAAAGTTGCTTTCTGTTTTCCTTTTGTTGATATCAAAAGCAATATTTCAAGATGCCCTATTGTCCCTAATCTTTGAAATCGATTTCACCCCATTTGCCCATTTAATAGAGTCTTTGTTTTTACAATCATAGATCATCATTCATGGCATGCTTTATCTCAGTCCCCTGTAATGACGCCAATTTCATCTCATATAATGATCTCTTTTTTCAACTTCATGGTGACCCTAACCATTTTTTCCTCTCATTAACTTCTTAGAACTCGTGATTCTGATAAGTGAATTTACTATTTTTTTTTAATTACAAGAAAAACACAAAATCACATGACAGCTTAGAGTTATTGCTCGATTCATTCACTGAATCGTAGCAATTGCCATACTGTAATTACTACATGCTACACATGTTCGATGTTGCATTTTGATGCATAGGGGCTGTCCGTAAATTCGTGACCTTTCAAAAAAAACCCGGACTAAACAAGCATGACATAACGGCCCCAGAGTAAATTAATATAAATCAAATGGTTTTTTCAAATGAATGGGTCATGAGGCTAAGCTCAAAAAAAACACCAACTGGGAATCCAGGGGTTCAAAAACAAAGTGCTAGAAGACCTTTTTTTTTTTTTGCAGATGCCATAGAACCATTGACTCTTCAAACCCATATGCACAGGCCGATGTGAACATTTGCAATGCATAATCCACTAAAATCAGCCTGTTAATCCACAAAAAAAGGTTATCAACGTTACAAGAAAAACCACAGAAAATATCTGTAAAAAGTTAACATGATACTTTAAAAAAAGTCTCCAGCTTCACATACCTAGGAAATCAAATGTCAACCACAGGAGACTCAAAAAAAATAATAACATGTATAGCCATGGCCTCCAACACCTTTAACATACTTCCTAACATCTGGACCTCAGTAACACTTAACAGGAATACCAAACTAAAGATCTTCTATGTCTGCAAGACACCAGTGATAATTTATGGCTGCAAAAGCTGGAAGGTGATCATCATCTCAGTGCTTTTGAAAATAACTGCAGAATTTTACATATACAATGGTCCAATTTTAAAACATCTGCAGCAGTAACTAAACCAACAGACCATCACATGACAACCAGAGGGAAGGAAGAAACTTTACAAAAAAGAATCAACAAAGATAGCAAAATTCTAGCTCTTCACACATTTCAAAGTCTTCATCCAGCCAGGGTTGCCAGATTGTAATTTGGGTAAAAAGCCAAATTGACTGCCAAAAAAGGCCAAAAAAGGCCAAACTTATGTGATACGAAAAATGTCAACAAAAATGACGTCACGCACGTAGGGGTGGGAGGGGGTGACACATTTGTGACGAGGGGATAAGGTTGTTTGAGAATTGTAACGTCACATCAAACTGCACAACTCTGAATAAAAGCTCTACTTAATGTTCTACATGGCTTCGCGCGTGTGACGCTACCAGAGAGCAATATTACACTATATACCTTCTTAAATGACAAAGTCGTTTAAAACATGATCATTTTTAAATAGAAAATACCTCTTTTATGGAATGGGGGGGGGGTAAAGCTTTGTGATTTCATATTAGAAAGGTGTCTAACTTTTTGCATTTTGAATACACAGTGCAAGCGAATGGCCCGAATGGCAGGTACATTTCAGTTGTAGGCAGTTAGGAGATACATTTTTAAATCTCGACCATACAGAATTATTACAACCAATCATGTAAGCAGCTCCATCCGATGCCAAAATCAATACAATTTGTGAGACTTTGGTCACAACTTCTAATTTCCTCGTTAATCAAATTAAATAAATGTCCCCCTGTTGCTCTGTGTACTGGAATTAAGCTTAGAAAACAGGTGGCAATTTGATTTGATCTATCGCTCCAGAAACGAACCAAAATACACAAATGCTTTTGTATAGAAATGTCTGTAGACTCATCTATTATTATTGTATATTTCTTGTTTTTCAAATCATTAACAAGATCCCTCCTCAAAGCAGGTGAGATGACATTCTTGATTAGACATGCTCATTTTGTCCTGTGTAACTTTGTTTATCTTATTGTACTCCCTTGTCCATGTGCTTTCATTATTTCACTCATATGATCTATTGACCGTATTGAGCAATGGCAGGTTATGCCTACAGCTATTTGCAATTCTGCCAACTTAACGTTATCATCCGTTAGTCTGGACGCCTTCACTACTGTAAGTTTAGCCTGGCTAGGTGATTGCATCCTTTACTTATGTTTCTCCGTCTTTTCGTGGCTTGAAATATTACTAAGCTTTGGTATAATGTTGCAGTGGCAAAGTTTACAGTAGGCCTCCTCTGTTGTATCAGAAGCCTTTTTAAGCCACACAAAGGTCTTCTCCAATTCACTATTGTACTTTCGATTGCTAGAATTACTATTCCATTTTTTTGATGCCGACTACGATTCTAAACCGTAATGACTATACCCTGTATACTAGGACTGGAATTTTTAAAAAAAAATAAATAAAAAAGTAAAATTTTTTAAAAAGGCCTAAAAAAGGCCAAAAGGCCAAAAGAAAATTTTGAAGCCAAACCACTTGAAAAAAGGCCAAATTTTGAAAATTTGGCCTTAAAAAGGCCAATCTGGCAACCCTGCATCCAGCTAGCAACCGAAAACACAAGTATCTGCCCTATCGAAGACCATTCCAGCAGAAAAGAAAACAATCAATACAAAAATTATCTTTTTATGAAACCTAATGAAGTATTTTATTTTTTATGTTTAAAAGGAAAAACACTTTACAACCTTTGACATAGTTACATTTTCTTTGAGTACTTTATGATAAGTAAAAAGTACTAGAGGAAGGTGTCAAGCTCTTTTTAACTACTGGTAATAAACTAAAAAGAATTATGATTAATATCAGATTATATTGTACCTCTTTAGCGAATGGGTCGTTATAATCCTCCAGAGGGAACGCCCTTAACATTAGGTTTAGAAGCAGCCGGAGTAATTGACAAAGTTGGTGAAGGCTGTCCAGCCAGCATCAGTGTGGGTGACAGAGTAATGGCATTGTTGGCAGGTTAGTTTATAAATAGCCATTAAAGTTGAAATTAATACCAGTAATCACAATTTTTAGCTGTGGTTGTTTTTTTAAAAAATAAATTCAAATGGATTCCAATAGCTCAGTATTTGTCACAATTTGTGTATTTAACCAGATATTAAAATTGTGCTTTTTAAAAAAATATTTATTTAACTAATGCTCTCATAAGTAATCTTGGTTTACAACTTTAAAATCTATTTATATCATAACTTAAAGGTCATACATACTGTTATGTTATGAGGGCAGGGGTTTTAAAGAGATGTAATCATATGTGTCAACATCTTTGGACATGTATTTGGTTTCCATTAGATAGCTCATTTTTAGATGAGTGCTTTTGAGTACGTTTCTTTTACATGTTTAAATTAGGGCTGGTACTGATTTTTTAAAAATAGTTTGATTAATCTGGAAAAAGTTTAATCCATTAATGTTGATAAATTATTGTTTTGTAACGCACATATTGATCCTGTCAAGTAGTGATTATTTCGTGCATCTGTTAAGTCACTAATTCCATCGCTCCCAAATTTTGTGACGTAACACAGCCTATGCAAGAAATAAGAAAAATCTTTTTGTTTACGTATGCACGTTTAAATAAATAATAATAATATGAAGGAAAAGTATGTAAGTAACAAAAATATAAATTATTAATAAATTAGAGAAAAAATATTATAAATATTTCTTCAAATTTCAATCAAATTAATTGATTGTTAATTTCCTCAGCCCTAGTTAAATTTTTTACATCCTCAATAAGTATAAGTAATCTGCTTAATTGCTAAAATACTGAAAACCCAAGAAATACTTAGAATATCAATCAGGGAGCTCACTCTTTTTGTCCTAACATTCGGCCTGTCAGTAAGATTTAGAGAAGCACCCCACAAACATTTCTTTAATCATTTTTCAGGTGGAGGTAATGCAGAGTATGTGACATGTAGATATGAGCAAGTCATGCCAGTGCCTAAAGGTTTGACCTTGCTGCAAGCAGCGGCTATTCCAGAAGTCTGGATTACAGCTTTTCAGCTTCTATAGACAATTGGTGGGTAAACTTTAAAAAAAAAATTATGGTAAATCAACTAGCTTATAAGTGAACTGATAAAATTTAGCTAACATGGCTTTCAGTTTAAATTTGAAAATGTTAAGTTTGCAAAACAGTATGTTTATTTATCAAATTATAATTTAAAATTATTAAAATTACGATCTTGTATGTACTAATTGTACTTGTACTAATTTTGTCCAAGATATTCAACTCCTCTAAAGTTTTGTTGGTGGGAATGTTAAATGAGATTATTTTGGGCCAATGAATTATTCTATTTACTCTTAGTACTGTTACCTGTTCAAATATCAAGGGATAGAGTTTGAAGGTCACTTTAGTGTAACATATAGATAAAGGTAAAATGTTTTTCTAGGAAAATTGAGAAGTGATGACGTAGTGTTGATTCATGCTGGAGGCAGTGGAGTTGGAACAGCAGCAATTCAGCTGGTCAAACAAGCTGGAGCAGTTGCTATTGTGACAGCTGGTAGCCATAAAAGATAGACTTTGCCAAGTCCCTTGGGGCAAAAGATGGGATTAATTACAAAGAGGAGAATGTAGGAGAGAAGGTTTTGGAAATAACGAAGGGTTAGTTTTAAGATATTTTAGTTTTTCGGCAGATTTAAGTCCAGTATAAGAGCATGTGTATTATTAAAATTAGATCTGATTGTGAAATGCTTTGCACTAATACTTCTATTTTTTTTAATGTGTTAATTTTTTTAATATATATATTTTCTATAGAAATCATAAAGTTCTTGTAGAGAAGTGGTAAAACTGAATTTAATTTATTAAACATTGATAAATCATTTCATTTCTAAGGATCAGTTTTGTATTTCCAGGTCTAGGTGTCACTTTGATTTTGGACTGTGTGGGAGCAACAATGTATGAGGAAAACCTCAAGTCGATAAGACTTGATGGCAGATGGATTATATATGGATTTTTGGGTTTGTTTAAGCAATAAATAAATACCAGTAACAAGGCTTCTTAGAATTTTACTATATTTAGTTTTATTAGCAATTTTCATACCTCTTATCTTATCTTACCTTCTCAAGGATTCAAACCTGTGACCATTGGTACGCCAGTCGAGCAAACTGCCACTTGGCTAAACCTCAGATATAAACAATAATGTTTTTAGGCATCATTAGGTTTTTTAATGTTTATATACACTTAATGATTTTTTAAAAGGGAAATATGATTGATATCTACATTAGTAAAAATGCTTTTTGTCCTTGTGTTCTTGTTCAGGTGGTTCACAGGTCAACTCAGACATGAGCAAGCTTTTGGCAAAGCGAGTCAGTCTGCTCTTCACAACGCTACGCTTCAGATCTGTTCCAGTAAGCATTTTTGCTCTGTTTTTTTAATGCTAACATTTTATTTTGAAAGTAAGGAAAACAACAATCATTTACTTTAAAAGTTTATGTGTCCAAAAAAATTAAAAGTAATTCCTGACAAAACACAAATAGTAATAAGTAAATTTTTTAAAAAAGAGCTTTGGGTATACAGATAGTCCTTGGGTAAAGGCCAGTCCCAACTTAAGCTGTTTTGTTGTTACCAAAGCACTACCATAAAGATATAAAAAATAAGATTACATGCCATTCCGTCTTAAGCAGTTTATTTACTGTAATTCATGTGGTAAGGAATTGCTTTCTCTTTTTTTAATATTTTTCTATGTTATTTACGATTACATTTTTTTAAAACACTGGATGTACAGTACTTTGCAGTATATATAATTTTTTTTTTATATTCTGACTTGCACTGAAAATCAGTTTATGAAAAATATTAAGAACAGATTAATGTCCTAACCCGAGGATCCCCTGTATATCCTACTTACATATTTAGTATTAAGTTCATTCATGTCTATCAACACGAGAAACCTTTTTCTGAACTTAAAATTTAAAAAATATACATTTCATCAAACCAAATTAAGCATTGAGCTCCCAATGTGAAATATTTCTTATCATTTCTTGTTTTTAAGCTTTAAAGTTTGTTAAAGATGTCTTTGTTTTTGCAATGCTTGTTTAAAAAAAATATTAAAAAATCATTTCATTAAAATAATTTTATTAAATTACTCATGGATCAAGTTTGTTCATTATCGTATTATCTTTCCATTCAGTACAAAGCAAAGTTACTCTGTGACTTCACCAAGCTGACCATCCCTTTATTTGAAGATGGATCTTTCAAGCCCATCATCCAGACATCATTTCCATTAGCAGATATAGCAGCAGCACACACCTTGATGGAGTCCAACCAAAATTTTGGGAAAATAGTTCTAAAAGTCAGAGAAGATGACACCTCATAGTCAAAGGGGGAAGTTTGAAGGACAATTCTGAATATCGTTTATTTAATTATTAAATATGATAATTTATTTTTATTCTGCTGAATAATGCAGAATTTGTATCAGCAAATTATACTCAGAAGATATCATATTCTTATTGACAAATATCTTAGCCAGAGATTTATTAGTAGTAAAAAGAATAAGTATGTTTTCAAACAAACAACTTTTTACACTGTTTCTCTTGTAGAAATAGTATCCACAAGCTGGTTATATTTTTTTAAAATTATTTTTGGTTTTAATTAAGGACATGTGTTGAATGTATAAAAACTTAAGAGTAGTTTTTTGCAGCAAAGAAATGTTAGAAGTAATTTTGTTATTACTTTTGTGTTAGTTATTGGTAACATAATTCTCAGTGCTGCAGTAAGTTATCTTCAATATACATTCCAATATTTTTTTCTTCACAATGTTTTACCTGTATGATGTCAATGATTATGGTTGTGATAGTACTGAATAGGCAAACATATAAACTAAAAGTTAAAAGGTTTGAAGATGTTTATTTTCTCATGACTATTTTATTTTGTGATAAAAATTGAGTATGATTGATATCAAATGTCATCACCATGTTTTTGCTACATAAAAACTATTTGTATAAACTTGTTCTTGTATTTTCATATTGATGTCATTTAAAATTGTGTTTATGAAAAAATGAGTTCCATAATAATTATGCCATTTTATTTGAAATGAAGTATGCTAAAATTCATTTAAGAAATACTTTTCATGGGAATGTTGTATTGAAATATTTTTTTTATATTAAAATGATCATGAACTTTTTTTACATTTAACTTTAACTGTAATTTGAAGATGAGACACTGAACACAGAATAATATCATATGCCTTTTTAATCTAAGTGCTGCCTCACGATAACATTTTGTCATATGCATCCTTTTCCATTAAATTCACTAATCAAATAACACACCAAAATTACCTATACATATCTGTTTAATATTTAATAATAATTATGGATCTAAGTATGCCTGCACATCTTCCAAACACACTTACTTTTGTTTTCTCTACATCTTTTCCCTGACTCTGAACTAAGACAGCCTTTAAGGTCTTTCATTTCTTCAATAGATTTATCTACAGGATAAATGCCTGCTTAGAGACAAGAAGATTTTATGCTCTTCACTGTCATGGCCTTTACTTCAGCTAAATACTGTAAATGGGGGAAAGATTGAAGATTGACTGCCTTCAAGAAAATCAAGATAAAGTTTTACTGAGTGCATTTCCTATTGGGTACAAATAATCTAGTTTATACGAATGTTTGAATTCTGGTAGGTTTTAAAGAACAAGGCCAAGCATGAAGTCTGCAAGGTCAGGTGTTACAATGTTGGCCTTGTCTCCATACAGTAACAGAACTTGCTCTTCATCTTTTAGTGTTCCTTTAGAAAGTCTTTAAAAACACAGGTAAACACAAGGCCTGTATCTGATACTGTAACAGCGCTGCCATACGTTCCCCCAGACTGAAAGTTTAGCTTTTTTTTTGCTGATTTTTTTATATGTAATATGGGGGTAAACTTATTTAATCCAATGGCATTGGCACAAAGAAGCACGCTAGACACAGCCTGAGACCTTGACTCTGAGCTTGGAATATAAGATGAAGATTTCCTGTCTGCATTTATGATGAGATCCTTATGTATTAAGGGAGGCTTTGTATAAAGCTTCAACTTTGCTATAACTGATTTGATGACCTGGTAAAACTTGCCTCTTGAATGTGGAAATTTTTAAGTGGGTATTTATTGTTGAGTTTTGGGTGTTGCTCTAGGAATATCCTTCATGTTAGCCCATCTACCAAGAAACGCTTTGTACCATGCAGCTTCGACTCAAACTTCTACCCACTGGTATAGTGCCAGAAGAATTAGAATATTTAGTGGCTAATGCCTATAAACTAGACTGATTTATCCGTTGACCTATTGACTCCAATTGTTGAATATGTTCCAATATTTGTTGCTCCAAGCGTTCATCCTAAATTTTAGATTTTAAACGGTTTAGACGCCCTTCCAAGTTGTAAGAGCTGCGCTCATTCAGACAGGTACTGAACTCAAAAATAATTTCCTTACATATTCAAATCTGTATCAGGTTGCTAGCCTTGATATTATTGCATTTAGTCTTTTGACCCCAAATTTTTTTTTGTTATGCAAAGCAACATACAGTTAATAAACAGAATGATAGAAAAATAATAGATGTAAAAATAGTAAAAGATCATTTCTACATAAAACTGACTGCATTACAAAAATTACATAACTATAATGTATCTTCACAGCATAAGTGTTTGTTAATTGTTTTAACGCATGAAAAAAAAAATTGTAATCATCGACATCCTTCCGTCTCGAGAGACGATGGTACATCACCGTTGAGTTGGGTTACATTGCCTCGTGTGGCTGAGCAGTCCTATCCTTCCACTATGACGCCCTCTTTTACAATTGTTTGACACGTAGACCGGTATAATGTTTTGCATTCCCAGTCACGTGTGTTAAATTTGGCTGATTAACACTGATTTCATGTCTCTCTGGCAAACATCAATAAATCGGGCATGTCTTTCTCTACTCCGATCTTAGTTCTCCATGTAGGATGTCCTTGGGGATACGACCCGAGCTCATTCTTATTACCATGATTTTTTAAATTAACATGCATTCCTTCCTATTTATTTGTCTGTTTGTCCACAAATTTTCAAATTTTCCAACGTAAAATTTGACCACTTCTGATGGTCCTAGAGATCTCAAAATTTTACCACAGATAGATCTTGGATACAAAAAAATTGCACTGTATCAAAATTTCAGATCGATTAAATGTACCGTAATTAAATTAATGCATATCTTTTAGTTTACAAAATGAGGGGTAGGACTGCAATCAGGCTTATACAGAATTCAATGGAAAAGACGTAAACAAGGTATGGGTTAGCCTGACCGGACGTAACAAAACAGCGAACGTTTCGGCAAAGAGCCTTTATCAACGAACATACAAGACACAAACAAAACGAAAATAAAAATAAAAAATGAATAATGAATGAAAAATGAAGGAACTTAGCTGTGGTGGAATCCGAAGTATCCAAAGAAAAAGTGAAACTGAGAGATGACAGAGCGATTTTATATAGGAAAGCAGAGAGGGGGCGGGGCAATCACCTAGGTGGACAAAGAAAAGACCATGTTCATCCCGTGTGGAGCAATTGTTCCGTGGCTCACTATTAATCTGTTTTCAATCTGGACTCTCGTGGGTGTGTTTGTGCACGAGACAATAGCAGTGACTGCCAGGTCCTTGACACCCATATGGTCGCGCCCATTGAAGTGACGGGAGACGGGACACTGTTTATCTTGTGTAATCGCCCTAATATGTTCAGACATTCGGCACGTCAAAGATCGTCCCGTCTCTCCTATGTATTTCAAAAATTCTTCCTTAACAAACTGCCACTATTCCAACGACGACTAGAAAAGTCCAACTTGGCCAACTTTCCACTCATGGGTGAAGTTCCTAAATGGAAAGGACGTAGACAATTTGAAATACATAGGTGAGACGGGGAGGTCATTTTCTTGTCTCATGGGTGAACTAATTCTGGCAATTACACAAGACAAACAGTGTCCCGTCTCCCGACACTTCAATGGACGTCACCATATAGGCTACAGCCATGGTCTCGTGCACAAACACACCCGGGAGGGTCAGTCTTGAGAATAGGTTGATACAAGATTACGGGACTATCACCCCACACGGGATGAATGTTGTGTTTGCTTTGACCACCTAGGCGTCTTGTCCCACCCACTCTCTACTTTCCTATATAGGCTCACTCTCTCTCTCTCTCTCTCTCTCTCGGCTTTACTTTCATTGACTTTATGGACGGCCCGTTGGAGGGGTGGGTCTAAGTTTCTGCAACGAAGTGTGAAGTGGGTAGTGGGCGAAAACGGTCAAAATCATGTGATCTCACGGCCCCTTTAGCCCTGGCACCTTATTTTAATTTTGAAGTGAATGTTAATTTTCTTGTGAGAACTTACATTTTAATTTACTATATGCATAATTATATATTTTAGCTTTTACAACGCTAAGTGTTTAGTTTTTACGTAAGAAATTGAAAGTTTTTTTTTTTTTTAAAGGCATTTGTTTGGCTCTCGACAATACATTGTTCTGGTTGACGTGTATTTAGACTATCGACCTAATTTAAATTTGAATATAAATTGTCACTGAATGTGTCTTGACTTCTGCATTTTCCAGTTTGTGCGTTGTTATTTGTTTTATTCTTTTTGTGCGAGTACATTTTTATGTTATACATTAAAAAAATATTTTTGAAAAACTTCAAATTAATTTAATTATGTTTGTAAAATATTGCTTGAGTTTTGAACCAGCTAAGATAAGTTAAAATTAAAATATCACAATCACTAATTATCCTTGCCTTCAACATGGTATATTAATATTTATTCGATATTTTTTTTTACACATAACACTGAACTTAAAAATCTGGAATAGACGGACTAATGTGTTGCAATATTTTAGGGTCCATTTGATAGGGTATTTCTATTTGTTTTTAAAGGGTAAGTAGCGCAACAATATTGCAGGGATGTTGTGAAATAATCTGAATAGGCCTAATCTAGATGGTAACGACAATAACGATATGATATCTCATTTAAACGAATATCGAATTATCCATGAAAATCTTGTCTTTTTATTTTTTATTGTTATTCAAAGTCAAAATACAGTCAGTTTATAAGTTATAAAGTTTATTAATTCATTTTATTTTAATAATAATTATTTTATTAAGTCTAAGTTATTTTAGTTTTAAGAATTAGCCTATAATTTCAATTAGTAAATTATTAGTTACAGTTAGTTAGTAGTAGTAGTAGTATTAGTAGTACCGAGTTAGAGTTAGTGTTAACTTAGACTTAGAGTGAGTTAGAGTTTAGTTAGATTCTTACTAAACTTACTTACTTACTTAATTAAGCTTAAGAAGTTAATACCTAATACTCTAATTAGTCTAATACTAATACACTAATACTGATTACATTGAGTTACACTGGGAAGACATGAGGTGAGTTATTATTAGTATTACTAGTAATAGTATTTATAATTTATTAGCCTAATAAGTGACATTTCCAGTACAGTACGGTATTAAACTGACTAAAGTCTAAAGTAGTAGTAAGGGGGGGGGGGTGTCTGAATATTTTATTAATGCACATTAAGTAAGCCTGAAGTGAAGAATCTCGACCGTGACGGCACAACGCTACTGGTTGCTTGGAACGAGAATTCCTTCCTTTTAATCATGCTTGTTTTCTTATTTATTTATTACCTCCCTTTGCGGGGGAAACTTGTGAATTTAATTAAAATATAATGAAAAATAACTGGGGAAGGGTTGAGGGGAGGGTCCTCCCTCATATATTCTAAAAATTAATTTTAAAAAACAGGGGAGGGGTTGAGGGGAGGGAGGAAGAACTATATTATACTATGCCTTTTTTAACATTTAAAAGTCATGTGTAGGCCTGTCAGCGGGTACCTGGTACCCATTGCCGAGCAATTACTCGGGTAGTAAAATGGCGCTTGGGTACCGGCGAAATTGTTACTGCAATATCTTTACTACCAGACCAGTGTCTAAACTGTGACTGTGGCTCTTTGTCTTCTGTGTTCAAATTTCGGCTTGCGAATAATTTAGTTAATTAAAACTTTTCATTTCAAATAAATACTGTGAAATACGTATTAACATGAAAATGCTTAAAAAGAAATAAGTGTTAAAGCGAAATAAAACACGGTCCCTACAAACTACAAAGTATTTTGATATGCTTTTTTCCCAGGAACATGAAATAAAAATCATTTGAAACAAAAAGGTTTTAGTTCTTTGAATTGTTCCAGTAAGGAAAAAAACACAACGCTGATAACTATGTACTATTATTAACCAGGAAGGGCTACAAATGACCTTCGCATTGGCTTTGAAATACGCTGCTCATCGTTGTTACCGATTGAGACGCGCCAATTTCTTTTATCTAACCCCCCCCCCCCCACTAACATGTCTCCAATGCTATCCCCACCATACTTTATTTTAAAAGAAATAAACACCTGCTATATATTCTTGGGGGGGGGGGGGGGGTAATTTATTTTTTTATTTTTTATTTATAAAATCATATTTTAATCATTGAACAATCTTTAGTGTATAACAAAAATAATTGTCGGGGGATGGGTCCACTAAGTAGGGGCAAGTTCTGAAAAGTTAAGTTAATTAAAACAGCTACAGCTATGAACTAACCCGCCAAAAAATCACCCTAGCTCCCCCTGCTCATTGTTTTTACACCACTGTACTACAGTAGTATTTAAAAGTCATCATTGTACAATGGTTGACTCATTACATCAAAATTTGCATTTGCACAATAAACAAAGCAGTAAAGGGCTAATGGTGGTAATAGTGGCCATAATGACAAACATTTGAGGCATTTCGAAAGGGTAACCCGAATACCCGTTAAAATTTTATACGGGTACCCGGGGAGCATTTTTCTACAATATTGACAGCCCTCGTCACGTGCCATTGCAACAAGATGGCCCCCGATAATGACATCACTGTCGAGATTCTACATGTTTACCCACATTTTTTTATTTGCCAAATAATATTTGAGAATTTCTTAAATTAAAAAGATGCTAAAATTATAATTAAACTTTCAATTAAAATTAAAAGTGGTCATTCATGAGTCTATGACATAAGGACAAAAATTGGTATTAGTATCACCTAGCAGTCAGCTTAGCATTTATCATTAACAAACACATTGAAAAATGTTTATTGTTTAACTCAAAATAATATTAATGTCCCAACAAACTAATATTTATTTTCATACATTTTTTCTCTTAATAACACAAATTTTTTAACCTAAAATGAAAAGATTTTGATTCTGGAAATTAACAAATACAGAAAACACCAGTTGGGCCTGCGAGAATTAAGTATTAAAGAGGGGCTTGAAATGAAAGAGAGGGAGGGGGGATTCTTATGTTTCATATAAAAGGAAGTTAAAATACGGACAACATTGAGATAGCTGAGACATGCCCCCTCATTCCTCCCTTCACTCCCTCCACCACACTTAAAAATGGCTCGGCCTCAGCATCTCTTATTCAGTGGCAGATATATTGCACCCTGTGTACAAATCAGTAGATTTGGTTCACTTCTTATTTCTACTTTTATTTAGATGAAAATTTCCATTGTGAAATAAACTTAAACTTGAAATTCTTTTAACAAGAAAAAATATTTATATGAGTCCCCTAAAAATGATTAGCACTGTTTTTATAAATCATATGTTGTATGCCTTTAGTTTATTTTTCAATTTTGAAAATTCTAAGTTAATTGATTTTAAAATTTAGGCCTCTCAACAGATAACCACGCTAGCTCTAAACTCTGTCGATTAATAAATTTTTAAAAATCAAATTTTAAGTGTAATCCATATTATTTCTATTCTTAGATTGGTATAGCATACTTGAGTCATTTTTTATTAAACCAACTAATCGACATTGTACAGTAACAATGCCAGGTCCAAAGAAAGCCCCCCGCACAAAAGGAAATGTTAAGGTATGTTGTCAGTGTTAAACTATTTATTATACCTTTATTTTATTAGGACAAATTTAGTTCTTAAGAGTTCAGAGCCTACATTATCAAAAAATTTAATTGCTGATTATATGCATTTTGTGTATGTAAATAGATTGAATAATTATTCTGAAGACTACCCAATTTCATCTACACTATCAAAAATACAAGTTACACCCTTTTCATTATTCTATTATTTAATATATATTAATACTCATCTGATAGACTTCAATCAAATTAAATTGGTTTGAACTTTATGAAACCAATTTTTTCAATAGTACAGTCGAACCCACTTACCTCGAGCTCGCTTAGGTCGACCACCCCATTAAGTCGACGGTTTTTTTTGGAACCGCCAAATTCTCTCTTTGTCTTAGTATTTTCTCGTCGTTTAATTCGATTTTTTTAAGTCGCCGAAACCTCATAACACGAGCACAAAAAAGGTCAAATTTGCCACTTAACATCGGTTAAGTCGATCCACGTGACCAATCGCAAGCTTTTGAAAATGTTTCACCGGTGTCTGCTGGTGACGTCACAGCCCACTTGCTTTTTCCTCTGTGTTGTTTTTGGTACCATGGCAATGCGATCAGCTTGCTATGTGTGCTGGTGACGTTTTCGACACAGCCCTCTTGCGCTGAGACATGTGTTGCTAACTTAAATCGCCAGTTTCAGTGATGTGTTGGAGAAAATTAAAAGTTTTTATCGATAATCGACGTTGGTTTTGATTTTAAAATTGTAAATTTCTGCTGTCAGTTGGTGCACATATACCTTCTGTTGTTAGCAAACATGTATGTACAATTTTATAGCATGCCGATAGCTTCATCAAACAAATAACGGCGGCAATGCTGTTGTGTTAAAAAAAACTCCAAAAACACGTGCATGAACATTATCATTTATTAACGCTAGTGATGGGACGATACAAAAATCATAGTCATAGGCTGCTTACTGTAAGCAAGGCTCCCCAGATTTTAAAATATATAATATAACAGACTACAGACAGTTTACTCTCAATCTCCCAAACCATTGTTGTTGGTTAGTCCTATTAGCATCAAGTTACCGAAGGAATTGTAAGCTGAGGGGATCGTATGGAATAATAAAATGTACCGTGTGCAGTGTCCAAACTTGTTGTCATTGGCAACCATTCATCCTTCAACCTCATTTTGACTATTACATGTACTGTACTACTGCTTTGTTCTCATTTTTTCATTCATAAGAAGTGGCCGTGTGCAAAAGCCATTTAACTATTGGTTAGAATTATTTAAAATATGTCAAAGTTGAAGGTTCAAAAGTTCAAAAGGAGTACCTAATTTTTTTTGTGAACGTTTATATAACATGATAGTTCTCTTTGTTATGAGTCATATATAGGTCACGATAGACCATTCCGAGTCCAGAAGAGAATGGTTCGGGGACAATGAGGGGATGTGTAGGCTACTTATTTGTGTAGCTTGTAAAGAAAATCAAGCAAGTCGCTTCGAAGGCACAGTATCGCTCAATCTGGGAATCACCGCAAAACGGCGTTATATTTAAACTTAAACAGTCTTTAAAAACGAACGGTCTTAACAACCTTAAGAAAGCGTGAAGAAATAGGGTCCCGACATTCCGATACGATTCTGATTAATCGTCCCATCACTAATTAACGCACATCGCGTACATATAGAAATTTCAAGCGCATGTTAATATTTTGCCGCCATATTGGTTTTCGCTTTAACTCGATCATCGGTTATGTCGATGCGATTTTTCATTCCCCGACGCCGTCGACTTAAGCGGTTTCGACTGTATATTGAAAGTTATTGAAAGCCTTAAAATGGTTATAAAATTAAACTCACATTTATTCTACCTTTCCAGCCTTCTAGCAGCAGTCAAGCTGCTCTATTGTTAACCGCAGGTGGTCATGTCACTACAGGGTTCATTGGATTTTCTAGTAACCCTGCCTTTGTACCAGCTAGTGAAATGTTTGATGACGCTGAAGCTGCTCTTGATGGAGAGTTTCGTATAGTCCTCCGCAAGTTATCTAAGCGTGACAGTGTCACCAAAATAAAGGTTAGGCAAATATGAACTTGAACCTATTGTTAAATTTATTCACCAAAACCAACCCTGCGTCTAGAATAGTTATTGAACAACATGACACTACACTATTCTAATACCCACAGGGATCTTCTTCTGTGCATCCATTAATTTTAGTAATCATGATCCACTTTAATAAGTCTATAATTTACCATAATACAAACTTCATGCAGCTTGAAATATATACAGTGTTGCATTTTGCCCCATGCTTGGGGATAGCAGAATTATTTTCTGTCTTTTTATATAAGGATACCGATTTATGATATTATGAAATAAGTTAAGTGCACCGCAAACTCAGTTTGTTAAACTTAATTAATAAAATAATTTAATGTACTTGTAAGTAATGACATGTCTTTATGGTTGAATTTTCCATGTCAAATTCATTCACATGCTCACATGTAAAAATCACTAATCATCAGATATAATCAGACAACAATAATCCTCTTTAAATAATTATATAAGCTTAAATCCAAGATATCTATCATCTGCAAGATTAGAAGGAAATAGCTGAACACAATCCAACCTTTTCCCGCATAGCTCTTTTCCAAACCTTTCGAGTCTTGAGTCTAGACACAACATCTCAGATACACTAAATCACATCTTGTCAAAAGTTCCTGACATCAACCAAAATTTGCACAACAATCAGATTTCAATATCTGTTTTCTTTACAAATAGCTAATATTTTCATTTTCTTGAGATTTAAAGGAGTTTTTTTTTTCCTTTTCATATTTAAAAAAAAAAATTTTAAGAAGACTTTGTTTAAGTATGTATGATTTTGAAAAAAAATATTTTGCAGATAAGAACAATGTCATTTTATAATGAAAATTTAAAGATATTTGTATATTTCAGGCATTGCACGAATTTATAACTTTATGCACTACCAAAGAGGAAGACCTGGTGAAAGCAGTGGTTCCATTTTGGCCAAGACTATACAATAAGCTAGCCACTGTAAATATTTGTATTTTACTTGAATCTTAAATTAGCTTAATTACATTGTATTTGGACATCATTTAGAGCAGGCAAGTGAAACATGCAGCCAGTGGGTCTCACACAAGCTCATATAAGTACAAAGGATACTGTACAACATGCACAATGAATGGCTAAAATAGCATTGTCTGTAATTAAATTAGTAAATGTAATTTTGTTAAAAGAAATGCCTTTCTTTCTGCTCAAAGATTTTATTTGCTAAACTTGGGCACAAATAATTATTTTGAACTACATTAAAAGCTTTATCCACTCACCATCAATTTAGCCAGTTGTTGGAAGATTTGGATAAGCAGTAAACTCATGATTATTTCTAAATAGAAGTCACCTAATTGTCATGTCACAAAGTGCTGAAAAGATTCTATTTCTTTGGACAAGAATTAGTTGTGTTCCTATTTAGATAAGTCAAAAGACAGATGAAATTAAAGATAACTCCAGGTTTTGGCTTGTGTTGTGAAAATTAATGAAATGATCTTATGTTTATATTACAGTATAGAACAAACTCATCACTTATTAGTACAATAAGATCATGTGCTTCATTAAAAAAAAAACTAAGTTCTAGGGGGATCGTAACTGAAAACCAAGTCAATACTGTGTGCATTGCTTATCTTTTTCTTATCATTTGAACACCACTAATTTTATCAAGTCAGAAAAACCTGCTGATGAAACTACTGGAAATGGAGTCAGACTTTACATTAAAAGCAAAGTATCTTAATATGAGAATAGCCCTGTGTCTAATCAAACCTTCATAAAAAAAAAAATTAATATTTCAGGGGGTTGGCAGCAAGGAATAATAAACTTTGATTCTACCCTTGTATTTGAAATGAACAAAATATTTCTCAGAGTACAAGGCTCACAAATCAACACATGCCATCTGAACAAGCTGGAATTACACTGACGTTTTAGCCAGACATAAGAAAAAAATATTTAAAAAAATACATGTAAAGCCAAATTTACCAATATATACATATATATAGGATGTCTCTGTTTTTTTTTTTTTTTGTTTAGGATATTGAACACAAGGTAAGAGAGTTGTCTCAACGAGCTCTTTTGGCATTAGCTGAGAAAACAGGGAAATGCTTAGCTCCGCACCTGAAGAGTTTCATGGGAATATGGATGGTGGCAATGTGTGACACCTACCCCACTGTGGCCTCAGCTGCCAACACAGCTTTCACCAGCACTTTCACTGCAGTTAAACAAGTCGAGGCAGTTCAGTTTTGTAAGGCTGACATTGTTGAGGTAAAAAATTATTCACAGATTTGTAGTCATTAATTTCAATAATTTAATTAATCATCATCCTCAAAGAATAATTGATTGTTATTGACGCCCCAGAATACAAGTGATTTGTGCTGATGCCAAATGAAAAGAATTGTTCAAAGTTTGACATCAATTGTTAAAATTAGACATGTTGGTTGATATTTTATTTAAGGGAATAGGATTTATTTTAAGTTTATCTGTGTTTTAATTTATTTTTAAAAATAATTTTTATAGATATTTTTTTCTTAAAATGCTATTTTTTAAAAAAAATAAGCGTTATTCATTTTTCGTTCAGAGAATTATAAATGTGAGTTTGTATTTAATTGTTGTCTTCTACAGTAAGAGTAAACATATTATATTTATATACATTCCAGTGTTTATTAAACAACATCATGAAAGCTACCCCCGAGACCCTCAGTGATCCACAGTAAGATATCCTATTGAAAACATAACTGTCTGTTGAAAATTTGATTTTTTGTGTGTGTGAGACTTATTGTTTTTTTAAACTTCATTCCAACAACTTTACTTTGCATTAAACATGATCATTTTGGAAAAAAATATATCTAATATATTTTAAGTCTTGTTTTATTTTCTCTATTGGATTTTGTCATATCTAAGACAGTAAAATGGCAAAGCCCACTTCGTGATGTCCTGTTGAAGGAACAAAGTATATTTCTCATATGTATTTTTTTAAAAATTTCATTGTGTCATAATTCTATAGATTCACGATTTATATTCTATCACATTTGACTATGTTTTTTTCCACAGAACCACCAGTGAGATAGATATGACAGCCAAGCATGAAAGGGTGGTCAGCTCCAGTCTGCTTGCACTTCGCAAGCTTATAACAATTCTTCCAGCAGACACTGTCACCACTTTCATGTCTGAGCATCTTGTTGCCCTGTTGTCTAGTTCAGCATTTTGGAAGCATGGAAAATCAGCTTCAATATCTGTATGTGTTGTGTAAATAATTGTTCATGCTTTTTTTAATGCAGTAAAAATGTCTTTAATATCTGTAAAAAAATCCCATGAAGAAACAATGAAATCTGTTATTCAATAAATTTTTTAAATATATTTCTCAAGTCAATGGAATGATGGGTTTATAAATAGTTAATTTGAAGAGGTAAACTAAAACTATGATCAAATATTGCTTTTGGTGGAAAATTATTTCTGCAGATACTATAACTAAAAATTACTTTAACTTAAATGTCCTCTCATTTGCTCAGATAAAAAGTGGTTTACTGAGTCTGTTGGCAGCCATTTGTCAACTGTGTCCAGATGCATCTAGCAAGGCTGTGAACAAGATAGCTCCATTTGTCATCTCAAACCTAGATACTTCTGATCCAACTTTGATCTCTTACACATGGGAGGCCACTCTATCTATGATTAAAGCCCATCAGGTAACTTGTTTATCTACATAGCATTTTGCTCTGTTTCTGCTCATGTTTAACTCTTAAAGCCCCAGAAGGTTTTCAATAAACTTCCGCCTCAGTCCCGTAAGGATTTCCCATATTACGATCAACGGGTTATGAAATTTAAAAATTTGCGTAAAATCCATTTATAATATTATTGTCATACTGACTTCATTTTTAAGGCTAAGAATGGCTATTTTACGCATCCAAAAGACCGTACTGAGTTTGAAACAATATTTACCTGTAGCTTAGTACTATTATTTTATCAATAAAGTATAACGAAAACGTATCTTCGAAAAAAAAACCGTTAAAACTACCAAAAAACATCACGAATCGAGCCATAACACTAGTGCCGGCAACGGCCGCCATTGCCAGAAGTCGAATACAGCGTTTTTCAAGCATTGAAGAGTTTTTACTTTCAGAGATTTCATTTCTAACGAGATTTGTATCTAGGGACGCATTACGACGCGTTGGGATAGCGGGAAGAGACGCATTACGACATTTTTAAATGAGTCATTTTAGGAGTAAATTGAAAAAAGATTTAATTGTCAGCGTTTATTTTTTTAAAGTCAGTTATTTATTTTTAACTAATATTTTCAACCATTGATTAAATCCAGTTTGGCTCTTGGCATATTATTAATTTTTGTGTAAGTTAAATTTTCCATTGCCAAAAGGCTTTTCACGTCTTATGTTGGTCTTTAAAAGACTTATAATGGGCCATTTGCTAAATATATGAATTTTGAGGTACTAAAATATTGAGGGTAAAAAAAGAGCCAGTAAACAAATATGGAACAAGCAGCCTTTGTCAGTGTTCAGTACAACAAGAAAGTAATCATTATTAATCTGTTGTTGCATTGAAGAATAAAAAATAACTCTGATTTTTGGTGGGGTATAATTTTCTTGTTCCAGGATTGCTGGGAGCACATCAACTGGCAAAAGGCAATGTGGCCAAAGATCAAACATATTCTTGAGTCCGGCTGTTCAGGCCAGGCAGCAATCGTCTCACCTTGTTTACTACCTCTCCTCAGCAAAATTGTTAACCTTAACTACAGTCAGTTCTTTGATTCATTTCGAATGGGGTATGTTGTGGATTCACTGCTTTCAACATTTTGTTTGCTAGTTGTTTTTTTTTAAATTTTCATAATACTTTTATGATTTTCTCAAAGTTGTGTTTTATTTTTGTAGCATAACTTAATTTTTTTAAACATCTTTTTTTTCAAGCTTATGTGCAGCCAGATCTTTGTACAGCCCATCTGACACAAATGCTCTTGTCAAGAGCTTCACAGAATGTATTCACTACAGTATTCAAAGTATAAAAAATTCTGGTAACGATTGCTCAGATGTCAGAAATTTAATTTTGAACCAGGTATATAAAAATTTCCATTTTTAAATGAGTCATTTTAGGAGTAAATTGAAAGCTTAGCACTTCTAAAATGCAATTTATATGTAGGCAAAATGAGTCTGGATAAAATAAGTTTTTTTTTTTTAAAAATAAAAAAACATCTGTCTGAGAGCCTGATTCAGCCATCAATAAAGCCACATCTTGCTCAGAGCCATGGTTTCCTGACCCCTGTATTAAAATGTCACAATTGTGTTTAAGAATTTTATTAACCTGTTTCCTATAAAATAAAAATTTTAAAAAGCCTTATGTTCAACATTTTTGACAGAAACCGAATTCGTGGGCTGATTTCTTCTGATTACGCTAGTGAAATTCAGCTATTTAAAATTTTTTTTTACTATACATTTAAATTGAGTGGAACTTTAAAAAAATTATTTAAATAACTGCATTATTCCTTCAGCTTTTGCTTGTTGTACAAGCTTCCTTGACAGAGCAACAGTTAACTCTGTCTAAAACAGACCTGTATGCAAGTCTCAACAGTTTACTTGAGGTATCTAACAACACCATGCCAGGGACAGAGCAGTTGTTCTGGTCGGAACTGTCAACATTCACTGTTGAAAAACTTGAAGCTGAGTATCAGTTGATAGCGGAGAGATGCAAAGATACCTCCACCGTTAAACAGAACCTGCCGTTCTTTCAGTGCTTGAATTGTCTCTTGCAAGGCCTCGTCTTTCAAGATCAAACCTCCACAACAAAAGAAAGGGTTAAATTTGCACAGGAGGACACCAGGGCAAGTCACAAGAAGTCTAATAACCTTGACAAAAAGAAAAACAAGCTGACCAGTGCCTCTGAAGCCTTTGTCCGTGACATTCTTTCAACAGTCTTTGAGCTGGCCATGGCCGGTGAGCTCACAGCGCCTATCTTCATATCTTTGTTCAAAGACCTTTCCTTTACCGACATACCTGTGATAGCTGCCCAGAGGCTTGCGGACGAACTTAGAGCAACAAGCCTGAGTCTTGACCCCTCACAGAACCTGCTCAACACTGCTGTAGAAAACATTCAGACTGAGCTCCCTGTGTGTAGCACTGACAGCGCCCATCAAAGATTTCTCTACAAGAAAGTCATCAAGCTGCTGCTGTACACAGAGAGCAACAAGAGCCTAAGGGATCTAGGAGGTGGGAAGTTTACAGAGGACCTGGTTCTGATCACCTTGGCTTTTCTTTCATATGTGGATGCTGAAGAAGGAACTAAACTCCTCTCTTTCCTGTTAGATGTGAGTCAACTCTATATCATATTTAAGACTTAAAAGATTTTAAAAAAAAAACATTTCTGTATATTTGATTATTACATTGTTAGGCAAACATGTTTATTTTATTTATGAATGATCAGTATTTGAAGTATATTTGGAGAGAGAAAAAAACAACATTGAAAATCAAGGTGTCAAAGACTAGCCTGCTTAGCATAGCAGCATAAATAGTCTTTTTTTTTAGTCCCATTAACTCTTTTTTTTTTCAAGGTCATAGGGGATTCTAATGTTTCCATTAGAAAATTCTTGGGCTTAATAGACACTGCCGACGCCCATCCCTCACCAGGTCAACGGAGGATTTTCTTAGCGGTAGTCATTTCTCAACATTTTTATAGTGGCTATTCGTGGGCTCGATCCCACGCCCCTCAGCTTGTGAGGCGAGCGGACTATTGACTTTGCTACCCAGGCGCCCTCTACACAAAGATATTTATTTACATGTGGTACATTGTAATTTCATCATAAATTTAGCCAATAGGAAACTTTGGTGGCTTTTATGACTAACAACTGTATCCCAAATTGAACAAAAGCTGAAACATTACTAATTAATTAATTGCTATAAAATATGTTGTTTATTCATCATCATTTTCTTATTGTTTTCAGAATGTTCAAGCCAGTCAACTTACATGTCAGCTGATACAACATATATTGACTTATAGTCCTGCTATTCCAGCCTGCCATAACTTACTGCAAGGCACCCAGCTTTCTAAGAAGATCAAAGAGGTAACTCTTGTTGGAATAGAGACTAACAAGTGCCAAGTGGGTGAATCCAATGCTGTATGGAAGATGTTGATGTCAGTTCTTGACATTCTGGACTCTAGTAACAGTAAGTGGAACATGTTTGGTTTTACATCCAGCTGAACTGCATATTGTTTAACAATATTACTTTAGCAGTGAGGGAATCTGGTTACATACCAGAGCTGATGGAGGACTTTTCAACACTGCCCGCCTCCGAGCCAAGACCAAAACGACGGATGTCCTAATTCGAGAGCTACTATTTGCGGATGATGCGGCACTAACAGCACATACAGAATCTGATTTGCAAAAACTCGTGTCAAGCTTCTCCAATGCCTGCAAAGAATTTGGTCTGCAAATCAGCTTGAAAAAGACAATCATAATGGCCCAAGACACTCAACCTCCTCCTACCATAAATATCGATAATGAAAACTTGGAGGTTGTGGACAGCTTCACCTACTTGGGATCCAAGGTCTCCAATACACTGTCCATTGAAGAAGAAATAAACAGCAGAATTGGCAAGGCAGCCGCAACAATGGCTAAACTAAATAAGCGGGTCTGGCAAAACACCAAGCTAACGGAGAAAACCAAACTGTGCGTCTATCGAGCCTGTGTCATCAGTACATTACTATATGGGAGCGAGACATGGACCACTTATACATTACAAGAGCGTAAGCTTAACAGCTTCCATTTGAGATGCTTGCGCCGCATTCTTGGCATTAAATGGCAAGAAAAGGTGCCTAATAGTGAGGTCCTAACGCGTGCCAATACCCAAAGCATGTTCTCAATTCTTAGTGAAAGACGCCTGAGGTGGCTAGGACATGTCAAAAGAAAATAGCCCCGGCCGCATCCCGAAGGACCTCCTATATGGTGAACTTGCTTCAGGAAAGAGGAAAACAGGTCGCCCACGCTTGCGATTTAAAGATGTCTGTCAAAGAGACATGAAAGCAGCCAAAATACATACAAGTGACTGGGAGTGTAAGGCAGAAGACCGATCTACGTGGCGCACAGTTGTCAAAGAGGGCGTCATAATAGCCGAGGAGCGAAGAATGGAGGAGGCTGCAGACAGAAGAGCTAGGAGAAAGGCCAAAACATTTGGAAGCACAGAACTCGTGTGTAAAAACTGTGGCAAAGACTGTCACTCAAGGATAGGACTGCACAGCCACTCGAGAAAATGCAACCCAACCCAACGGTGATGCACCATCGTCTCGCGAGACGGAAGGATGCCGATATGTAGTATTAAATTATTGTCTTGGTTGCATTTTATGATAATTTTGATATTTTAAACTTCTTACTAGTATGTCCATTGTAAAAAATAATGTTATTCTTTTATAAAACTTAATATAAAGGCTAAAAGCATAAAACAAGATTATGAATGATATGGAACAAAAAATTATTGTACACTCAACTTGTTACAGATGACCTACTTAGCCAATCCTGCCTTGATGCAGCTATTTCTAGCTGTTTAAGTATTTTAAAGGAACATCAGGTTTCTGAATGTAACCCTGACTCTGTGGTCCCTGTTATTAACTTTACCAAGAAAATCCTAGACACTCGAAAGGTATAAACTCAATGTGTGTGTATTTACTACAACCTGTTTGTTAAATTAGTGTTAAACAATTTATTTCATAAAATAAACACAAAGATGCAGGTTAACTATTTTAAAGGTGCATCTATAAATAAAGCATTTTAAATTTTTTATCTCTAAACATTTAAGTTTATATGGCAAAAACATAAATCCTTTTAATCTTAAATTTTACTTGTGACATTAGACAAAAATGATGTTTAAGCTTGTTAAAGCTCTTTTTCATTTTAAAATTCCACGCATTTGGTATTTGTTTAAGTAAAATCTTGACAGATATTTAAGTTTATTTCTTCAAATCTGTCCATCCATGTCACAGGTCTGGACACATCCACAGCTTGGAGAACTAGTTTTGAGTTTGTTCAGTCTATTGTTGACCAATAAAAGTTCAGGTAACATTACCAACAATAATTTAAACATATAATTTATTGTATTCACTTTCACACTTTATTTTAGTGAGTAAGTGTAAAAACCAAAAAATCATGTTAAGCCTGGTACCTATTGGAATTCAGGACGTGTTAGCGCATTTTCGTATTATGTATCAGTACTTGTGTTAGATATCAGAATTATGTAGTTATCAGTAATTGTGTTTAGATTTTAGACATATTTTTATGAATTTTCTTGTGTAATGAATATACCTGACATTTTTTTCTTATTTAAAAGTCATTTCTTTACGTTTAAAAAAAATAATTATTTTCTCTTTAATCCAACTACAAGTCACCACAAATGATGACGTAAAACTCTCTAAACTTTTACACATATTCTAAAGACGTCAACTAAAAAAAAACAACTAATTATTTTGCACCATTTCGCACCACTCTTCAATGCTTGAAGAATTATGCATTCGACTTCCGGCAATGGCGGCCGTTCTCTGTGCTAGTGTTACCTCTCGATTCGAAATATTTGTTGGTAGTTTTAACTGGGTTTTTAAACGGATCGAGTAACTGAGTTTTGATGCACAAATGGCAGGTCAGGGCATACAAAAAACATACTTGCTGTGATCAAGGGTGATGACAGACGGACGGACAAAACGGGTGCAATAGCGATTTCGACATCTCGAAAATGCGCTAAAAAATCTCATTTTTAAAAAAAAAAAGCCACACTCTTTTGGCTGATCATACTAAAAAAAATGCTGTATTCATTGCATTTAGCATTTTGCTCAAAACTGATGATTGTGAATTAATTTGAGACTACTGCATTTTTTGTATGATAAGTAGAACAACTAAAATCAGATCATGGGATCAAATAGAAAAAATAAACGTCTGCTCAATGCACAACTGTAAAAAAGTTTGCATTAACTTATGTCATGGAATCATAAATCATGTTCAATCATATCTTTTTTAGTCATTCAAATGCTAGAAAATTTTAAGAAGGGAAAAGTTGCAAGCAAAGTATTTAGAGTTTGTGACTCTTGACTAATTACCAAAATAACCAAAAATTGTGTTTGAAATCTCAAATACCTCCCAGTGTGATATTCCCTTTAAGCTATCTGACCCTTGCAGTGCAGCAGTTTAGAATTAATTGATTCTACGCAACTTTGCTCATCAGTTTTTTTATTTTGCACATAGACCAATTAACCTAAGTCCCGGGCATGGTTGAAAATAAAGCAAAAGTTGTCCTTAACTTTCATTATTTTTTCTTTTTAAAAAAGGGAGGAAAAGGCTTTAATTTTTTAATATCTATATCAATTCTTTAATATATATCATGACTACTATTATTCATTTTTTATTGTTCAAACCAATAGAGCTTATAGATCAGTTTAATTCTGTCTGGGAATGTGGCTTTGACCACGTTGTGGAGAAAAAGTCTGACACAGAAATCCACCAGCACATAACTCAGATGAGTGAAATGATTAAAACATGGATCTGTTCACCAGAAGCAACACTTACAGGGTGAGTCAGTAAAGTTAACAGAGTTTCCTTAGTTTACTGATATCAAAAATATATATTTGTATTAATTTATATACCTTTTGTTATTTATTTAAAAAACATATAAGTCTAGTCACTCTTAAGTATCCAATAAGTTATTGATCTGATTCACTAATTACCTTTTTAAAGAGTATTTTATACAGTTACATTTATTCTAATCAATTATCTTTACTGATCCATAATAGTCCCCTGAAAATCTTTGACCTCAATGTTAATATAACTGTAACTATATCATCTATAACTAATTATAGATTATCTATTATTGGTACTATATGATCAATTACTAATACTAAATTATCTATTACGGGAACTAAATCACCTATAGTTAATACTAGATTATCTAGTTATTGTATTAGATCATCTATAACTAATACTAGATTATCTATTAATGGAACTAGATCACATATAACTAATACTAGATTATCTATTAATGGAACTAGATCACATATAACTAATACTAGATTATCTATTAATGGAACTAAATCACCTATAACTAATACTAGATTATCTATTAATGGAACTAGATCACATATAACTAATGCTAGATTATCTATTAATGGAACTAAATCACCTATAACTAATACTAGATTATCTATTACGGGAACTAAATCACCTATAACTAATACTAGATTATCTATTACTGGAACTAGATCACATATAACTAATGCTAGATTATCTATTACTGGAACTAGATCACATATAACTAATGCTAGATTATCTATTAATGGAACTAGATCACATATAACTAATACTAGATTATCTATTAATGGAACTAAATCACCTATAACTAATGCTAGATTATCTATTAATGGAACTAGATCACATATAACTAATGCTAGATTATCTATTACTGGAACTAGATCACATATAACTAATGCTAGATTATCTATTACTGGAACTAGATCACCTATAACTAATGCTAGATTATCTACTACTGGTACTAGATCATTTATGACTGTTACCATTACTAGGTTATATAATTGCATGTGACAAAAATTATCTTATTGAGTACTCCCTCATCTGGCGATGCCAAGCTAAAGAGGTTACTGTTGAAGATTTGTTACATGAACTGTCCACAGCCTACAAAATGCCAGTAAAGCTGTGAAAAGAGTGGTCACCCAAGTGACTTCATCTTCTGAGGACCAGATCAACAAATCTGAATCTGATCTTGCTGCCTTATCCAGCATAATAGACTCATTTTTGATAGGGGACACAAGTCAGTTTGATGGTGTTATTGAGGTTTGTGGAAGTTCTAAAGCTAACATTTTTTTTGCAGAATTAATTTGATTTTTTTAATCTTGTGTCAACCATTGGCCTTTGATAAATTAGTTAGAACTTAACACTGCCCAGAGACTTCCAACAGGCATCAATCAAGTAATGAAAATAATTTTTAAAATATTAAAAACTTTATTTAATCAAAAGTATAATTATTTCAGTAGTTTAAAGGTTACAAAGCCAGCTGTTTGAGCTGCATGCTGTGTACTTTACTAGTGTTAAGATGGCATTGATTTTTTATTGATCATTTTGTCAGCTACACTAACATATAACAAAAATGGCAATAGATATTAATTCCTTTATTGTCTGTATTTAAATCTATTTTTAGTAGATGTGGTTTTTTTCTTCAACGTTAATGTAGTTACACCTAAGTAAGTTAAATACAAATATTTATATAAAATGTCTTTTTAAATATTTGTAAGCTTCAGCTAGGCTATCATTGACAATGATATAAATTGATGACGTTAATTCTTATACATATTTCAGGTTTACCAACTGATGTATATGGAGGGTAGCCTCTCCAACCTACCCCCTGATATTGTATCACGGCCTGTGTCACTTGGGAGCTACACCTTAATTACCATCCACAACCTAAGAACACTGGTGTTAAACAAGGACTCTCAGAAGAGTGGGTCAAAAGATGATGGATACCAATGGTCAAGAGGTCAACTCCAGTGCATGACAGAGCTTGCACTGAGACTACATTTACTGGAAAAAAACATCAACCTTCACCCCCAGGTATGATTCTTATTGTTATTTAATCCTGATTATAGGTGCGATGGAATTGCCGGAATGTGTCCACAAATAGTCTCCAACTCATTGATTATAAAATTTCTAAAATTATCTGAAATTAGTAAACATCCCTTCTGTCTATGCATTTTAAAGACCTACCAATTTGAAAGTCAGTGGTATAAATAATATAAAGTTGTTTTTTTTATACATGAGTTAGCTTATGAATAAAAAATATTCTAATTCTGGGTTCTGCAGAAACCTTGATATGTAATTTGATGAATATGGTTTGATCGGTCAGATCTTGTAGCAAAAGATTTTTGTTCCATTGTACAATTTTTATATTAATTACTAATAATGTCTGTTTACATGAACTATGTAATTAAAAAGGTGTTTAAACTAGGGTTGTTACATTTTTAATATTTTTTTTTTGGCAAACCGATTAGCGTTATGTAAATCCGATTTTAAACTGATTAACATTTTACCACTGACTTCATAGAAATTAGGGATATACCTGGTTTCAGCTCCAGCGAATCCAGAATCCGGCCATTTTTACAAATCTGGGTCCAGCATAAATTTACTTCATAAATCCGGCTGAATTAAAATCAATTATTGGTGTTTGGGAAATTTAAAATCAATTTTCCATTTCAAGACCGAGAATCAGATTTCCGAGTATCATTTAACAACCTTAGTTTAACAATGTAATTATAATGGTGTTTGAAGAGTTTGTTATTTATTTTAGGCTTTAAAAGATTTTTGTGATGACTTAACAATTATAAAGAAGGATCTGGCAGTATGTCTGGCAACTTTAAGTCAACCGCAGTTTTCAACAGTGTATGAACTGATCTCTGAGAGGTAAGAGTATAAGCATTATCCTTTGACACATAGACCTGTCATAAACATTGTTACCAAAATAACATAATTACTGTACAAATCAACCCTTTGATTTGTCACTTAAAAAGTGGAATTTTACATTTCTTCAAATGATGGCTATGGTAAACTCATGGTGTTTTATAAAGAGTTAGACATGAATAAATCAATACTCTTATTTTGGCCTTGAAATTTGGAAAGGAAAAAAATTTTAATTATACTCCAGTAGATACAGAATTGGGAGTTGGACATTTAAGTGAGGGCAGATTTGATATGTCATAAACTTGATTTTTTGGTGTAGGGAGATTGGTTTTGTCATTCACTGGTAGTTTTGTGTAGAGATTGGTTTTGTCATTCACTGGTAGTTTTGTGTAGAGAGATTGGTTTTGTCATTCACTGGTAGTTTTGTGTAGAGAGATTGGTTTTGTCATTCACTGGTAGTTTTGTTTGATGAGATAAGTCATTTTATTATTTAAGGATGGTTTGCATTAATTCATCTTTTTGTGGCTACTTTTTTAAAAATGAAAACACTGAAATAGAAATTTCTGATTTCTTTAGATCAAATGATTTTCAACTTGATCAATTTTTAATTTCATCCAAGATGACCAGTGGTGCTTATATTCTTAACTTGGTAAATCTTTGATTTCAGCCAAAATGACCAGTGGTGTTTATATTCCTGTGGCATTAAGTCCATCCTTGAACCACTTGTCCAGTCAGCTGAGAACATTAGAAGCATCTCTCTTTTTGAAGCATATATTATGTTTTTATCCAAGTAAGTTCCAAAGCTTTACTTCACAACTATTAAATTATTAAATTCAATGATTATGAAATAAAATTATTAAATTTATATAAATTATAATTTAAAGTTTGGATGAAATTGTAAAATTTAGTACTTCAGGATCTTTAAGTTAACTTAACAGTTAATGCAGGTAAATTGACAAGATCATTATTCTATTTCAGGTGTGTAGATAGTGATTTAGCAATCAGGCTGACAGTAGATCTAAAGACTTCAGGCATAGTGAAAGACAGTGTTCAAAACAACTTGGCAGAGAGTGTATCTTACCTTCTAGGTTCCCACATCATCAGTTTGAGCAATCTTGCAGGTGAGTGAGGCAATCAACTTTCTGACCACAATGTCAATGAACATGGGTCACCACCAAGACACTATTTTGATGTGATGTAAATATGTGCAGTCTGCATGCAAGCTCCTTGTACAGGATTGTGGACTTTTTTTTTTTTTTCATAAACTATCAATGCTAATGTTTGAGTAATGTTTAATCAATACTTAGGATCTTATTAGGATATTTAGATCTTATTGACTGCTTTCATTGTGCACCATATTAATACTGTAAAACATGATTCAAAAATGGAAACCATGCATTGGAATTGAAGTATAGACTGCTACATTAAATAAGACAAAACCAACATACTCTTCTTTTTTTTACAAGTCTTTTACACTTTTTAGATTTTAACCTGCTCTGGTTGAGCAATCAATGTCAGTAGCAGTCTGCCATATAAATTTGTACCAGAATTGTCCATTGAAAAATGAATTAAGGAAAAGGCAACATAGTTTTGTGCTAATGGGTAAAAAACCTGTCATCTGTTTGGGTGATGCTGGTCAATGAGTTATGCTTAACATATTATACAGGTCCAGTTTAATAAGCTTTTGCTTTAAGATATTTATGAAAGATTTTAGCACTAAAATTTAATGTCCTATGAAAGTAATATAATCTTTTTTTTTACTTTGGCTCTAAACTCCTTAATAGTTTTTAGCTGTGTAAAATATACTATGTGAAAAACCAGAGATTCTGCGATTCTCATGTTTTAAATTCCAGAAACAATCTCAGGATGGCTGTCACTGTCTTTGCACCAGAATATTCTCAATGAGGAACTGAAAATCTCATTTTTGAAAACTATCATGGAAGTTGTGAAGAAACTAAAGGATAAGGACATTCATTTATTGTCTGGAAGGTAAAAAATATCCTCATTCTGCATAATCCCACTATGTAATGTACCAAATTTCTTCTTTTTTTTTTTTTTACATTATAAAGTATTTAAAGCCCCATAAGGATTTCCTGTATTGCAATCAACTGGTGATAAAATTTTAAAAAATTCCGAAAATGTATTTATTAGGGCTGTTATCGATTAAATTAAATTTAATCGTTAACTTTTGAAAAATGACCGATTAATTAATCGATAATTTTGTTAAGCTAAAAATAAAGATGTATGACGTCATTAAACTGAAAATTTCAAGGGAAGTAATTAAAACGGGCAATTGATATTATCATTAAGTTATTTTTAAAACAGTTAGCACTGAAAACAAGTTAAATAACGTATTAAAGTTGAGGCACTTGAATGAAATTTTCAAATTAATTTTATAAATATAAAAGTAATACAGCTATATAGAAATTGTTTGATGATTAGTAAAAACCTAAAGATCATCTTTTTATCCCAAGTGGTTCGAAAGCTATGATTTTTTTCTAAGACATCATTATCTCTTTTTTCTTTATTTCGTTTTCCTTCATATTTTGTGCCCTTTTATTGCATTTTTTAAAATGCCCATAACCTAAGTATTTAATTTAATTAAATTTAAAGCACGTACTATTGTTAGGGGATATATATTAAAAATAAGTAGAACCTAGTTCAATATAATGTCAATGAATTTAAATTTTGTTATTGTTAAATAGTTAAAAACAATGTTTTTTTTTTAATATCATTGTCCTTATAAAACAACTTATTTTAAAGTATGCCCATGCTGCTTTGTATTAATGGAGAAGTTTGTACGTAAAAAATAATGATAAAATAAAAGCTATTATAAATTATTTATTAAAAAAACAAAAACATTTTTCTATTTTTCATCAATATTTTATTGATTAAAATAATTTTAATCGATAAAATAATTTACCGATTAATCGAGAAATTTATCGGTAATTTCCGCAGCCCTAATATTTATATTATTACTAGATTGTGCCAGGCGCCGTGGCGCCTGCGGCGCCCCCTTTTTTTGGGCGCCTACGGCGCCAACCTTTTTTTTAAAGACCAACTAACTTGTCCTTTTTTGATAAATACAAATTATTAAACTTTATGAAATGTACGCAAAGTATTTATTTAATAATAATAATAATAGGGGTTGTATTTTGCGTACCGATGCACACCAAACAATGACGTCATCATATTAAATATTTTTACAGCGCTCATCAAAACACGATTTTTCAACTAAACTAACTGCTGTAGACTGTCGTACATCGCTCCTCAGCGTAGCGTTACGTTACAGAACCACACCACTGGGTGTTTATATATATTAATTGTCATACTAACTTTATCTTTTAGTATAAGAATGGTTATTTTACACATCCAAATGACTGTCTTGAGTTTAATACTATTTTTAACTGTAGTTTAGTAGTTCAGTACTGTTATTTTTATAATAAAGAATAGCAAAACCCGTAAATACTACCCAAAAACTTCGCGAATCAAGCGATAACACTAGCAAGAGCAACAGCCGCCAACGCCGGATCTCAAATACATCTTCTTTCACTCACTGAAGAGTTTTTACTTTCTGTCATTTTGTTTCTAAAAAGAGTGCTATTGAGGCACACTTTACTGTGCTTTGGTAGTAGAGGCTAGGTGCACAATACCGCGCTTTGTCAAATTAAATGTTAAATGAATAGATGGTTGGCTTTGGATTTATAAGTTTCATTATACTTTAGTATCACTTGTCCACTCATTATTTACTTATTAAACCTTGGTTTTAAATAGTTTACTCACTCATTAGTTGTTCCTACTGTCATTGTACAGATAGGACAGTGAGGTAGATTTTAAAACAAAAACAAAAAAATCGTAAGGGAAAAAATTGTATCAATTTTTAACAATAAATTTTATATGTAAAAATAGACAGTATACAGATGCAAAGCATTATAACAAATACCTTAACAATACAAACAAACAAAAATATTTTTAATTGACCTTTATATATTTAATTTAAATTACCTACCCTACCATTACAACTGACAAACAACAACATACATTCCATTTATAGATTATGCTATTTAATAAACTAGGATAACTCACCTCAAATCTTGTTCATATATTTGATTAGCGATGTCACAGCTTCCCTAGAGAACTTACATTGGAACTGCCAAGTTGCTAAAATACTTGAGAGAGTTGTTGTGCCAGCCAATCAAGAGTATTGGGAGTTCACCCTGTGTACAATTGCTGAGTGGATTCAGGTATTTGATTTGAGCTAAACTTTTATATGGTCCTGGTATAGGCTTAGTGACCTAACATAAAATTACAATTAATTGCTGTAATAAATGAAATATTGTAAATATTAACTGATATGTATTGAATTAAAATCATTCCTTACAAATCACGTTTTTCCAATGAGGGAGCATTCGATTCACATTAATAGCCTTTCTGAGCTTTTTTACCCTTATAGTTAGAAAACATCTGTAATTTTTTTTCGTGAGGGAATATGGGTATGAAAACTAAGAGCTTATTGTTGATATTATCACTATTAGAATAATTAAGGGCTATATTAATGTAGATTAGTAGTAGCACTCGTGTATCTCCTTGTACAAGTATTAATGGGTATTTATTACAAACGGCATTGAACATATTTTTTATGATTTCTGTTTATCTCTTATTTTTAATGCCAATACTAATACATTTACTTTTCTTATTACACTTTAGTTCCTGTCTGAAGTCAGTGTACGCCAAGAATCTGATTTTGTGACCAAAAGTTTACTGGTGTCTGTCTGCTCTCTTGTCAAACTGGCATCTGAAACCTTCTCACAGACTTCACCACAGGAAATACCTCTCACAGAAAGGACCAGAACTGAATGGAATGAGTTCTTCTCTGAAGGAGTTTTCTCTCCCCTACTGCCATTGTTTGTATCTTCAGGTTGGTGTATCACAGAATTTATTACAGTCATTTAAGCAAAATCTTGAGCCCAGAACCCAAATCTTTGCAAAAATTACTTGCATTTATTATCTTTACCAAGTGAAAATGGCTCCAAGAAAAGGGTTCTATGTTCTTCCATATCAAATTTTAGATTTATATTTATTGGCACAATGGGAATCATTTGTTATTAATTTTTTTTTTTACTTCAAATTTTATTGACCTCAATACAGCCAATATATAATCTAAGATTGCATAATTTTCGAGAAGAAAATGACGTTACTCTAATCAACCAAAATTTATTGATAATCTTCAGCTGCTACGACCTCTCGAGACCTTGATCCATGCTGGTCATATCTCTTGCACTCACTTGCCTCAGCAGTGAGGCTGTGTCCCCATTGGCTTGTTTTGGCCCACCAACTCCCAGCCAAGCTGACTGCCACAGACACCTCAAGTGTCCCTGACACCCTAAAGACGTTGTTGAACCACCTGAGTCCACTGCTGATGTTCAAGCTGAGGGCTGTGGAAATTGCGGCCTACAACTTGTTGTGGAAGTAAGTTCAAAATTGTACTGTTATAAAATGTAAGGAAAAGACAAATTAAGGAGGTACCAGTTCTGCTCATCTTGGGGAAAGTCATACATTTTCCTGGTTTTATTTGAAAAAAATACGACCAAATTGGTAACTTTTTTGTTTATAGACTGATAATCAGGATACCGAAAAAAAATTATTCTTAAAAAAAGTTAAAGCAAACTTAATTTGATCCTATTGCTAATTATCTGGTTTAAAAAAAAATTAAGGCAGATTAAGAAATATAATTAGATAAAATTGAATTTTCATATGATCTTTGTGGCCATATTTGATTCTATATGTTCATATTTGCTTATGTAAATATGTTCATATTTGCTTATGTAACTCTATTTTGTTGAACTCCACTGGGCATTATGATGTGTAAGTATTCAAAAACTGATTTTCTTAAATTTGAAATTTAGTTATAATATGAAGTTTCATCCTTTGCAAAATCAACAAGAATATTAAACATATTTTTTAAATATTATTATTTCTATCAAGAGTTATGGAAGAGATTCCAAAATATGAAGAGAGCCAAGAGAGTGATAACAAGCAAGAAGAGGAAATAAAGTAAATAATTATTTATTATTTTATTTTTAGTTATTTTGTTAGATTTTAGAATTTTGAAAAAGAAAACTATGTCTCTCTAATTAACCAAAATTTATTAATAATCACTGATTTACACAGAATCTAGAAGTTTAGAAACATTGCCAATATGTCTTTAATTTACATAGAAGATAGCTATGTGAAGTAACAAAGCCTATCTGTTTAAAATTGCATTATATTTTAGATGACATTTTGAGAAAAGAATGCCCTCCTATAATTATTATGAATTTATTCAACAAATTTAGGGCTCCACCTGAAGCATTAATTGAGCAGGTCGAATCGGCTGGTCACTTCCTGAACTGTCTGAAGGTTGTGCAGATTGACGACCACATACTTATGGACAGTGATACGGAGGAACATGCACAGGCCATGGGATATTTGTTAGCCTGGAGACTACTGCTTCACCTTTTTAGATCCTCTGGCAATCAGGTACAATTTAGTCTACAAAAAAGTTGTGCATAAACTATATTTGACCCAAATTTATTTTAATCTTGCAATATATGTTCCTCCTGAATAAAAGCTGTCTTAAAATATTTTTTGTTAAAAATCTATTTTTAACATTTTTAAAAATATTTTAAGACTTGATTAATCATCCCATAAAAAATTATTGTAAAAAACAATTTTTTTCCTCAAAAAAAAAAAAAAAAAATGTTCACTTCATTGATTTGATGATCTATCTATACAAATCATTTTCAGATGAGGGCCCAATATGCTCAGTATTTCAAAATTAATAACTTTGTCAGCCATCTGCTGGATCATTTATTTAGACTCATGCCACAACATCCCTCATCTTTGATCTTGGATGTAGATTACCAGCTTGATGTCAATGGTAAGTTTTGTCTTCCTCCAACCACCGCCCCTTTTTAAAAATTATGATTTCATATTTTTGTAAACATCAGTTAAGATTCTTAATTTTAAAAAAATAAATTTTTTGCCGTTTCATAATAATAATCTTCTTCTTTAGTTTAAAAATGTATGCCTTTATGTCTCCCCATTGTTAAGAAATCTCTTTTCTTTGCTATGTATTTATGAAAATAAATATGAAGATTGTTATCTTCCTTGTCTCAGATAAAGGCAATGATTTTGAGCTGGGCTATTTGGCATTGTCAGTTTATCGTCAATGTCTTGAAATCCTTCCAGCCCTTGTCAGGTCCTGGTGGGTAGACCAGGATAGAAAAGCATCCAATTTTATTGACAGGTAAATTAAAAAATTATACAAAATTATATAACTATTTTTTTTTCTGCAATTATTATTTGGAAATGTATTTTTAATAAATTCCAACAATCAAAATGCAAGATAATAAAATGAAAATTTCTACAAAACATTTATTAATACTTTTACTGTTTTCCAGATTTTAAATATATCCTATTAATGTACTTAAAGTGTGATTATAAAAAAATTCTTTTCATAAATGAAAAAACAACAAATTACAATTTTTTGCAAGGTGTGATCCCTTCTTGCACATACAAAATCTCTAAAGCTGGCAGTACAAAA
Source organism: Radix auricularia (assembly GCA_002072015.1). Lineage (NCBI taxonomy): Eukaryota > Metazoa > Mollusca > Gastropoda > Lymnaeidae > Radix > Radix auricularia. The sequence continues at coordinate 343,274 of MUZC01004473.1, read as the reverse complement.
TCCCACTTTTTCTCAGCACATATGTTTTTTGTATGCAGAGCCCCTCATTAATTTCTAATTTGAAATGACTACAAAAAAATCATCTTGAGGTCTTAAGCCATTAAAATTTGGGAACAAATTGCAAAGCTATATTTAATAGGCAACTGAAAACAGGTGATAGTAGATGGGATTACTAATTGTGAGGAAATAATGTGGAATGAAATGAAGACTGTTTTATTTAAACTCTAAAAAGCTGATGTTGTTTGTGTGTGTGTGTGTGTTTTTGTGTTGTTTTTTTTTTTTTAATGATTACCAGTGAATTGTCCCCCCTCAGATTCACCACTCAGTACATCAGCAGTAGCCTCATCAGACAACAAATCACTTCAGCCCAGGGCACAGACAACGGCATGGCAGATATCACAGTAAGTTGTTTGTCCTGTACATTTTTCTCTTTATAAGAACCAGTTTCAAAACCTTTTTAAAAAAGTTGGGTATTCATGTGTAAATTGCAAAATATTGTACTAGAAAAAAATCTGATAAAATAAAAAGTAAGATCCCAAGAAATATTTGATAGAAATGCATGGTTCAACAGCTACTGTGGTACCAGTTGGTATTGACATACTTTAGCCAAGAGCTCGTGATTTTTTCTTAATTCAATGGAAAAGACGTAAACAAGGTATGGGTTAGCCTGACCGGACGTAACAAAACAGCGAACGTTTCGGCAAAGAGCCTTTATCAACGAACATACAAGACACAAACAAAACGAAAATAAAAATAAAATTAAAAAATGAAGGAACTTAGCTGTGGTGGAATCCGAAGTATCCAAAGATAAAGACTTTTTCTTTGGATACTTCGGATTCCACCACAGCTAAGTTCCTTCATTTTTTAATTTTATTTTTATTTTCGTTTTGTTTGTGTCTTGTATGTTCGTTGATAAAGGCTCTTTGCCGAAACGTTCGCTGTTTTGTTACGTCCGGTCAGGCTAACCCATACCTTGTTTACGTCTTTTCCATTGAATTCTGTATAAGCCTGATTGCAGTCCTACCCCTCATTTTGTTTACTGATTTTTTCTTAAAGATTTGGAAAAGTTGTTATTCTTACTGAATATATCAATTACATTATTGCGTTTCTGCTGTACGAATAAAGGCACAAGACCCAAATCGCTAACTTTTGTATTTATTATTCAGTCTTCCAACTAAATCCTACCTGAACTTTTTAATTTATGTTCTCAAATCAATATAAGAATATACCATGTTCATGTTTTAAAAGATTTGGAATGTCTAATGAATACTATATCAAGCCATAAATGAATTTATAAAATAGGGGTCAAATGTTTGTTTTAAAAGTATTAAAGAATCCCCAGTTCATCCTCTAAACTTAAATAGATGAAAAATACCTAAACGATCGGCCAATTATAATATTCTTTAACGCTTTTTTTATTTACAGATCCGAGGACGACCTGCTGCCAGAGAAGTTTCTGCCACATATCAAATGGCCGAGGTAACGATTAACATGAGCATCGTATTACCAGAGAACTATCCCCTGGGCAAGCTCGAGGTCACATGTGATAAGAGAGTTGGTGTCTCGCAAGCGCAGTGGGATCGTTGGTTGCTGCAACTAAATATTTTCCTTCAACATCAGGTTAGAATTTTTTATACCAAGATGTTACTTTTCTATTAAAAACACTATCAATGAAGTTGAAAACCACTAAACATTATGTTAAACTCCTGGGCTAAAAAAAAAAGGTGGTGGATAGTAATGATCTTGTAAGGAGTGGCACAGACTAGTGCTGTAAAGGTTTTCATAATAAGTAGTTTAATTTAGTTTTAAGATAGAAGATAACAGAATTATCTTTTTAAGAAACAATAGAAACAATTTTTTTTAATGAATGCTTTCTTTCATACCTCTTACACTATCCATGCTAGACTAGCATTTTCGTTGTGATTTGATGTACAAAAACTGACTCAAATATGTGGTGTCTCTTATCTTTTCATTTGTTATTGTATAGAACGGAAGCATTGTGGAAGGCCTACGACTTTGGAAAGGCAACATTGATAAGAAATTTGAGGGTATTGAAGACTGCATGATCTGCTTCTCTGTCATTCATGGGACAACATTCCAGCTGCCTAAACTCACCTGCCGGACTTGTAAAAAAAAGTTTCATTCGGCCTGTTTGGTAAATCTTTTTTTATTTCTGGAATTCCCCAAATTTTTATTGCCAATACCATTGGAAACCTACATAGGAGCTTGATTTTAAAATGTTTATTGCCATAAGAGCAAAAAAATGGAACCAACAAAAAAATATTTTCAAAAATTCATCTCAAAGAATCTAAAATAATTAAGACTAAAAAAGTATTTATTATTTTACAGATGCCTTTATCAAAATAATATTAATTATATTTTTAGCTTGTTGATGGAATTTAATTTTATAATGTATGTGTCCTATCATTTATTTCTTTTAATTTTTATTTATAGAGAGCAATGCTAATTGATAATCTTATTTCTTTTCTATTTAACAGTACAAATGGTTCAACACAAGTCAAAAATCTTCTTGCCCCTTGTGTCGAGACTTGTTTTGATTATCCAGCACCAAGACCATTATTTTTTCATATTGAAATATCCTACGCTCATGTTATAAGCTCAGAATTATTAGCTTGTTCTCAATGGCTGTGTTCCCATAAAGAAGTGGAAATGACAAATAAAGAGTAGTGAAATGTAAACATAAGAATTGCATTGCGAGTTGTTTTTTTATGGCAATTTTGATTTCATTTTAGTTTTATTTTGTTGCTAATATATCATCTAATTATATCGAGAAACAAATTATATTTTTCACACCTTTTTTTTTATTACTTATGTCAGTTTTGACCACATTTTCTGAATGAAAACTGGCATTGATGGTAGTCTCAGACACAGGAAACTAAAACGATTGTCACAACCACTTTCACTCACTACTATCTTATTGTTCGTAGAATTTCTCACTGATGTAAGCCTCTTTATTATATGATCTGATGAGATTGGGGAATTTTTTACCTCTACTTTTCAATCTTTCAATATGGCAGCCAATCTTCCCTCTAATATTCGTTAGTCTTATCTTAGATATACAGACGCTCCTTCTATGCAGAAGATAATTGCGTCCACAGACCATGAGAGATGATCTGTTGGCAAGTGATGCAGTGGTCACAGGCCACGGCTATAGGGGTTCCACGCATTACCCCAGCCGCCTAACTATTGTCTAGTTAGGTACCCATTCGGAGCTGGGTGACTCGGGGACTCCTCAGGCCGCGAGAACAAATCCTCACTTTTGTGTGGATTCGAACTCGTGACAATCAGTATGACAGTCGAGAGCGCTACCTCTCGACCACCACGTCCGTGTGAAAATGACTCAAGCAAAGTTGCACATTATCAATAAATTAAAACTTATAAGTTCAAGAGCTTTGATTTAATATGACAAAAAACGTGAGGTGGGTGATGATGAGGTTTTACGGTGTTTACATATGCAGTTCACTCATTCTCTCACTTATAGATCTCTCTTATGACTTCTATAATATAAATCTTTACTTTTTATACCAAACACATCTGTGTCTTGTATTTCTAGATTAGAATGGGATTTTGAAGCACCCGCTCACGTTTTCAGCCATATTAAATCAAAGTACTTGAACTTAAAAGTTTTAATTTATTTTCTTCTTTTTTTTCTTCACTTATAAAAGCCTATCTTTTTAACATCTTTTTTATCCAATTTATTTTCTGGAAAATTTGAAATTTTGTGGAAAAACCGACAAAAAAAAAAAATAGGAATGAAAGCAAGTTAATAAAAGCGTGGTAAAAAAACTTCAAATTAACACCTTTGGTGCTTAATGGTTTTTTTTTAAACTAAAATTTTAATAGTGCTGCACAGAGAGGTCATTAGAGGGGTGCGGAATGTGCTGGGTGACACCAATGTGTAAAATTCTGTAGGTTCCCGTTATTTTGCCCTGGCAGACTCGGAGGTCTATGAAATAAGTCGTGAGTGGTTAACACCTAGAGCTATTGCACTGGGTGACGCCAACCCCAGTGACGCCCAGTGGCGTAGCTAGGGGGGGGCGGAGGGGGCGGTCCGCCCCGGCCGGCACTTATTCAAAGGGCGGCGTTTGTGGGGATTTGAAAATTAAACCCAGTCGATTCCGAAAAACGCCCCTTTCCTTTTGAAGGGGAAAAGCCAAAGTGACACAAAAAGAATCTCAATTTTGAGTTTAAATTAACGGATTTGTTCAACATTAGTTTGATTACATAGTGGTTGTTATAACTAACGCAGAACAGTTTAAAAATTTAAAAGCGCTCAAAAAAGCTAACTATTTGTTTGCAAAATTAAGCTGTATACGTCACAGATGGCACTTTTATAAGAAAACTGCACAAAAAACAACACATCACGCATGTTAGAATATATGTAGAATTTATATCGCACAACAGTTTTAGCGTGGAATTTCCACATTCGCAGAATGATGCGCTAACAAGTACCTACATGACATTGTGGTTCAAATAGTGTGTTTAAATTGCAAGTAGTAAATCATATTTTTGTCTCGGGTTTTATAACATTATTGTAAGGTAACTTATTAAAAATTAAATTTACTTTGTTTTTATTGCATTAAAGTAACACATACACGTTTGATTTTTCATTAATATACGGTTATTCATTAAAAATGAACGATTATTCATTTCTCCGTTAATAAACACTACAATAGTATAAATAATTCCAAAAAGACATACTTAAAAATTTTAAGCGTCTTGGAAAATTGATATCTGAAGTAACTAGTAAAACGAGATCAGATGCTTGAATTTCACCCAGTTCATGGCAATCGTTTACTTTTCTATGATATCTCAAATTATGAAAACCCATCCAGTTTAAATTAATGCAAACTATGCACACCCATTTGATAAAAAAAAGATATGTGCTAATACAGAACGCTGTTACAGAGAGTTGGAAATATCGGCTAGACACCAAGTTAAAAGGAGGGAATATGAGTGGGGAAATTCAGAAGACGTGGTTCTATCTTTAGAGCAAGAAGTACAACGATAAATGTTTTTTAACTATAAATGTAATTATAAAAGAAAATAAAAGAACGAGGTGATGAGTTACATGTCCTTGCAATAAAATATTCTTGTATAATACTATGCAATCTAGGATTCTACATGAAGAATTTGAACATCAATTAAAATTCTTTATTTACATTGAAATAGAAATGTTTGAGATTGAAAAAGAAAGGATCCATGTTTTTATGGCAGTACACGGGGCTGGTCTTAGCTACTGCGGGCCCCTATGCAGCTTAGTATGCAAACCTGATTGCGTGGGCCCCAGTTTGGGTAGGGATAATGTATTAATAAGGATAATAAGTGAAAATTAAGATAGGTTTTGCCTATGAAAGCGCTGCGACCGCATAGGTTCCAGGAGCCTAAGACCAGCTTTGGCTGTACCTATACTACAAGAAGAGGCATTATGTTAAAAAAAAGAGGGGAAATACCCCTTGATCTATTAAAATATACTTAACAGTAAATATTGGAAAATTCTTTATCCAACATTACAATTTTGCTAAGAATTTTTTTGAACAATTGCTATCAGTGTACCTAGTTGTGAAAAAAGCTTCTCCAAACTGAATTTGAAAAAAAAATTCGCTCCACAATCAGTGATTTAAGACTACAAAATCTTTCAATGTTGTCCATAGAACATAATATTACAATTATTATAAATTGTGATAACATAATAAAATATTTTTCGACTATGAAAGTTAGGCGAATAAATAAATTTATAAATAATTTTAAAAATATGTTTACAAACTGATGTAACAATTTTTTTATTTTAAAAAATTCATATATTTATAAATAAAAAATAAAAGCATATTAATAGTTAATGTTTTGGGGTATAAATTTTGAATATCTTTTGTCTCATTTGGGGTGAGCGGGAGGACTTGTGACCCTATAACTTTCTTGTGGGTTTAAAAACAAGTATATTGTATTTTTATAATGTGTATTTATAGGTTTATCATCTTATGCGGCCTCTTTTATTACAGTTTTACAGCTTACATAAATAGGCCATGCAATGGTAAAATTGTCCCCCATCTTTTACAATGTACTTCGTTTCAATTACAAATATTTATTCACGCTTATTAAATTATAAAAACCATCATATGATTAACTTAATTCGGTTTCGGCTGATTCCCCCTCCCTGCCCCCTCGTCACACGGCGTCACAAAATGAAAACTTAGACCCATTCCTCAAAGTGACGTGACAAAGTCCCCCTCCCCCATACAAGTGGTATTTTGTATTTGAAAATGAGCATGTTTAAAATTATTATTATTATTTTTTTTTTTTGGGGGGGGGGGGGTTGTTGTTTGGTCATTTAAATATGTTTTTAGTTTAAGATTGCACTCTAACATCGTAACACGCGTGAAACCGCGTAAATCGTCATTGAATAAAGTTTGGGTGATGATATATTTCCCGTAGCTTTTATTTAAAGTTGCGCGTTTTAAATGACATCAAATGTGTTAATCCCCCACCCCGATGCGTGACGTCATTTATGGGTGGCCCCTAAAAGGGCGGCATATTGGAGACCACCCCGGGCGGCAAAAGCTCTAGCTACGCCACTGGTGACGCCTATGATGATACAAAAAAGTGTATGGTGGGGGAGGGGGGAATAGTAAAGTAATAGTAACCAATTAGGATAAAGATTGTGTTACTTGAAATTGTGTTTGGTTAGTCAGATAATTTTATTTGGAAGAAAAAATGCATTCACCTCTCTTTCCCCCCCCCCAACAATTATAGATTTTAAAAGTTCGAGTGTGGAGGCGTGTGTGTTTTACCGTGTTCGATTTCATGTCAGGAAAAAAGGAGACACATTTCTTTCAACTATTCGTGCAGTTGTTAAGATAAATCTATCGCCTTTCGTAGACAAACAGATGCCATATATTTACAGCTAGGGTTGTTATCGGGGAGCACAAGACAGACATGACCTTACAAAGCTTGGCTCCCTCATTTGGGAAACCTTGATGTGCCCCACAATGCTTGGCTCTCTCAGGTGAGCCACTTTTATGGGCGCTACAATGTTTGGCTCTCTCTGGTGGGCCACTTTGATGGGCGCTACAATGTTTGGCTCTCTCTGGTGGGCCACTTTGATGGGCGCTACAATGTTTGGCTCTCTCTGGTGGGTCACTTTTATGGGCGCTAGAATGCTTGGCTCTCTCTCTGGTGGTCCCCTTTTATGGGCTCTACAATGTTTGGCTCTCTCTGGTGGGCCACTTTGATGGGTGCTACAATGTTTGGCTCTCTCTCTGGTGGGCCACTTTGATGGGCGCTACAATGTTTGGCTCTCTCTGGTGGGATACTTTGATGAACGTAATAATAACCCTGTTCTAGTAATACAAGTATTCACGTAATGATAGCCCTTTTCTATAAATAAAAGTGTTACGTAATGATAGCCATGTTCTAATAATAAAATAAAAATTATTTTAAGGTAACCTTATTTTAATCGATAAAATAGTGATTAAATTTTTTTTAATGTTTTGCTTGAAAATTCGTTTTATTAATAAATAATAATAAATATTTAATAATGAATCCTAGGTTATTGTTTTTTTTTACGTACAAATTACTCCATTAAAAAAACGAACTCTTCGGGTTTAAACTTTAAAAAAAACCTGTTTTATAAGGAAAATGATATTTTAAGAAAAAAAACGTTTGCTTTTAAACAAGAACAAAATTTTAATTCATTGACATTTTTTGAACTACTTATATTTAAATATATCTCCTAACAATATTATATTTTTAAAGTAAATTAAATTAAATACTTTGGTTATGGGCATTTTTTAAAAAGCCAGAAAACAGCCTAAAATTGGAAGGAAAACAACATAGTAAAAAAAGTGATTATTAGGTCTTAGGAAAACAAAATCATAAATTTTTAACCACTTGGGATAAAATGATAAAAAGATTATCTTTATTTTTTATTATTATTATTTTTTTTTGGTTAATCATCAAACAATTTATATACAGCTGCACTACTTTTATATTTTAAAATTAATTTGAGATTTTAATCCAATAGCCCAAATTTTAATGCGTTATTTAACAATCTTTTTTATTGCTAACAATGTTTTAAAAATAACTAAGTTTAAAAAAAATTCAATTGCCTGTTTTTATTAATCCCCATGAAATTTTCAGTTTACTGACTTCATACATCTTTATTTTAAGCTTTTAACAAAATTATCGATTAATTTTTCATAACAGCCCTTATATATATATATATATATGTGTGTATTATTTACATAAAATTAATGATTTGATCATTTTATGATGATTCGAGCTCATAACAGACGTGCAACATAATTGTACTTCCCGTCAACGCTGTACTACAAAGCACCAGTGCTGACATATTTAAAATTACATCCTACTTGATAAACTTTTATGAGATGATTCATGATAGCATCTTAATTAAAAATGTTAGTATACTATAGTTTACTGCCATTTAAGAATTTGTGATTAAAATTTGTGCTGATTAAATATGACTTCATTTAAATCTCAAAAGAATTTATAGAAATGTAACATTTTAAATAACGAAATATAATTTAAAAATAATGTTCATTGGAAACGGAGTAAACTAGAAATATATATATATATATATATTTCTTTAACATAAACCACATTTCAAAGCTGCACAGTATGTACATGACGTGGAGATTATTTGCACAATTGTTTGCAAGTGGCACACCACTTAAACTCGATCACTGCTTAGAGCAGTGGTTCTCAACCTTTCTAATGCTGCGACCCCTTAAAACAGTTCCTCACGTTGTAGTTACCCCAAACCATTAAATTAATTTTGTTGCTATGTCATAATTGTAATTTTGCAACTGTAATGAATTGTAATATAAATTTATGATAGACAAGATGTATTTTAATTGCTACAAATTGAACATAATTTAAGCATAGTGATTAATCACAAAAACAAAATGTAGATATATATTGTGAAGTATTTATTTCTAATTTCAAATAAATGAAATTTTGTCGTGTAGCATGGGTAACTGGCTTAACATAAAAACATTAAACTACATTGCTACATTTTGCAACAGTATGCATACAAAGCCAACGACAGTGTGAAGGTTGAGCTTGCTTCCTTCTCACCAGATCAGAAATTCTTTGGGCAGTCTTTGCAAGAGCACAGCTAAGATCATCTTCCACAGCAAGTCTACTTTTGTATTTAGACTTGATAACCAGCAAGCTGGAAAACCCTGTTTCACATAGATATGTTGTTGGAAATGGAAAAAGAAGGCGCAACACAGTCTCAGACAGAATAGGATATGACTGCAAATACTTGATCCAGAATTTTGTAACTGGCATTGTAGAAAAATCAGTTTTCGCTGCATCGCTGTTAATAAGTGCAATGAACTCCTCTTGTGCTGTCTCAGGGACATCTTCAACTTTAACTGTGAAAGGGCTTTTGACAACCATCTTACTTCAGTTTGAAATAGCAGAGAATTGTGTGGCGCATCCAGCTCGTTGCACAGTTGCGAAAACAGTCGACTGTTTAAACTGCTCACCTATACAAAATAGACACAACTTATGACGGTTTTCATTACTTCTTGTAACTCTGGTGGCAGGGTCTTCGTGGCTAATATTTGCCTATGAATCATGCAGTGAGTTCCGATGACTTTTGGTGACTCATTCAGAACCAAGCGCTGAAATCCAGATCGACATCCTAGCATAGCTAGAGCACCATCTGTGCATATACCACAAACCTTTTGCCAAGAAATCTGATGCTCTTTCAGAAATGAGCCAACTGTATTAAATACGCCATGAGCAGTAGTTTTTGTTGCAAGGGGTTTGCCGTGTGTGTAGATTCATCAAGCTGTAAACTAAATATATATTCCTATATTACATGGCCAAGAATATTAGCAGGCATGTCATCTAATCGTCTGATGAAATTGTCGTTGGATAAGGAAATTGCATTCAATTTTGTAACAAATTCGCCTCCGATCATAACTCGAACAATGTTTTTGGCCGCTGGCAACAGTACACCCTCACCAATGGTGTGAGGTTTCATAGCTCAGGGGATTCTGAGTGCCACCAGATATGAAGCTTCAACAGCTGCTGCATTTTGTTGGTAGTAATTGCCACCAGTGTCAAGTCTGGCTTTCTTGAGTGCATCAGCTTTGGTTCTAAAATAGTTGATATCCCTGCTTGGCAAAGCTCAGATGCTTGCTATCAAAATGGCGTTTTAGTTTGTTTAGCTTTATAGATTCGGCTGATAGAACTTAATAACAAATAACACATTGCGGTTTCTCAATTCCTGCCGTAATTATTGAACTAAAACCATACTGTAATAGCTCATAATATTTTCCTTTTTTAGGCATCTTCTCTACACGATCCATTGTCATGGGATGCTTTGTTATATAAATTTTAAAAAAAATATGCAAATAGCGGGTGAATAATATTTCAAGTGTTGTCCGATCTGACCTTCAATGCTTCAAACACAACATGTGCTTTCTACAGTAAATGCACATGTTTGACTGTGCCAAACCAAATAAGCTGCACCCGCCGCTCGCATCGCCGCTTCTAGGACACCCACATTCTGAACCCCGGCGACCCCCAGGAAAGGGATGATCGACCCCCAAAGGGGTCGCGACCCCTAGGTTGAGAACCACTGGCTTAGAGGGATACAATGCTAATAAAAATTATACTTTCATAAAAACTTGATTCGTCTAATGTTCCCTCGCTTACATGTCTACAAATGAGCAGTGCTGCCAGCGCTAGATTTTTCAACCCAGATCTAGGCTTTTTGACCCTGTCTAGGTTTTTTATTTCAAAAATAGTCACAATCTAGGTTTTTTTAATAACAAATGTTTAAAAGTAATTAATCGATGTGAAAGAAACAAAATAATTAATTTTATGCAATTAACATTCTAAATAATTCGATTTTTCAAAAAATAAGCAGTATGTAGCAACAGTATTATTAGCCGCTCTATAATGTTCCATTATTATACCTGTGCCTATGGCTCTATGCTACTAAATTCGAAAGGTGGCGCCATCTGTCTGAAAAATTCTGGTACAAGATAAAACAACTTGAATGAGCAAAAATATTCAATTTTATTAGACTATTAGAGGCTCTAACATTTTCTTCTGTCGGCGATGAGAGAATATACTCTTAAGTATATGCGGTATTGAGTATATGCTTAAGATAATCTAGTACAAGACTCAGATAGTCATAGTGAATTATTCCAAGAATGCTGATAAGATTACCAAAGGATTTTTAAAAATGACTGCATAAGTGATAAAAAAAATTAAATGTAAGTATTTTTTACAAATAGTTATGTAGAATATATCAATAAATGACAATGCCAAACCGATTTTTGGGGAAGGCGTGAATGTAGTCACTTTTGTGAGATGTGTGACAAGGGGGAGGGGCTGTTTACAAATTGTGACGTCACTTCAAAAACCCGCAACTTTAAATGAAAGCTCCACTTTAATATTTGTTTCCTAACTTTTAGTGAAATTTAAAATGGCTTCACACCCTTAACGCTATTTGCTTGCATCATCCATTTAAACTAAATACATAATAAAAATTGACAATAAAAATTATTTGAGACATGCTCTATTTAAAATTAGGGGGTGGGTGGGGAGCTTTGTGACGTCATTTTTGTTTATTTTTAGCATGTCTAGGTTTTTTTCTCTTTTTTCTTTCTAATCTAGGTTTATTTTGACGTGTTGGCTAGGTTTTTCCTAAAATTGTCGCTGGCAGCACTGACCAGGAGTAGGGGAATTCCCAACATCAAACCTGTAAACTTTTGGTGTCACCCGGGTCCAATGACCCATCGTAAGATAGTGACCCACCATAGAAAGCCAAGTCTTGTGTAGTCAATCAAAGTAGCCCACCTGAGAGAGCCAAGCATTGTAGCGCCCATCAAAGTGTCCCACCAGAGAGAGCCAAGCATTGTAGCGCCCATCAAAGTGTCAACCAGAGAGAGAGCAAATCATTGTAGCGCCCATCAAAGTGGCCCACCAGAGAGAGCCAAACATTGTAGCGCCCATCAAAGTGGCCCACCTGAGAGAGCCAAGCATTGTAGCGCCCATCAAAGTGGCCCACCTGAGAGAGCCAAGCATTGTAGCGCCCATCAAAGTGGCCAACCTGAGAGAGCCAAGCATTGTAGCGCCCATCAAAGTGGCCCACCTGAGAGAGCCAAGCATTGTAGCGCCCATCAAAGTGGCCCACCAGAGAGAGCCAACCATTGTAGCGCCAATCAAAGTGTCAACCAGAGAGATAGCAAATCATTGTAGCGCCCATCAAAGTGGCCCACCAGAGAGAGCCAAACATTGTAGCGCCCATCAAAGTGGCCCACCAGAGAGAGCCAAGCATTGTAGCACCCATAAAAGTGGCCCACCAGAGAGAGCCAAACATTGTAGTGCCCATCAAAGTGGCTCATCTGAGAGAGCCAAGCATTGTTAGGCACACCAAACGGCCCACCTTGGGTAGTAAAACTTTGTGGGGCACATCAAGGTTGCCCAAATGAGGGAGCCTAGCTTTGTAAGGTCATGTCTGTCCTGTGCTCCCCGATAACAACCCTAGCTGTAGATATATTGCATCCTATGGCGGATTAAGGGGGGGGGGGGCTGAACGGGCTAAAGCCACGGGCCCCCGACGGTTTAGGGGCCCCAAACTTTTATATTTTATAATAAAAGTGTACAAAGGTTTGCACGAACCCTTGAAAATATAATCAATTAATTAATACCATCTATACAACTACAACTTATCGCGTTCAGACACGATAGTATTGATAAAGTACATAATAATCGAAAAACTTTAATTGATTCACTTCGCATGATATAAAATATAGGTTATATCTTTAAAATTTCCCATGTTTTGGAAGTTCCCTTGGCCGTGTCGTTATAGTGTATGCTCCATGGGCTACTGGTGTCGGGTTCAATTCCCAGTAAGGGCACATTTTTTTAGCGCATTTTCGAGATGTCGAAATCGCTATTGCACCCGTTTTGTCCGTCTGTCATCACCCTGATCACAGGATCCATAAGTCCTAGACCCATGATGTATATATGTTTTTTGTATGTCCTGACCTGCCATTGGTGCATCAACACCCAGTTACTCGATCCGTTTAAAAAACCCGTTAAAACTACCAAAAAATATTTCGAATCGAGAAGTAGCACTAACTCAGGGAACGGCCGCCATTGCCGGAAGTCGAATGCACAATTCTTCATGCATTGAAGAGTGGCGTGAAAGGGTGCAAAATAATTATATTTTTTTTTGTTGACGTCATTAGAATATGTGTAAAAGTTTAGAGAGTTTTACGTCATCATTTGTGGTGACTTCAATCAAGATCTCAGCGGCCCAGGGGCAGAAATTGAAAACTTTTTCGAAACAAGCTTCAACATTCAACTACTTTCACCAGGATTGGCAACCACGATCTATCAAACAACAATTGACGGAGTATTTGGGCGATTAGCTGATTACAATTTAGAAGGTTTCATTTATGAGTCCTATTTCAGTGACCACAAACCACTTGTAGTTAGATTAAAGAGAAAATTTTTAAAATTTAAAATGTAAAGAAATGACTTTTAAATTTAAAAAAATTTCAGGTATATTCATTACACAAGAAAATTCATAAAAATATGTCTAAAATCTAAACACAATTACTGATAACTACATAATGCTGATATCTAACATAAGTACTGATACATAATACGAAAATGCGCTAACACGTCCTGAGTCCAAAAGGGACCAGGCTTAACATGATTTTTTTTTCTTTTCACACTTAATTATAACTACCGCGAACACATCAAACAGTTATTTCTTCGTGTTAGTTTTTTTTTCATCATTAAAATTTAGTTACAGTCTTATATTAGCTGTTAACAATCATTTTATTTTAAGAATGCTGGCTGGATAGGGCCCCCGTTTGATTGCAGCCCAGGGCCCCGAGCAGTCTTAATCCGCCCCTGATTGCATCTGTTTGTCTACGAAAGACGATAGATTTATCTTCATTATTTGCAGCTCTTGGTGTGGCTGATGAGACCAATCCTTGAATGGCAGACAGTGTTGCGAAGTCTAAGGGGCGTGTATGGGGTGCTAAGGAGGGGTGGTACCTCTGGTGGGGGGACACGTCGTACTCTCTAGGGGGTAGTTCTCCCACTCTTGGTCCTCACTTGACACTCAGCTCTCACCAGTGGCTCCTAGAAACTGTAGCGTGCGCAGTGGCCACACCCCGGACAACAGCTTCGACTGGCTGGCTAAACCTGGTGAGGGTAGCCGTGGGTCTCAAACCCTCGGTGACCTAGGTATGTCTACCTGTGCACGTGAAGACTGGACTCGATGGACTGAGCGGAGGAACCACTAGATGGTCAACGGTCAAGAAGGCGAATCTCAGCAAAGTGTGGTGGAACGCTAAGGGCATGACAAGACAGACAGGACGTCATGGCCATCCACTGCACCCGTCTCCATCACCAGCCGTCTCGACTCTGTCGTGCCTCTGGATCATGATGGTCTCGGGCGAGAGAGTGAGATCGACGAACTGCGTAACTCTTTCTCACTTAAATCCAAGTCACCGCGCAAGTCACTTTTTTCATCCATCCCATCCCATAACTCACATCACCACCAAGTCCTGTAGCGACAGGCAAGCGACGAAGCGGCAGGTGTGGGTACACTGGGAGCCGTAGCCGCGACCCTGCACACAGGCGGCCCAGGGCATTGGGTCGTTCTTCACCGACACGGAGCAGAGGTGGAGTCCGGCAGCCCCCTGGGTGACTGAGCAGCCCTTTTTAGGAGTGCACTGCTCACCTCCATAACATGAGGAAGGGGCTAGAAAAGGTGCCCTAAACATTGCCTGCTCCAGCCTTCCCTAGCCAGCTTACCGCGGCTGGTGGGGACCCTATACCAGCGGTCGAAATATAAAAAAGAAATTGAGGATAGTTCCTCTCACATTGGGCGCATGGAATGTGCGCACCCTCCTGGACAGAGATGATGCAAATAGACCTCAGAGGAGAACAGCCCTGATTGGTAAAGAACTCGCCAGGTATAACAAAGACATCGCAGCCCTGAGCGAGACAAGGCTTGCGTGCGAAGGTGAGCTCTGTGAAAAAGGCTCCGGCTACACATTCTTCTGGAGTGGCAGACCCAACGAGGAGCGGCGTGAAGCAGGAGTTGGCTTTGCGGTGAGGACAACCCTTGTCGGAAAAATGACTGGACTACCCAAGGGACTGAATGACAGGCTCATGACCATGAAACTTCCACTGTTAGCTGGTAAGAAGCATGTCACCATCATCAGTGCATACGCCCCAACCATGACCAACCCAGATGAAGTCAAGGCAAAGTTTTACGAAGAACTTCACGCACTCATTGCCGACGTTCCAAAGGAGGACAAGCTCATCTTGCTAGGTGACTTCAACGCAAGAGTTGGCAAGGACTACTGTGCCTGGGAGGGAGTACTTGGACACCATGGAGTGGGCCAATGCAACAGCAATGGCCTTCTTCTGCTTCAGACTTGTGCTGAACATGAACTGCTAATCACCAACACGATCTTCCGCCTCCCTACCCGCAATAGGACATCATGGATGCACCCCCACTCAAAGCACTGGCATCTTATTGACTATGTCATCGTTAGGAAGAGGGACAGACAGGATGTAAGAGTGACCAAGTCCATGTGCGGTGCTGAATGCTGGACAGACCACCGCCTCATCCTCTCCAAGCTCAACATTCGTATTGAGCCTAAACGGCGCCCGCAAGGGAAGAAGGCCCCCAAACGGCTGAATGTTGCCAAGCAGAAGACCACCAGTGGCAAGCAGTCATTCGTGATACTCTGGAGGAGCGCTTAAGATCCACCTCCCCGGAAAACCAGAACGTGGAGGCAGATTGGACATCGCTTAGAGAGCTGATTTACACCTCAGCTACAGAGACCCTGGGACCCCAGACCAGAAAAAATAAGGACTGGTTTGACGAGAATTGCGAAGTCATCAAGCAGTTACTGGATGAGAAACACCAACTCCACCAAGCTTACCTCAATAACCCAAAATCCACTTCAAGGAGAGAAGCATTCAACAACATACGTAGAATTGTACAGCAGAAACTCCGTCAGATGCAGGACGATTGGCTCAGCAAAAAAGCTGATGATATCCAATGCTATGCAGACAGGCGTGATTATAAGCACTTCTACGAAGCCTTGAGAGAAGTGTATGGCCCAACGTCCTCAGGCTCAAGTCCACTTCTCAGCGAAGACGGCAACACGCTCATCTCGGACAAAGGGAAGATCTTGGAGAGGTGGGCTAAACATTTTAACAACATCCTTAATCGCCCATCGGCAATCAATGAAGAAGCCATCAATCGTCTCCCCCAAGTGCCAACAAACAAGGCACTGGATGACCTTGCTCGAGTGGCAAAGCAGCTGGTTCAGATGCCATACCAGCTGAGGTATACAAGGAAGGGGGACCAGCCCTAACTGAAAGGCTCCACCAGCTATTTCTCTTGATATGGGAGCAAGAGAGGATCCCGCAGGATTTCAAAGATGCATCCATTGTACATCTCTATAATGGAAAGGGAAATAGACTGGTTTGTGACAACCACAGAGGTATATCCCTGCTTTCTATCGCAGGAAAAATCCTAGCCAGAATCCTGCTAAACCGCCTCACAGCTCATCTTGACCAAGGTCTCCTGCCTGAAAGCCAGTGTGGCTTCCGAAGAGAGCGAGGAACCATCGACATGATTTTTGCTGCAAAGGCAACTACAAGAGAAATGCCAGGAGCAGAACTCTGACCTTTTCTCCACCTATGTTGACCTAACCAAGGCATTCGACACAGTTGGCAGAGAGGGTTTGTTGAAGATCATGGAGAATTATGGTTGCCCAACCAAATTCATTTCCTTGGTTCAACAATTCCACGAGGGCATGCAGGCCAGAGTCCAGGACAGAGGAGAGTCATCTGACCCTTTTCCTGTCACAAACGGTGTCAAGCAGGGATGCGTCCTGGCCCCAACGCTATTCAGCATCATGTTCTCTGCCATGCTGACAGAGGCCTTCAGAAACGAAGATGTTGGTGTTAAGCTGAGGTACCGTACGGATGGCAAACTGTTCAACCTTCGGAGGCTTCAGGCAAAAACCAAGGTCAGGACAGACACAATCAGGGACCTGCTCTTTGCAGACGATTGTGCCCTCAATGCTGCCTCAGAGGATGACATAAAACGCAGTGTTAACCTGTTCTCCAGCGCCTGCACTAACTTTGGTCTGACAATTAACACAAAGAAGACTGAAGTCCTTTATCAACCCGCGCCTGGAAAGCCTTATGTTGAGCCCATCATCACTGTCAACAACCAGAAACTCAACGCAGTGAAACGCTTCACATACCTAGGCAGCACACTGTCACAAAATGTCACCATCGATGACGAAGTGAATGTCAGAACTGCCAGGGCCAGCTACACTTTTGGCAGGTTGTACCCGAATGTCTGGAACAGAAGAGGCATTACCATCCAGACCAAAGTGAAAGTATATAGGGCAGTTGTGCTCCCTACACTGCTTTATGCATGCGAAACTTGGACCGTATATCTACGCCATGCTAAAAAGCTGAACCACTTTCACACAACAAGCCTCAGGAAAATTCTGGGCATAAAGTGGCAGGACAAAACTCCAGATACCACGGTACTAACCAGAGCTGGCCTCCCAAGCATCTTCACCCTACTAATGCAGTCACAGCTTCGCTGGGCAGGGCACCTAACCCGAATGCCAAATGAGAGACTACCAAAGAGACTCTTCTATGGCGAGCTCCAGGATGGCCAGCGGTCCCATGGTGGACAAAAGAAACGCTTTAAAGACACATTGAAAGCGTCTCTGAAAGCGTTTGCAATAAACCCAGACACGTGGGAGGAAGCTGCGTTGGACCGGTCCACCTGGCGCCAATCCATCCATGAAGGTGCCAAGACATGCGAGGCAAACAGGATTAACGCCGCAAAAAAGAATAGGCAAGCCCGAAAGGCCCGTGCTGTCAACCCTCCAGGAGACAATCAACTCATCCAATGTCCCTTCTGTTCCCGAACTTTCCGTGCCAGGATCGGCCTTGTCAGCCATCTGCGCACACATAGGCAAAACAAGTCCCAGCAACCCTCGGATGACTAAAGTGGTCCTCGTCGAATCGACGGACGAACGAATAAGTACCTGTACCTGATTTTCCCTGGCAGGAGTAAAAATAATTCCGAAAGTGGGCTAAAAATTCCCACATGCATTAAAAACTGTTGGAAAAGCCAAAAGGCGAGGAAGAGCGGATAGCGCTCCACTGGCGAATAGAAACCTGAAAAGTGGCAACGTAAATTAAATGCTTTTGCATTCATTTTAGGACTTTGGACTTCCAAATTTTAAAAATATATATAGATGCACATTTTAATGCCATTTTAATAGAACACTTTCAATTTGTGTTTACTCTATACGTTTTTATGTAATAACTAGGCAAACAAAGCATATATATAGATTTTACTTTTAAATTTTAACATTATGAAGTTTTTGAAAATTATTTCGATACTCTTGTACCTAAGTTAAATTTGTATATCGCAAAGAGTAAAAACGTCTGTGATTGATAAACATTTAAAAAAAAAAAAAAAAAAAATGGTTTAAAATTTATTTTATTAATAATGAATCAATCATACATGATTACATAGATTGTTATATTATTTATATTTAGCCTACTAAGGCTGCGGACATTAACGATTAATTTCTCGATTAATTGGTACATAAATTTATAGATTAAAATTATTTTAATCGATAAAATAGCCATTAAAATAAATAACAATGTTTAAAACAATTTTTTCGATTCATTAATAATTGATTAATTATTATAAATTAGTACAAACTTCCTCATTAAAAAAAGTGTTCATTTTAAAATAAGCTCTCTTTATTAGGAAAAGATTTAAAAAATCAAACGTTGTTTTTAGCTTAAATAACAATAACAAAATTTAAATTCATTGACATTATATATAATACTACTTATATTTACATTTAAAAAAATGTTAATTGCCTGTTTTTTGTTACTTTCCTTGAAATTTTAGTTTAATGACGTCATACATCTTATTTTTAGCTTTCATTAATCAAAATTATCGATTAATTATTCGATAATTTTTTAAAATCTAACTATTAAATTTAAATTGATCGATAAAAGCTCTACTATTTATACATTCTAGTGCAATGTTTAATCGCATGTCTTTCGATTGAATCAATTTTCAATTAGCTAATCACATTCATTTGAAACAAAAAATTGTACCAGATGACTAAAGTTATTACAAGAAATTGACTTTTTTAATTGTTTCACCAATTCAGTTGCGTCGGTCCTTGATTTAGGATCGGTGGCATTTTTTTTAGATGCTTCCCCGTTGCATCGTACACAGCTGCATTTTGAATACGAACAGCATTATGAGTAACCAACCTACATTCACAGCGTGTATCAGAAAAAGCTTAACTGTCAGATTAATTTACATTTACATGACTTTTCAAGAACTTCCATCGCTGTGTTGGAAAAAAAAATAATAAAAACAAACGAACAAGCAAAACAACAAAGTAACAAACAAACAAACAAACATAAATTTGATGTGAAACTCCGAAGAGTGTTGTTGCAAGCACTGAAGATTTCGTTATGTCTCAAAGAATTGGATTGAGGCTGTGGCATCCACATGACATATAAGATGATTTCGGATTGAGTTCAAGTAGACGTTTTTGTAAACCGCGACTTGCAGTCTTTTATTTTCACTTCATTATCATATCCTTGGAGTGGCGTAGCTAGAAGGGGGTGGTGGGGACGTTCCGACCCAGGCGGCACACATTTTGAGGGCAGCATTTGTGGGCAGTTAAAAAGTACAGCCATTTCCCACAACCGCTCTTTAATTTTTTGAAGAGGTAAGGTAATGGTGAAACAAAAATATTCATAATTTCGAGTTTTAATGAACAGGTCGCAAAACATTTGTTTGATTACATCTTGGTTATTATAACTAAGGCAAACTCGTTAAAAAATTAATTCAGCTAAAAAGGTATCGATTTGTTTAGAAAATCAATCGGTATACGTAAATTATATGAAAACTACACACAAAAGCACATCACCACTAGGCCGAAAGATATGTGCTATTAATATCGCCATGGCAGTTTTTGCGTGGAATTTCTACATGCGCAGAATGATTCACGAACAAGCACCTATATAACATGGTGATTCAAACTTGCAAACTTGTTTTTACCCTGCAAGTAGTAATTTATGTTACTGTTTCAGTTTTCATAATAGTATTGTAAGAGAAGGTAAATTATTAAATTTATTTCATTTTTATTGCATTAAAGTACAATAAAGGAAAATACGGTTATTTATTAAAATTATTATCCAATTAAAGTAATGTGCAAATTTGAATTATGACCAGAATACGAAAATATTCACATTTCTCTGTTAAATTAACACCGCAATAGGACATACATATTAAAATTGTCATCTGAAGACGTAACTCGTAAAACGAGATCACATGCTGGAATTCTACTTGATTCTATGCAAACTTTTTCTTTTGTCTGTTTTATGTTATAAGGGTTAACCCACAAAACGGCCCCTGACAAAACGGCCGCTGAGAAAACGGCCCCAGACAAAACGGCCGTTTTGACTGGGCCATTGTTGTCGGGTCACCATTTTAAGTTATAGTCTCAATTTATTTATTTTTGTTTTAATTAATGCAAATTCATTTCATGGAAGTAAGTGATTTCCTAATACACAACGCTGTTATATCAGTCAAAACAACAAACAATTTGTAAAGAAATATGAGTGTTTAAAATATAGAAGACCTGGTTATATCTTTAGAACAAGAAGTGCAACGGGAATTGTTTTTATCAATGGATAGAATGTAATCGAAAATAAAAGAACGCTTTGATAAGGTGCTTATCCTTGTTCCAAAATATTCGTAAATAACACAGTGTAAACTACTAAATGAATAATTGTTGGTAAGCCTTCTCGTCCATGAGGGACATCCAGCGATCATCGTCGGCGTCTGCACTTCCTCTTAGGACATAGGCCACCTACAAGAGACCTCCAGGCATCTCTATCCTGGGCCAGTTTCTCCAGGATCTTCCATTCATGGCCAATTCTCTTGATGTCTGCCTCCAATTCTCGGCGCCAAGCTTTTCATGGACGGCCTCTTTTCCGTTTACCCTGAGGGTTCCATTTCAGGGCTTGCCTTGTGTATTAGAAGCAGGTTTTCTTAGTGTATGACCGATCCACCTCCACCGCTTTTGAAGAATCTCTTCCTCAATGGGCTTCTGTTTCGTCCGCTGCCACAGTTCCCGGTTGCTGATTTTGTCCGGCCAGTGAATTCTGAGAATCCTTCTTAGACAATTGTTAATAAAAGACTGGATTCTGTTCAGGTTTAAAGCCGTTGTTCTCCATGTCTCAGCTCCATATAGCAAAATTAAGAATTATGAATTAGCACATCAAATAAATTACAGTTTTGACATTGATAAAGAAAAAGAAAATTTAATATTGAAATAAAAATTATCCAGGTTTATATAACTTTATCTACACTGTTACACTACTATGAGAGGCATTACGTTAGAAAAACTTAGGGAAAGACGTTTTCAACCTAATTCATTCAAAGGTAAAGATAGGAAAATTGTAATTTTGCTAAGAATTTTCTCAATAATTGCTATCGGTGTTGCTAGTTGAGAAAGGAGATTTTCTTCGTTCCACAATGAGTGATTTAAGACCATAAAATCTTGCAATATTGACTATAGAACAAGATATTACAAATAATCTGAAATTTTGACAGCATAATACACGATTTTTCTACCATGAAAGCAGTGGCGTAGCTAGTGCTTTTGCTGCCCGGGGCGGTCTCCAATTTGCCGCCCTTTTAATGGAGTCCATAAATGACGTACGTATGTGGAGGGGAGAGGGATTCACACATTTGAAGTCACATAAAAACGCGCAAATTTAAATAAAAGTTCCACTTAAATATATGATTACCGAAATTTAATTTAATAAAGTTTTACATGGTTTTACACGTGTTACGATATTAGAGTGCAGCCTTACACTAAAAATATGTAACTGACAAAAAATAAATTGGAAACATGCTTATTTTCAAATAGAAAATTTTTTTTTTTCGGGGGGGGGGGAGGCAGTGTGATGTCACATTGAAGAAGGAGTCTAAGTTTTTGTGACNTATCAGCCAAAATCGCGTGACGTCATTTGAGGACGACCACTTCAAGCGTATGCTTTTTTTAATTATTTTTTTTTATAAATTATTAAACATTAATAAATAATTGTAATGGAAAGAAAGTACATTGTAAACGTAAAAGGAATGGAACATGTTAACCATTCCATGCCATATTTCTGTTAGCATTAATAAAATAGGCCGAATAAGATAATATACCTATAAGTACACATTTTTAAAATATAAGATGCTTTTGTTAAAGGCCACAAGAAATTTAATGAGGTCGCAGGCCCCCCAACCCCAAAATAAGGCAAAAACATATTCCAAATTTACACCCAAAATTATTAACAATTAATATGCTTTTATTTTGTATTTATAAATATATGATTTCTTTTATAAACAAAGAAATCGTATACATTAGTATGTAAACATATTTTACATTTAGTTAGTTAGTTAGTTATTTCCTCTCGGGTCGAAGACGGCACATAGGGCAGAGGTCATGGATTTCCATTTGGGACGATCCGTTGTTAATTGTATTAAGTCCTGGTTATTTCTTAGATCCATGGTTGAGCTTTCTCTTATGATTGTTCTACGCAGGGTTTCTTTTGGCCTTCCTTGTTTTCTTTTGCCTGCTGGTGTCAACATGAGGGCCTGACTTGGGAGTCTTCTCTCGTCCATTCGAAGAACATGACCGATGTAATTCCATCGTCTTCTCCTTATAAAATTTGACACATATTCTTGATTGGTTTCTTTTCTTATTGTTTCATTTGATTTGAGATCACTCCATTTTATATTAAAAATTTTTCGGAGGCATTTGTTTTCGAATGCAACTAATTTTTTTTTCTATATATTTAGTTGATTTCCAGCTTTCGCATCCATACGTTAATACAGGGATTACACAGGAATTGAATAGCCTAAGTTTTGTATGCTTGCTAATTGTCCTTGATCTCCAAATATTTGTAAGTTTGTAAAAAGCACTTGACGTCAACGTAATTCGAGTCATTATCTCTGATGTTGTATCTCCATTATATGTCATTTTGGTTCCTAAATAAGTGAAATTGGTTACTTTCTCTATAGTTTGATCATTAAGTTTTATATCATTGGGTTGGTTGGTGAGGTCTATGATTTTTGTTTTGGTTGTGTTAATTTCAAGACCAATTTGATTTGAAAAGTGCTGGAGACGATTTGTTTTTTCTTGGATGTTCAAATGCGTTGAGCTTAAAATAGCCAGGTCATCTGCAAAGTCTACATTTACTTACATAACTTTCAGAATAGAGAAATCGTGTATTATGTTATCAAAATTTCAATTATTTGTTATCTCTTGTTCTACCTTTAGACAATATTGCAAGATTTTGTAGTCTAAAATCACTCAATGTGGAACGAAGATAAGGCCTAATTTTTTTATCAACATTACTGCAGTTTGGAGAAGCTCCTTTCATAACTAACACTGATAGTAATTGTTCAAAACAATTTATTAGCAAAATTATAATGTTGGGTAAAGTGTTTTCCAATCTATACTATTTAATATATTTTAATAGATTAAGGGGACATCCCCTTGTTTTTCTTTCATAATGCCTCTTCTTGTAGTGTAGGTAAAGCGTTGGCTGGTCTTAGGCCACTGCCATCTATGCGGCTGCAGTGGGTTCACGCTTTCATAGGCCCCACCTATCTTAATTTTCATTTATTACCCTTATTAATATCTTATCCCTACCCAAACTGGGCCCCGCGCATCCATTTTCGCATACTAAGCTGCATAAGGTCCCGCAATTGCAAAGACCGGCCCTGTGGACAGCAATGAAAAACCTGGACCTTTTTTTTTTCAATTTGAACTGTTCTTTGTCAGTGGCAATAAAGAATTCTATTTGATGGTTAATTTTTTCAATTAGTAGATTACATGGTATTATACACGAATATTTTCTTGCAAGGACATGCAACTCATCAGCAAGTTCTACTATTTTCTTTTATAATTACATCTATGGATGAAAACGTTTCTCGTTGTACGACTTGCTCTAAAGACAGAACCCCTTTTCCTGAATTTTCTCAAATCATACTTAATTTCCTTCAAACACGGCTTTCAGTTGATATATCAAACTTTCTAGAATCTGTAACAGCATTCTGTATTAGCACATAACTTTGTTCCATGAAATGAGTTGGCGTTATTTATTTTAAAGAGAACGCGTTCCCATAAATTGAGATACTATAGAAAAGAAAAATATTGCATTGAACTGAGTAAAGTTCCAGCATCTGATCTTGTTTTACTAGTTACTTCTTCAGGTGTCAATTTTTTCCAAGAAATGAAATTTTTAAATACGTCGTTTTCGAAATTATTTATGTTATAGCGATGTTTATTAACGGATAAATTTGAATATTTTCATGTTCTTGTGCTAAATCTTAATAATTTTCCATAAAATAGAAAAATTCAAATTATTTACGCATTGCTTTAATTGGATAGACGTAGCATTTTTAATGAATAACAATATTTTAATGAAAAACACCAATATGTGTGCTACTTTAATGCAATAAAAACAAAATTCATTAAATTTTTTTTAGTAAGTTACATAAAAATAATTTGCTAAAACTTTAACAGTAATTTAATGTACATTACTACTTGCAAGTTCAACACAATATTTGAACCACCATATCATCTAGGTACCTGTTAGCGCATCATTCTGCACATGTTGAAATTCCACACAAAAACTTTCGTGGTGATAAAAATAGCACATATTATTAGGCCCAGCGGTGATGTGTTGTTTTTTGTTTTGTTTTTTGTGTGTGCAGTTTTCTTATAATAGCGCCATTTGTGACGCCTACCGCTTAATTTTACAAACAAATCGATTCCTTCTTTGAGCGATTTTTAACCTTTGAACGGGTTTGCGTTAGTTATAACTACAACTATTGCGTTAGTTATAGCTACAACTATTGCGTTAGTTATAACTACAACTATTGCGTTAGTTATAACTACAACTATTGCGTTAGTTATAACTACAACTATTGCGTTAGTTATAACTACAACTATGTAATTAAACAGATGTTGCGTGAATCCGCTAATTAAGATTCGAAATTAAGAGCATTTTTCTTTCACATTGGTTTCCCCCTTCAAAAGATAAAGGGCGTTGTCGGAAATGGCTCTATTTTTCAAATAAATGGCCACAAATGCCGCCCTTTAGATGAGTGCCGCCCGGGGTGGACCACCCCCACCGCCCCCTAGCTACGCCACTGCATGAAAGTTAGTAAAGAAAATGTATAAATATGTTTACATAATAAAAAAATTTTGTGAAAAAATCATGTAGATCTACCTATTAATACAAACTAAAAGCATATTAATTGTTATTTTTTGGAATATAAGTTGCCTCATTTGTGGGGAGGGGGTGGCGTGGACCTGCAACATCAGTAACTTTCTTGTGGCCTTTAAAAAAAAGTATTTTGTATTTTTTATAAGTGTGCATATATAGGTATACCATTTTATGCGGCCTCTTTTATAACTGCTTACATAAATATGGCATGCAATAGTAAGAATGTTTCCAACCTTTACTTCGATTCAATTAAAATTATTGATTCATGTTTATTAATTTATAAAAATCTATCACATGATTGACTTCGGGGGCAGCCATAAATGACCACGCTATTTTTGCTGATTTGGAACCCCCACCTGTCACAGGTCGACATTAAAACTTAGGGGCCGTCCATAAATGACGTCACGCGATTTTGGCCGATTTTTTACCCCCTCCCCCCCTACGTCACGCGTCGTCACAA
>MUZC01004473.1:265163-315263 GCA_002072015.1 Radix auricularia | reverse complement strand
TGAATTTAAAGATATTCTCGGCACTTGAAAGGATACATTCGTTTTCTTCACAAAAGTGGGACCCCCCTCCCCCCCTAGGTGCGTGACGTCATTTATGGACGGCCCCTTAGATCCGTTTTTATATGACGTCACAAAGCTCTGGCCACCCCCCCCCTTCCCCATAAAAAAGTTTATTTGAAAATGAGCATGTTTCAAATCAATGTTTTGTCATTTAAGAATGTCTTTTATGTAAGGGTGCAGTATAATATCGTCACACGCGTATAGTAAAGCCACGTACAATGTCATTAAATAATATAAAGTGTCAGTAATCACATATTTAAGTGGAACTTTTATTTAAAGTTGCGCGTTTTTTTTGTTGATGTGACATCACATTCCGCCTCTTCTCTAATGTGGTAATCCTCCAACCGCCGAGTGACGTCATTTATAGATGGCCTATAAAAGGGGTGGTAAATTGGAGACCGCCCCGGGCGGCAAAAAGTCTAGCTACGCCACTGTATCCTTGGCCTCTGCAGTTCTGAAAATATGAATTTAGATTTTCAAGCTTTTTAAGCATGCCTCCGCAAGACATAAACCAGTATTGTCGTCAACAGCCCTGATTCCCCACAAATATTCATTGATTTCTACTGGTGTATTCATAATGTTGCATATTTGCAAAATAATAGTCACTTGTCTCTGGGTGACCAGCATCAGGTGTGCAGTCCAAAATGATGGAATATTTTGAATTTTGAGCATTATTTATAATTATTTTCAACGCGTCAACACCGGTCACATTAATTACCTCCTTTTGAGTTATTTAGCCCAAATAATTAACTTGAATTTCTTCGTTTTTAGAAGTCGTGAATGATCTTCTAGGCATGAAACGTACTTTCCTAACAATTAAACCAATCCCTAACAATTAAACCAATCCCTAACAATTAAACCAATCCCTAACAATTAAACCAATCCCTAACAATTAAACCAACCCCTAACAATTAAAACAATCCCTAACAATTAAACCAATCCCTAACAATTAAACCAAAATCCCTAACAATTTAACCAATCCCTAACAATTAAACCAATACCTAAAAATGCCCATTGGTTGAAACAATCAACCCACAGTGACGAGGGGATTTTGTAAATTCCGTTTTCCAAGAAACTATACAAATGAAATGATTCTTTTAAAACATGTTTGCAGTGCTTAGTCTATTTTGCACACGTTTTTGTTTCCTTGTCAAATGTCTTTCTTTCCTTACACCAATTTTCAAGTTCTATCCAAGCGCCTATAACACAAATATACTTCATTGACGATCCATGATCAGCTAGAAGCCTGGACATGTTTTTCCAATCGCTATTT
Source organism: Radix auricularia (assembly GCA_002072015.1). Taxonomy (NCBI): domain Eukaryota; kingdom Metazoa; phylum Mollusca; class Gastropoda; family Lymnaeidae; genus Radix; species Radix auricularia. The sequence goes on along the minus strand of MUZC01004473.1, from coordinate 313,930 downwards.
CCTTTTTATGGACTTATTTCATACATTTTCAGTATTAAAAAGTGAGAATAACAACAGAACATATAAAATAAAAATTAAAAAATAAGGAAAAGAAATATCTAAGTCAGACTACTAAAAGATATGTTGTTTTAAGTTTAGTTTAGCCTTTGAAAACGAAATAATTGTATATTTTGAGAAATCTGTGACGTTACAGCTTAATTTCGTCAAATAATTTTAACATCCAAACCCAAATCCATGCTTATAGAATCGTTTTTATATCTAGCTACTTACAACAGGATTTAACATTCAAATTTTAAATGTTTATTACTTAAAACATTTGATATTCAATAGATGTATAATTAGCCCCCCACCCCAACAAAAAATAAATAAATAATTAGTTTCACGTTTCTCATTCTTGTAAAAATGTGTCTGGGCGATCGAATCTCATTTTAAAAGTTTACATTTTAAGCATGCACTATTTAAAAATAATCATCGGGTAAAAGTATTGCATTTATTGGGTTGTTCTGGTTGTTTTGACCATAGGTCACATACATTTTTCCTATGATTCTTGTGCGAGGCCCCTACTAATCGGAGGATCTAGGCGGAAGATCCTGGAGAAACTGACCCAGGATCAGAGGCGTCACTAGGGTTGGTGTCACCCGGGGCGGTAGCTCATGGTGTCACCCCCTCATGATTTAATCCATAGAACTCCTTCGTGTCTTCCAGTGCCAAATAACGGGAATATATTTAGTTTTATGGTCTGGTGTCACCCCCCTGATGGTGTCACCCGGGGCGACCCGCCCCATCCGCACCCCCCTAGCGACGCCATTGCCCAGGATAGAGATGACTGGAGGTCTCTTGTAAGTGGCCTATGTCCTAGGAGGAAGTGCAGACGCTGACGATGATCGGTGGATGTCCCTCATGGACCAGAAGGCTCAACACAACTGGGCTGCAGCCCATCGAATAGCATCATTACTGAGCTCAATTAGGATTTTTTAAGAAGCCAGATTTTTCATGGATATCTTTATATGCGCCTTACCGATGTTATAGTGCTCAAGAAAGTTTCTCAATGTTTACCAGAAATACCGTGTTGGTGATGTCCCTTTATCAAACTGAAATGTTCTCTTTCTAAATATTGAAGATTATTTATTCTATTTCTTCCCCTACGGACTTGTCCTTTCATTTGTCTTTATAGGAATTGAATTAAGAATGCTGTCTTTTAACAAACTCAATGAGAGACTTCTAATGCTTGGCTGAATTTAAAGATATTCTCGGCACTTGAAAGGATACATTCGTTTTCTGAAATCTTTCTAAAATTGTTTCCCAAAATTCAAGTAAAATTGTGACTTCCAGTTGTTCAAGTTCCTTCCGAAATCCTTCTGCTTAACAGTCACGTTGCTGATTTTCATTAGTTTCTAATTCTTTCAGTGCTGCAATACTCTCATGGTATGAGTTATTAACAGACCTTACAGCATCATGTCGGGCTCACCATCTTGTGTCAAAAGGCTTTGTTAAGAGGTAACAATTTCATGTGTTTTTGAAGTATCTGTCAACGATGAGTAAACACGACAAGCTAGGTATAAAGATTTAGCAGAAGACAAAACAAATCTGACTGCAGCAGGACAACCAGTCCCAACCAAAGTAAAGGAATGAGCTGTGAACGGCACATAATGAGCAACATTGCGTTTCTCACGAAGGATAGCCTGGACTCTGTTATACTTCCTGCTCATATTTGCAGAAGTGCCGTATGACTGTCCAAGGCATTTTCAGAGATTCATACTAAGATTAGACCATTTTTATTATAGACTATAAAAACATTTGCTGCCTTCAAGATAAGGATTGGCAAAGCAAGAGCAGCCTTCCAGCAACTCAAGAATGTTTGGGTCTCGAACAACTTAGGCAGCTAGTTCAAAGTAAGGATTTTTAACGCTATGGTGAAACCTGTGCTGCTATATGGAGTCGAGACATGGAGAACAACGGCCGTAAACCTGACCAGAATCCAGTTCTTCATCAACAATTGTCTAAGAAGGGTTCATAGAATTCACTGGCCTGACAAAATCAGCAACCGGGAACTGTGGCAGCGGATAAAACAGAAGCCCATTGAGGAAGAGATTCTTCAAAAGCGTTGGAGGTGGATCGGTCATACACTAAGGAAACCTGCTTCTAATACAATAAGGCAAGCCCTGAAATGGAACCCACGGGTTAAGCGGAAAAGAGGCTTTCCAAGAAACACTTGGCGCCGGGAATTGGAGGCATACATCAAGTGAATTGGCCATGCATTGAAGTTCCTGGAGAAACTGGCCCAGGATAGAGATGCCTGGAGGTCTCTCTTAGTTGGCCTATGCCCTTTGAGGAAGCGCAGACGCCAACGATTATAGCGGATGTCCCTCGTGGACCAGAAGGCCCAATAACAACATAATAACATTTAAATCATTGTGGGGCCACTGGCTTTAGCCCGCCCCTTTAATCCTCCACAGGGAGCGATGGTCACGCATCTGTGACGATGTCTGGCAAGGGGGAGGGTGTGTTTTAAAAAATGTCTGCTTTGGCGAGGGGGGGGGGAATTGTCAAAGCTTTGTGACGTCATAGCGGAAAAGGGTGGGGTCTAAGTTTTTATGACCATGTATGACGCGGGGGCGTAGGGTAAAAATCGGCACTAACAAGTGACGTCATTTATGGACTGCCCCTTAAGTCGTGAAGGGGTGACACCATGAGCAACCACCCCGGGTGACACCAACCCTAGCGACGCCCCTGTATCTAAAATTAAAGTGTCTCTAAAGAGAAAAAAAATCCCCATCATTGCACCCAAAGGTGCAGCAAATAGAATTCCATGTGTCGCCTAACTGATACTGAAGTTAAATTAGCCAACTGTTAACTCTCGACTTACAAATTCAGGTCCCACAATACTCAACGATTTGCTCCCACACAAAAAGTATGAACGCTTGCTTTATAATATACACCGCACCTACCACTTTGAACAAACTATTAACGCTTTATTGAAAGAAAGAAGAAGAATAAGACCCACTACACGAGCGCAAGAGCGGGTCTAGCGAGACTCACCGCCCTTCTCCTCTTTATACACTGGAAACGGAAACCGCATATCTGATCTGATATATGTGGTGACAGTAAGCTTTTAAATTTAACAGTGCCGAAGATGGTTATTCACATATGATGAGTTTACTTTAGAGGAAAAGAAAAATAAATAAAGTAATATATCAAAGGGAATATTATGTTAAAAGCCGATATGTCATAACTATTTTTCATTACGTAACTAAACCAAATATAAAGATTGCAAGAACTATTTAAAGAAGCCCAACCCCCATCAACGAACCTAGTTTCTAAACCTGTTACGTCCCCTTACAGGAAATGTGAGGAGTGGTGGGACGAGTGACTAAACTTGGTATCTCCTGCAGGATAGGTATTTTTGTTTGATTCAGGTGTGTGTATTGTGCTAGTAAGATTTTAATTGTGTTGCTTAGATCATAAATTATCTTGCAGGTAATGTTTCAAATTTTGTGTCAGTTTTTCATTAGCACTATTGGGGGGCATTATCTTATTAAAGTTTCAATCAGATATTTACTTACTGAACTAGTAAAAATTCGTAGGAGTAGAGTAGGCTTGGTGTTAGTGTAGGCTAATTGAGTTTACAATCTAGGTCACTGCTCATTCAACTTACTGCTGTACACTTAACTATTACTATTAGAATTGATTAAGTCGAATTTTCTTTATTTTTGTAATGCATTTTGAATGCAATACTATTGCTAATTACTTGTGGCAAGCCAAATGAGCCTTGAGCCAATTGCCATCTATTGTTAATTGTTTATCTTAATCTTTTTATTTCAAATTCAATAATTCAAACACACTTGACCCGTGAGTCACGGTGTGCTAGCACTGAACAGCCACTGACTGTGTGAATTAGTGGAAAAAACAACCTTTCACATTCAGATTATTATTACTGTAATCTGTAGTTAATAATTAAGAATTTGTCATTTGTATTAGTATTGTTTCTATCAGTATCAGGATAGTCGGATAGTTAAGTTAGGCTTGTTTAAAAAGAAGTAGGCCCAGCCTAGATCTAGAAATTGTATCACAAAGTATAAGAAACTAAGAAGCCTTTGACATTTGCAGTGGTGTAGCAAGGGGGGTGCAGAGGAGGACATTGGTCCCCGGGCGCGACATTGGCGTAAGGAGGCACCAAAATTAGTATTGAGTATTAAAACTAATTATTTAATTTTTTTGGATGTTAACTAATGTATCTCAAATGCATTTGCAAGATTAAATTTTGGAACACTACAAATATCTTCATTGAAAACCAAATGGCAAGCATGATTTTGGCACCCCTATTGAGAATTGAAAGCTCAAATAAAATTTAAGAAAAAAAAATTGGTGCGATATTTAGATAAGAAAATTTTAGTGTATTAAGTTTCCAGTTTCACAAAATTTGGCACTAAGTAGCCACGAGGAATATCTGAATAAAGATGAGGTTAAAAATATTGGTAAATTTGTCTCTGTGCACATGATCAAATTCGTTGCTCATTATGATCCACTGTTAGAAAAACACCCACAACTTGCCCGAGAAAATCCAGGTCAGTGTCTTATTTATCACTAAAAATCCAAAATGAATTGTTTAACATTCTTACATCGACTGTACGGAATCAGCTGTTTGTGAAATCAGGAAAAACAAGTACTAAGGTATCTTCTTGACTCAATACCCTATCTAGGACACCAAAGGGAACAGCTTTCTCAAGTCATCAGATTTGTGGATGTGGATTTTCAAACTTAAAATGTAACCATCAAAGAATCATTCTTAGTTTTTTTCAGATGTACAGTTTTAACATCTAAAATACCTAAACACCAAATTTGGATTTTTACAGGACATTAAAATTCTTCTCGCTGAGAAAAATGTTGATACATTATGTCAAAATTGTTTAGATTTTGTAAATTCCTACCAAAAACGTCACCTCCATAGGAATCGATATAATCGAGGTTCTCCTTGATTTTATTATTTCATATACAGAGGACATATTTCTGAATCTGCGCATTTCACTGCAAATACTCCTAAAATTTGCTGTTAAATTTCAAGCTGTGAGCATTCCTTCAGCAAACTGAAGCTTAATTTGTCTTATTTTTGTGCTTTAATGGAACAAGATTGTTTGAGTGATCTTGCACTCCAAAGTATCATGTCCCTGGGCACAGATGACCCTAGCTATGCCACTGGACATTTGACTTGAGTGATTCGACTTTGTTGGGAGAGGAGAAAGTTGTAAGAGTACCATTGTGGGCTTGGTCCTTATATTTAGACATAGCTTTTTTACAGAGGCATAATTAATATTGCAGTTTCAACAAAAAATAAATATATCATTAAGAGATTCTAGTTTAGTATATACTATATACCTTTAAAAACTAAATTGTTTGGGTTATTATTGTAAGGGTTTTCACAGGAGTAAGACAAGCAATAATTTTTCACATGTTACTAAGAAATAGTTAAAATAACTAAGTGTATATAATGTATTTTATAAAAATTAAGTACAATGTTAGTATTGTTAGTAAATAGGAAGCTGAAATCATTGTTTAGTGCCATTCAAATGAGCTTTTGTCTGAAATCTGAGTTACAGAAGTTTGTAAATAGATAAGTATTTTATGATAAAATAATCAATTAATCACAATTTTGTAAAGTGTTGTGCTCTGCATGTCTCATTTGTAGTTATTGGTAAACGGAAAAAGAAAAAAATAGTATTGGAAATGTATCAAAGATATGATTCACACACTGTATGACACTTTTCAAACAGCATCAACCACAAACAATGTGCCCTTTTTTACTTGAGAATTAGCATTCATTAAAATTCAATAAATCTTATTTTAGTTATTATCGAAAATGATTAGCTACAATAAATTATTTGTTAAAACTTATATAACACTGTATCTACAATATTTTTAAATGATAGCAGTATTGATGACAAATATTAATTAATTATCTTTTAGGAACAATATACAATGTTGGCACCCCTTCTTACATTAGCACTTTTTGTGCTTGAGGCAGATATTATTTGTGCCCAGTCTTTGAAACTGGAATGGTTACCGGAAGATATGTATAATCCACTGGCAGAGCCAAGATTGTGTGGGCTTAACACTGATGAACCATCTTACATCTGTGACCCCAACAGAATTATTGGTGATAAAAGTAAGTTTTGAAAGATGTCTGTGGTATTGAAAATAGTTTACTTTTGTACTTTTTAAAATGTGCTAATGCCAGCAATTTTCTAATTTTGATGCACACAATCATGCTTGCAGAGGGAAGATATTTTTATAGGTGGTAAACAGTTTTAAAAACAATTAAATTTATATAGTCCTTCTTAAAATTCTAGCGTTATATTATTCTCTTCTTTTGAAAATAAGTTTAGTAATTATTAATTATTAAGTAATTATACGTTGTAATTAAATTTCTACAATATTAAAGTAAAGGCAAAAAACCACCTCAAGATTATTAACTTTATTAAAATTGAGAATTCATTATGAAAAGTAGTTTTAAAATATACCTGTCAATGTGTAAAATAAAGGCCAGATAAACACATTTTGCAGCTAAATTTATCTTTTGTCTTCATCCTTTCTATATGGGACCCCTATGATGCTTGAAGCTATCTGCAACTGGAACTCATGGTGATACAAAGTAATGCTGAATGTCACAGTAGACAACAGCTTTTTCCCATCGTCTTTTTACAGTCAGCTAGATTATGACGGATTCCAAGAAATTCAAACATTTGCTAAGAAAATTCTCAATATATGTGAGCTGTAATCTCAATTATGAATTTTAACAAAAATTGTGTGAGGGCGAGACTCAGTGACTCTTATCTAAGTCTATGTGATATCATAAGTATCAAACTAGTGGCACTGAGCCTGACCTCACATACTCACAGCAATCAAGGTCTCAATTTCAACCTACACATTAAAATTTTACATTAAAAAACTTCTTAAAATATGTCATTTTTGTTTATTATCTTAATCTATGTGGCCCCCCCCCCTTATATCTTTACTTCATAGAATATGACCTGCCATGCAAAACCTTGGACACCCATGTGCAATAGTCTGCATTCTTTGGCTTTAAATTAGTAAATGAGGCATTTATTATCTTGTTTGAAATGTGATTTTAGTATTACATACCCAAATAAAGAAAAAGTCAGAATAAATCTTTTATCAGTATTCAATTTTAAACACTAATTTTCATACAAATAGTTGTGACCACCATTGTTAATAAATTCACAATAATCCACCTAAAATTTCTTTCACAAAACTAAAAAGTGTAATATCAAAACATAGATAATGCTTAAAGTTCATAAAAAATTAGCTGATTTTGAATTCATCATGTTGATTAATCTGCCCAATTTTCTGCCAGGCATTAGCATTAGCAAAGAAACTTTAGCCCATGCATAAAATAAGAAATACAAAGATTTAATCATTTTAAATACAATGAAATGATTTCTGTTGTTTGGCTGCCCCAAAAAGTAATTGAAACTGAAAAAAAAAAGAAAGAAACGTATCTATATGTTGGCCTCATGTTTGTTGCACCATGTGACAAGTTCACAGTTAGCTGGTAAGATACAGTTCTGCAGTATGATTGTATCTTCTATATGTTGGTCTCATGTTTGTTGCACCATGTGACAAGTTCACAGTAAGCTGGTAAGATACAGTTCTGCAGTATGATTGTATCTTCTATATGTTGGCCTCATGTTTGTTGCACCATGTGACAAGTTCACAGTAAGCTGGTAAGATACAGTTCTGCAGTATGATTGTATCTTTAGATGTTTGCATAAAGTCTCTTTAAAAAAAAATTGTTCTTGTTTTTAGTTGTTGAAGGTCTGACTCTGGTAATTATTATGAAACTATTTCAGTCCATAGCATGAACTGGCATCTCAAGGATGCTGCCTATAACAGCACATCATGTCCGTGCAGTACTTACTACTGTGAAAATGAGAGAGGAGCTTTAGGATATCGAATTGGTGTAGCCCTTGTCAAACGCATGGCACTTCAAACAAAGTGAGCAATGATTTTGGACCGAAAATGTTTTTAGTTTTATTATTAACAACACTCTATTTCATTGTTATCTAAAGCATTTAATGATAAGTATTTTTAATTTCTGTTTAGGAGGTTTCTATGATCTGTTCATGAATATTTATTTTAATTTATGAATAATTTTTATACACTAATTATAAGTAGGGGTGAAGATCTTAATACTGATGCTTATTCTCAATCCCTCTGTGTGTGGCTTTTAGCACAGATGGGCGTCTCAACACACCAGAAGACCAGGCCCAGCTCTTTGCTCACAGACTTGGGAATGGCAAGTGGAACATGGGTCGTTGTGAAGAAGATATTGTCATATTCTACTCTGAGGATGACAAAGTGGTAGGTCTTTTATTTTAGTCTTAAAAATAATCATACTTTTAAACGGTTTCTTAATGTTTCTTATATCTTAAATTTACAATTTTTTAAATGTAGATTTTTTATAGTGATTTTACAAATTTAAGGTGCTGACAAACAACATTGGCATTTTAATAAAAAAAAATTGTTTCGCTTAAAGAGTTGTAATAAAAACTGTATTGCATTAAAATTATTTTCACTTAACATAACAAAAAACAGCATGCTTATAATTAATGTGTGTCTATGCATCATGTTATATGAATAGATAATAAAGATAGTTACTTGCTATAACATTTTTTGTGTGTGCATCATTGCCACCAGCTGGCCATCTATGGTGGATCTACTGCAAATCAGAAGCTGACACCTTACTATCGTGAGCTTCTTAGACACAAGGTCGGAAACAGGCTCAATGAAGGGCGCATAGTTCAGGCATTGGATAATCTCATATATGACATCAAGTAAGTATATAGGCTTAACACGGGTACACATACCAAGATTTAGATAATCCTGTTTTCATAATATTGTATGGAATGATTATTAAAAAATCAAATTAAAATTTTGATTTTTACTTAAAAGTTTTTTCCGTCATAAGAAATAAAGTAAAAATTGCACTTTTTTTGTCACAACAGGAAGGTATTAAATTGTGAGTACTCATCAGCTTACAGTTGTGGTCTTTATGAAGTTCGATCTGGGTCCAACAGCATCATCAGCTCCACCGCTGTATTCTCTTCAGTCATTTTAGCAGCATATTTAATTTTTGGCAGAAAATAAGAGGATCTAATGTATGCCCAAATGTTATTATTTATTACTATCAATTTTGATTTGAAGAAATTTTTATTTCTCAAAATGTTCCATTATCTTTTGATTAAAAACAATTCAAGTGGTTGTTCCTTTAAATTAAAAAGAAAATTTAATAGAGTGAAAAAAAATTATAAAACATTACCCTTTTTTTTTTCATTTTTTAACCATATACATTTAAATAATGCCATCAATGACAAAAATTAACCAAGTCTTAATGGGTTTACTTACCAAATTTTTATCTATAAAATTATGGCACTGAAATTGTAATGTTACACTTAAATGATTCAGGTTGTTTTAATATATTTTATTATATACATTTTTTCAATGAATGAAAATAAAATAAATTTGATAAAGGATTTCGATATTCTTTTTTTGAGTAATGACATTTTTAGAAACTTATAATTGTGCCTTAAGACTTGGTACACAAATTTTTATTCCCCCCAAGCTTATTTATTTCACTAGGTCTTTAAAAAAAAAATGTCTTAACAAAATCAAATTTTTAATTTTTTCAACATGACTAAAACATGACATTTTTAATAACATTTAGCAGTAAACTGCATTTTATTTTAAAAATATTTTGAGGTTTTTGGATACAATAAACTAAAATGCTGATGTTTTTTTTTTCAAAGACTTAGTGGCTTGGCCAAACCTGAGATTATTTTGAATAGTGACAATATGTGCCTCAGCCCTTTAAAGGCTTAACTTTTTAAAATGATAAAATCTTCTAGTCTATCATATTTCTTAACTTGCCATTTTTTAAAATTCAGAGCCTTGCACATTTGAAACCATGGTATGAAACTTAAAGAAAGAACTTAAGGTGCCTTAATTTTGTTAAATTTCTATGTAGATTACTGGAAATAGTCTCATGCCATGTCACTGCTGTGAAACAGCAATTCAGTCTCCACTTCTTTTCATCAAGTTGTAGCAACTGTTGGGCTTTTGATTACAACACTTGGTATTTATATATTTTATTTTAATCCTCTTTATATATTATGTTTCTTGTAGATTTAGAAGAGAAAAGAAATTCAAGTTCTTCTTTTAATAACTAGGCTGTGAATCTGTTGATGTATTCTGATAAGGCCAGCTTGATGCAAAATATTTTATTGGTGCTAATTTTTCTGTAAGGATCTGAACTATTTATAGCTTAAATATGTATGCATAGTTTTTCAGTAATATCTCATTTAATGTACATGATATTTCTGAAACTGAGCAAATGTGGTGCATTGTTTTTTAATGCAAGTTTTGTGTATAGTTTGCTTGAGTTTGCTGTCAGATCATCGATCTTTTTATGTGTTTATTTTACATACAAATTTTTATGCTGTCTAATTACATTAATTACTAAAAAGCAGACTTGTAAAAAAATATTTCAGAGAATGTGATGGCCTTATGAGCTGATGCAGGAAATTCGTATACATTTCTCCCAGTAGATAGCATGCTTAAATTATTATTGTGGAAAGCTTGGGTTCTAATCAACCATAAGTTCTACAACATTCAAGTATACAACCAGATTCTTTTAATAATGAAATTGGGTTGTTACCTGAAGTAGATGGCATCACTTACCAGTCTACATTATATTAATAATGAAAGTCAGTTACAGGGCGTATGGGCTCAGCCTTTGTTTTTTTATTTTAAATTTCATTTGGTATTAATTGCTGACATCAGCATATTAATTTTAAGAGTTGTATACTAAGCTTGGAAGGCTTTCCCCGACAAATAGGGGGACAATTCCATGTATGAATAGGCTTTAGAGAAACCATCTACTATTAAAGCAATATGCATATGTTAATATTTTAGTGAACCTCTTCTGCATGTGTAAATTATTTATGGGTTCATTACCTTCAAAATGAGTTAGTGTGTTGTGGTTTTTAAAATATGTATAGCTTTTATAATGATTTATTTAATAATTAAGCCTTGCCACAATTTGATTGAAAGGATTAAATAATTTCAATGTTCATTAAATAAATATATTTTTAAAATACCTTAGCATACTATTATGAAGTAAGATTTATGAATGCGCTATCAACAAATTTAAACAATTATAATTTTGAAACTTTTATTGTTGATATATTTTTAACAATATGATTAAGTTTTTAAAATTCACTTTCTGTAGGTTATTATTATTATTGAGATTAATTTTTATGTTTGAAATGCACTTTTAATATTTGTTTTAGAAAACATGACTAATTTTGCACCTATGTATACCTGGATGTTTGAATGACTACCTTCTCAATTCTATGTTATGTTTGAGCTGCTACTTTCTTTAGTTAATTAATATACAATAATCCATATTTACATCTGTCTTGCATGAATAAAATTTTGAACTGTATTTCTTATACTTAAATATGAAAGCTTGTTGTCAATATTGTTTAAAGTTTAAAATGTATTTTGTTTAATAATCCATTCAGTTACGTAATTAACAAAGTTCTCCTACGATAAATGAACCAAGTCTTTGTAACGATAAACAACAAATTTATTTCATATAGACAACACCAACATTGAAAATGTTTCAGTTGTCAATAAACCAGACAAACTAGTGAAATAAAGAGTATTACAGAAATTTTAACAACATTACAGATTAAGAACAACAATATTTAACTTCGTTGAAATTATCCCATTTCATCCTCAAAATCTTTATTTTAAAAAAAAAAGGCTGCTGAATTGGAAATGTAAGTAAGTCTGCTATAGGGCAGGCTATTAAGTTCACATGGAATTTAAATTTAATAATAAAACTTGTGACATTTTCATAAATTACCAATTTTAAAAAAAAAATGTATATGACCTTTATTGTTACTTATTTTGAGTGTAGTATTTCAACATTTAAACTAGTGCACCCCTATTAGTTACAGTTATAAATTGGCAAATAAAAGATAGTAAAAAAAATTGTATGCAGCAATTTTTCCAGAATTTGCATCTGTAAATTCTTCTTTATCATTGAAAATTTCCAAACTTTAGGCTCAGATCTGCATTCATGTTTTGACTAGAAAAATATAAATTTCATCTGCAAATTTATTGTTTGAAAAGTAAAAATGTATTTACATTTGATTATTGAGTGTGAGAGGAGAGAAGCATGCACCTTATTCTCATGTTACCAAGTGTACACAAATTAAATTTGGCAACCACATCACAAAGTTTCACATCATTAAAAACAATTTTATTTATAAAAAACAAAAACTACCATCAGTAGCAGTAGTTAAAAAAAAATCTTTATAGAATAAATGACCAGCTGTATAATGCTTTTTTAAAAATTTGAATTTGAAATTTACATGAGCTTTTTTATATCGCTATACATATTTACAGTACTAAACATTTGTTAGTAAAACAGTAAAGATAAATGTTTGCTTAAAAAGCTATTAAATTATTTGTGACCTTGTTAATGTATATTTATCAAATTAAAAATTAGAGTAGTAAACAAGTGTGCTGTTATAAAATGGTAAAAAAAAATTAATTATTTGTAGATTTAAATGCATGATTAGTGTTATATCTTATAAATGATAAGTTGAAAAGTAAACCGAACACAGCAGTTTTGAACATCTATTAAAATGTAAAAAAAAAAAAAAAAGTTGTTAATTCATAGTACTTATACAATTTCCATAAACTGAGCAATATATTATAAAAAGTTAACAATATTTGAGATTCTTTTCAATAACAATGTTCTAATCTATTATAGATATTTAGGCAACTGGCTTAAGATTCAAATGGAATGAATATGCTTCTGAACATAATTTTCAATTAAATTAGAATAATGAAGGTTTGTTTTTTTAAATCTTGGGTCAGGGGAAAATAAAACATTACCATTTAACCCTTCAATTAAAAAATAAAGTCTGCTGCAACTCTATCACACTTTGCTCATTGTTTTCCATTGTGGACCAATCATATAAACTCACTATATAAGTTTAAGATAATATCACTATTAATCCTAGCTAAGAGATAAAATCAAATTCTACATTTTGCTGAAAGGTATTAAATTACATTCAATGATTGAAGTTCATATTCTAATTCCTGGATGACGTAGTCCAGGAAACAAAAACACAATCATTTAAATTTTACATTTATCACCTGACAAAGCTGAGGGGTAAAATAGCCCTTGTTAGTTTATGACAGGATAACTTTACTAAATCACAAGACCTTTTTCATTTTAAAAAAAAAAAAGAAGTATCTCAATGCTGCTACAAAACAAAGGTAGAAAGGAACACTGGGTATTGAAAAAAAAAATCCAAAAAAGCATATTGAGGAATGTAAAAGAAAATAGAAACAAATTCTTTTGTAATTAGATCCACTGTGATCTACCAGTCTTCTTCCATTAAACATTATGATGACATAATGTTATTGTATTTACAAATTTTTAAAGTGCACACAATGTAAAATAAAAAATTCTGAGAAGTTGTTCAGATTTAATTGACCTTGCCTATAAATCTTTTTTTAAAATGAAATATGTTTATTTTTTTGCTTCAGAAAAAGCAATTTCCCCCAATTATTTGAATACAAAAATGGAGTATAATCGCTAAATGAATATTTTTAAATTATAGTCTTTGTTTGCATGTGCAGTTTTTAAAAAAAGTATAAATGAAATCTTAATATTTATACATAATAAACTACACTTGCAAACAAACAATTCACAGATTTAAAACACACCAATATTTCTTTCAAAACCATTGTTTATAAATCTCTCATTTTCATATTGAGATTAACCTTTCTTCATTTCTTTCAGTAATTCTACTAACAGAATATTTAACATCTATTTATTTGTTGAAATATAACATGCATATTTAAATTATGCATATTAAATAAAAAACATTAATAAGCCAACATAAAACTTCAATTAATATTACATATTATGCTTTGAAGTTTCACATATATAGCCACAAAATAGCAAAGTATTGTTACACAAATTTGGTATATATCATAATTTACTTGCACTTGATTATTTAATTCTATTAGCAAATGGCAACAAACATTCATTTACCGTTTCTAAATTTTGAAAAGCCAAACAAGGAATAATAGCTACCAGTAAAAATAGAATCACAATAATCACATGCATCTGTGGTAAAAATAAAATTAGCAGATTAGTTAAAAACACGAAAAGTGTGACAAAAAAAACCAAACAAATTAAAACAACTTATATTTATTGTAAAATACATAAGTTATTTAATTTTATTTAGCACAGAATAATCAAGTAAGCATTATAGCCTAATATGTCTGTCAATATAAAATAAAACTGCTCACAGGCATCATGGATCACATAAAAACATGTATTTAAAATGTATTATGGTTGTTATGTAAACATCTGGTACAATTTTCATGATAAAAAGAGAACTGTAAAGTTTTGTTTTTAATATAAAAAATCCTTAATCTGAATGTTTTTGATAACATTGTTTGTGAGTTAGGTCAGATCAAAGCATCAATAGCCTTTTAACCTAACTTGATAATCCATTCAACTTTGATGAAAAATCCACATATAAAATTGGCATTGGCAATTTTGTAAGAGAATAATTTTTTGGGTAAAATTTAAGTCAAAAGTTTTGTGTTTACTTAAAATTATCAGTGTTTTGGGTCAGATAAGACAACTACCTGAATGTTTACACCAAACTGACTTGATTACTCTCATAACCCACTATAGCCGTCACATGCTCAGGATAAACCTGACCCCTTGACCTGGAACTATGGTGCTGCTGGGACTGGTAGTTGAAGGTGTCGGCATCAGTCACCTGGGACGAGCACTGAGATGAAGTGGCATTGTCCAAAAACACATCATCCAGATTGTTGGCCCACGAATCATTTCCCAAACACGGCTTGGTGTTATCTCCCTTGGCAGTCAGCGTAACATTTCCATTGGTGGGATAACCTATACCGGGTTTAGCGTAAAGATAGTTACTATGGTTGGATCCATGCCTTCGTCTCGAGTTTCCACTATTTCCATTGTCCAGGGGATATCCCAATCCCGCAGTCTCATTAGTGAATCCACTGTTCTGACCAAGCATTTTGGCAGGATTACTGTAGTTATTATTGCACTCAACTGATGCGTATCGGTGATCATTAGTGGAACTTGATGAAGACGACTGGCGCTGTCTGTACGGTTTTGTGCTGAAATAAAGGTCCTGATCAGAAAATTTCCTCTGCTGGTTTGATTTTAGCAACATAGCTTCCAGAGACTGCCCTGAAAGCTGAGGAAAGTATTGGGCATTGCCAAACTGCCGACCCGCTGAGTCTGTGGAATAGTGGCGGCGGTCATCACACACACGGGAATAAATAGGAGATTCTTCTACTGACACATACCCGTAAGGGTGGCCCAAATTGTCATTGTAAGGCAGCTGAGTAGAGTAATAGGTAGGATCATCCAGACCACAGACATCGCTGCCCTCCGGCCCGTAGGCCCCAGAATGTCCGTCGTCATCAGGAGTGAGCAAAGTATAGTTAACATGAGATGGGTGATAACCCTTTCTGGTCACATGTACTGGCGTGAAAGCTGGCCCCCCAGTCAGGGGGTTCCCTTGTGCATCACGAAGGTGGCGCAGCTCAGGGGCGTAATTGATGAGTTCTAAGTACCCCGGCCCACCTTTAGCTCCCCGTGGTTCCAGATATCCATTGTGGTCATAGTTGGCAGCTGCCGGGAACTGGTTCTGTGAGTCAGCATCTTCTTTAGTAGAGTATTCCAATGAATGTGTTCTCTTCCTTCCAATTTTAGTCAGGTCAACAATCAACTGAGAGATAAAAAAAATGGAAATGAACGTGAAATATTATTTTTTATAGCTGAGTTTTAATAAAAATGAAATATATTTTATGATTCTTTCAGCTATTAAATAATAATCACAGTTTTTCAGTGGTATTCAGAAATAAATATATATAAAAATAAAATTAATGTGTTATGTTTATTACAATTTTGTAAACCTTACTCTGGTTTACTTTAAATCATTTCAAATTTAAACACAATATATTTCTTTCAACAAACCTTTTCTGGGGCATCAGGTGAGCCTAACAGGTCATTCAGTCTCTTTTGTTTTGCCGACTGAGTCAATCTTACTGATCCACCCCCTGTAAGCAAAGAAAATAGAATCTCTATATATGACACAGAATATAACAACAGATATATGCACCAAAACAAGCCATTCATGGCTTCATATGGAATCAACTGATTACCAAAGTGTATCAAGGTTACTGGGTGGAGACAAAAGTGCAGCATTCACTGTATAATTTTTTAATACTGAAAAATAACTTTCTGCAGCTTTGATTTTTATAACCTTATTTATAATAATAAATAAAGTTTAAAAAATGGAATTTAAAAACTTAATATGGGCATTTAAATCATTGGTAATACTTTGTGAAACATTAAAATCAAAAGTAAAATATCTGTTACATTCTTTTAAAACTTATTTTAGTATTATACAGTTAAATTATATTAGTCATGAAGCAGCATGCAGTTTTTCTCTAAAGCAACACATTTCATGCTTTGTGTACTTTGTCTTCATTTACTCCATGCAGAATAACACCATGAATATTTTGTACAATTTGTACAATAATAATCCAAAAAGAGTTATCGTTAGAGCTTCAAACAAAAATTTTTTTTGTAAGGCCAAAGCCAACATAAAAACAGGCACTATTTAAGGGGTCGCCACTGCACTTGCACTTTCATTACATCACTGCCCCAATAGATAATTCTCAGTATATGCTGAGGGAAAAGTGCCTTATGAGGTGAAAAGGCAATATCCACCCTCAACATCCATATATGCCTATTGCTAAGGCTCACAAATGTCAATGATAATAGATGAGGAGACTGCAATCAGTTAAAGCAGAAATTAACTCATAAAACAAGGTTATTGGAAAACCTGAAAAATACAACTAATGCACTAGTCAATAAGATGCCTGTTTCAGTAAACAAAAAGTGAAAACAAAATTCAAACAAAAACACTAATTAGTTTCAAAGTAAAACGAAGAGGAAAGCAAAAGGTACGTTACTTAACATAAGAAGATATGAAAGTTTATATATAGTGGAGAGTAACATTTACTAGACTAGTAAGTCAACATATGATACAAAAAATACTACACAGGGGAGGAATACGCAAGTAAATTATAACCCAAAAAATCCTTTTAGAGCTCTCTTTGATTAAAAAAAAGAAAAGAAAATCCATGCACACTTAACTCAAACTTATGATGTAGATTTGTAAAATTTCAATTAATCTATGAAGTTCCTATACAGGGAGTCCTCGGATTATGCCGGTCCCAACTTAAAAACTTGTCCCCATATAAATATAAAAAATAATATTTGTCATTTGGTCTTTTAAACTAATATTTACTTTAGTTAATGAGCTAAGGAATTATTATTTCTTTTAAAATTAATATTTACTTTAATTCATGTGGTAAGGAATTGTTTTATCTTTAAAAAATACTTCTTTATGTCATTAACTATTACATTTTTATAGCACTGTACATACAGTTTTTTAAAAGTATATTTTATATATGTTCTGACTTACACCAAAATTTGGGTTACCATATGCTTCTTAAAAAACGGATCAACGTCGTAACCCGAGAACCCCTGGTATTTCAAATTTACAGTCAGCTAAAATGATCAGAAACTTATTTTATTAATCAGGAAAAAAATTACACTTTAAACAGAATTTTAGTTTGAATGAAATCGCACGCAAATACTATTGAATAGTAGTGGTAGCCCATGCAGGGTCAATATTATATTTATAAGTACTTTTGGTGTACTTTGTCATCAACATAAGATGTATTGTGTTATTTAAGTAAAATGTGTTTTAAATGGTAACCATAGAGGATCATGTAAATTGAAATTTGTCATATATTCTTCATATATGGTGTGTCTGAACTAACTAATTGATATTGGTTCAATTGCTTGGTCTCAGTGAAATCACATTTAAATCTTCTTTGAAAAAAGGCTGTAATGTTAACACTCAATACTTCATAACATAATGTGAGTGAGGCAATCACACTTGAACATCACATATATCACTACACATCCATCACTCCATCTGGCACAAGACAGTATCAGAACTCTTCATTTTTTAGAGCACTGTAATACTTTGACAAAGAACTAATAATGATTCGAGTTAACTCTAAAATAGTCTAGGAAGGGAAAATTCACAAAATGAAAAAAGAATGTTAAAAAATACTAATATTAATTTGGAAAACACTGGAATCAAATAATTTAAAATTGATGTTGTTTAAGAAAAGTCACACCAATGTTAGACAACGTTTTTGGAACACATTTGGGGTATAACTGCTGAATTCAAAATTATGCTGTTGAATATTGTAATTTATCATCAAGGTCTTCACAATTTGACAACACCAGGTCAAGAAATTAGGAAAATTCAGACTTAGGTCATTGAAGATTCTATGACTTAGAAATTTGTAAGTTATTTTATTTAACATTTCCTTAGTAGTATAAAAAAACTTCTTTTTTTAAAAAAGTGATATCTTTCACAAAATAGATATTGTCTTTAACTGATTCAAGATTTGAAACACAATCAATGTTAGACCAGCAGTTATAAACTCAAGTGATCCAGACCAACCAGTGTGCACGTCTACCTGTTATAGTTTGCCCCTTTGGGGTAAATAAGCCCCCCGTTGAGTTGTCTGGGGTGAACAGACCCCGTGTGACAGCCTCTTCCTCCTCGAGCTCGTCCTCGTCGCTCATCTGATCGTCGCCATCGTTGTTCGCTGCCTCATCAATGAATGCAATGTTAATATTACCCTTAAGAAAATCAGCCCCACCAATGGCAGTGTTTTTATTATGTAAATGTTCGCCTGGCATATCATTCATTGCAAACGAATTTTGAAACTGAATGCTGGTCATGGTGATATCACAAAATGGATTTGCTTGTTTTAAGAAGCTTTTATTAGATTCCTGTAGTTCATCATTTATATTCTCTACTTGTTGCAAGGACATAAGGTCATAATCTATTAAAGGAAGTTCTTCCAAAGTGAACAAATTTAATGGATGACATGGGGAAAGATACAAATCTGATTGGGGAAGCTTAAAATTTAATTGTTTATTTTGATCTTGTCCTAAAAGCTTGTTGCATGAACTCATAGATTCTTCAACACACATAGGGCATGATGTTTTTGCTGTGCTTCTTATTTTCTTTAGGTGATGTCTTTTAATATTTTTTCTCTTATTACTTCTCTTAGCAGAATGTTTTTTTGGATGTCGACCAGAATAATCTGGCTGCAGCTTTTGAACCTCATGCTTTTCATCATTATTCCTTATTTTATTTAATGGTAATTTATTCTTCTTTGCTTCAGGCAAAATATTTTCTGTTACGCTAGAAGCACAATTAGAGTGTCTTTCTGAGCTTGATGCCTCATTCAGGCAAGGCTCTGGGTGTTTTTTTAGGAACTCTGATCCATTGTTATTATCAATATCATTGGACAGAAGGGAAGCTCTGATATAACTTGAGGATTTACACTGGGTATTGTCTCCAGGAATAATCTCCCATGGTCTGGAGTAAAGGGAATCATTGCCCCTTTGATCTTCTATAGGTACAGAATAATGTGATTCACTAAAGGGCAGGTATAGCAAAGGAAAAGAAGCAGGGACTTGGGGAAGTGGTCGATGGTTATGTTGATGATTGATGCATGATGCAACTGTGGAGGAATAAAAGAAAAAACCAAAAGTAGCATGCAGCATGCACACACCAAAAAAATAAATTTAATTTTAAAAAACAAGAAAAAACAAGCAAAATAAAGAAATACATTGTAACATACAACATAGGCTTTACTATAAGAACATGGAATGTTCTTAATTAAAATTAACAAAAATCAATTAAAGCCATCTTATCATAAACATAAGTACAAGGAACAGTTATCCTCATAAAATCCAATATTGTTTTATTTTAAAATAAAATTAAATTTAAAAAGTGATATTTTTAAAAGTTACATATCTGATTGTCTAGATTAAAAAAAAAATTATTTTAACCTCTGAAGTGGTTAAGCCTCACAGTAATATAATATTACAATAATTATGATTTTTCCTGTTGTGTGAGGCATTTTTCTTGATTTATATGAGAGAAATGTAAATTTGAGTTTCAAAGAACATGATTATCATCACTTTGGATTTTATTTTGGGAAAAAAACAAATGTATTTATTTTGAAGATTTTAAGTGAAGGTGAAACATTTATAGAGCAGGTCACTGGGGGTATTATTTTAAATGGGGAAGCACAAATGCATGCAACTACAAAAAATAGGATTATTTGCTTTAAAAATATTACTATTTTATTAGTTATTCAAGAAAGAATATAATTTTTTTTTATATTTGATTCATGGAATCCAAAATTATTTTTAAAATAATAAGCTGGTGGAGAGGGGGGGGGGGGTAAAAAGTTTAACGTAAATTGTTTTTTTTTTGTATTCTTGAACATTCTTGATACTTAGTTCAGTTCTTGGAATGTTTTTCAATGACAATAAAAATGTTGGGCATTGTTATTTAGTTAATCAGTTTACAGTGAACTTATTTAAAAATTTTCTTTGATACTGCAAAAGTAGCCACATTCATCTGATTAATTATTTTATAAGTGATATATGTGCTTATCTTCATTACTTCACATAGATATCATTAAAAAGTTTTAATATAAATTAAATAATTTCTGATTTGACTTAATTTCATTTTAAAAAACAAAACAACAAACAAAAATTAACAGTTGTTGTAGTTCTCTTAAATATTTTTTAAACAATGAAAATTAAAACAACGCCAGCAGACACACCCTTTTTTTCAAACTTAAGATTTGTGTAAGGTATAACTTTAAATACAACCATCACTGTAAAGTTAACAAAAGCTTGGCAAAAAGAGGCACAACAAAATTACTTTTTTTTTTCTCCAACAAAATAAGCTTGAAAATGAAGAAAGAGCATGCAGAAAAAAAATGTCTATATTCTGTCAAGCAAGTTTTGATGATGGTCAGATGGGCATGAAAGGGAGTGGGAGACAAAAGATGGACCACAATTAGAGGTAAAATTGTAAATAACTTTTAGAATCCTCTTCTATATATTGACATCCCATTTCAACACCTTACTAAGATGTGGAGACTTATTTGTCTGAGAACATTTTTTTGAACAGTTCACTAAATAATTGTTAGATAAAGTATGTATCTTGTACTCACCATCAGTGACTGCAGGAGAAAATCTAGCAATATCCTCAGGGCTCATATGACAGCACTTTTCTTGGAATATTTCTAAACTTTCCAGAAGTGTAGCGAAACTTGGCCTCTGCTCTGAGTTAAAACTCCAGCACTTACGCATCAAATTAAACCTTTAAAAAAAAAGAAAAGCAAGCATGATTAAATTAAATCAATAAATTTAGGTTTACTCTTATCAATAAAAAATATTCTGCCATTTAGATTGTGTATTTCGTATTTACAATATAAGCTGAAGTAAAGAATTATAGAACAGTAAATCAGGATTATTTATTGACCTACATTTCATCTGTGCATTTCTCTGGTCGCTCAAGCTTGCCACCATCTCTTACAAAGTGAAGGACTTCAATATTAGTTCTGGCTGGGTATGGCTGTTGCCCTAAAGTCAGCACCTCCCACATTAATACACCAAACGCCCTAAAAAATATTCAAATATGGATAACTAAACAAAAGTATGATAAAAGACAATTTTAGAATTATCAGGAATGTTAACGGATTCATTTTTGGGGTTTTAATTTGCAAAATTGAGACACATAATTCAGAGATATTTTAAACTTAATTTCACACTACATTATTTAAAAATAAGTTGAAAGAAAAACAAAAAACAAAGCCTACCAGATGTCAGATTGTGTTGTGAAAAACCCATCCACTAAAGACTCCGGTGACATCCACCTGACTGGCAGGAGCCCTTCCCCTTCTTTTCTATAGTAATCATTTTTGTAGATATCTCTAGCCAGACCAAAGTCTCCAATCTTGACGGTCATGGCAGATGTAGACTTGGATGAGACCAGGCAATTTCGTGCTGCCAAATCTCTGTTATTACAAAACCAATGATTATATATATCTTTGAAAATTCTGATTGCCCAAATAATCATGCTTTTTAAAATAACGTATCTGTCTTTAAATTTACTAAAGATTAGAATGAAAATGTAAGAAAGATGAATGTATTCATAAATTTAAAAAAAAAATATATATATATTCTTACCTGTGGACAAAATGCATTTCCTCCAGATATTTACAGCCCCTGGCAACATGGACACAAATTTTAACTAAATCAGGTAGGACGAGTTTAGCTGGGCTTGTCTGTTTGAGAAAAATAAAGTGAAAACGATATGACTTAAATTGTCATGAAACTTGAATAAAAGAGCTGAATTGGAATATTGATAATTTATGTCTAAAGTATGCTCTCAAAATACATTTTTATTTACACATTAAAACTTTATGAAAATTAAAATATTTAATTTAATATTCATGTTAAAATAAAATAATGATTAAAACTGACTGAGGTTGCCCTGCAACCACGCAGGAATGATAATAGATCCCCTCCTTCCATAAGCTCCATAATGATGAATTGAGGATCATTGTCAAGGCAGACACCTAGAAGCCTCAGAATATTTTCATGTTGAAAGTTTTTCATCAGCAAAGCTTCTTTTAGAAACTCCTCTTTCTCATGATCAGAAGCACTCTTCCGGAGGGTCTGAAAGGATAATAACCATGACCATAGATAGTAGACTAGTTAATTAAAAGAAAATACTCTTTACAACAAAATAAAAACTTTTAGAGCATAGTTTTAGAAGTTTACCAAAAATGCCATGAAAGAAATTAAGATTAATAGAAATTCTAAGTCCACAAAAAAATTCTAAATATGATTTTGTATTTGTGAATTGAAAGAAAAAACAATGAATGAGGTAAATTTTCTCCAAAATTGTGATTTTGTTTTGTTACCTTAACAGCACACTTGGTTTCCCCACTGCTGTCACCGAGGATATTTTTAGCCAAACCCTCAAAAACTTCTCCGAATGCACCACTTCCTAAAAACATGGTCAACACCAACTGATTTCTACTGAAATGGGGCAGTTTAGCAATTTCTTCATCTGTGCATTTGATGCTGAAGTGGGAGATACAGGTAAATATTAATTAAATAGACAAATTATTACGATCAACAATCAACAGCTACATAAAAATGGTGGGTTTTTATTAATATTAATCACTCTTCAGTAGAGTTATTGAAATGGCTACATAATGTAGTCTCAGAGAGTGTCTAAGTTGGTTATCTTTTTGGTCATTTTATTTTATCCGAACATGTTTAGAATAAGTTATTGCATTTATATTGACCTTATAAACTTTCATGTTGAAAAGCAACCAAATTTACACATAAGTTTTACACTTCAAACAAGAGCTATGAAAGGGGATGAGTAATACATACCTAATTGCATACAAAGTGTTGCTCTGTTGAAATGTAGTATGAGGTAATTCACGCAGGGTTGCCAGTTCAGTGTCAGGACCCCTGATTATAAACTGGGTAATTTTGTCTTGTCTTTTTCGAATAGCTATAGTTTTTGAGAGAAGGTAAATTCTTTTTATAAAAATCAGCATAATTTTAAACATTGGACATAATTTTTTCACACTACCCTTCAATTTAAATTTCAATGATTTTCAAAATGTTGAGAAACTCAGAGTAAAAAAATTATTTAGATGTATCAAGAACCAATAGTTTGACTCATTTTATATTTTGAGCTTTAAGAAATATATTTATTGAAATAAATAGAAAAGAAACATTTTTGAACAATCATGAAAGTCTAAATCTACCATAGTTGTTTCATTGAATCACTTTACTTAAACTTAAAATATACCTAAGACAATAACTGCCACAACAATGATGATGAGAAAAACTAGGACCCCAACAACAATTCCAATGATCACTTGATGGCTTAGGGTAGCTGGAGTTGGAGCTGTAAGGATAAAATTTATAAAAATATATATTTACTTTTGTCAAGTAATTAAAAAAATGTCCAATTTTTTCTTTAAATTAAAATTTTGATGTATAGATTATTCTAGAAAGAAATATCAAATACCATGTGAAAACAGAAAGCTTGAGCTGTTGTTACTGTATGGTCCCATTCCTTGAGAGTTTGCTGCAGCCACTCTGAAAATGTAGGGCTTGCCATTATCAAGGCCCACTGAATCCACAAGCCAGCGTTCATCAGAGCCATTGTAAACAGACTGCCATTTGAAATTATCTCCGAAGCTAAGAATTAAAAAGTATTACCTTGTAAATTTTTTAAAAATTTTATTTATGAAGCCTATTTCAAATGCCTTAAAGTTTAAGTAAAGACTACCTAAGGAGAAGAAGGTAAAACATGAACTGAGCCACCATCTCACAAAAATAAGATGAGGCCAGTAATATGTATGAATTAGCATAATATTTGTTTGTTTTACATATTGCATGCTTTGAAATAAGGTTTCAAAATCGAATTTTAAAAAAACTAATTTTTTTAATGAATAATGATTTTAAGAAAAAAAAAAAAGACATTTTCAGAAATAATCCCTTTCACTGGTATACATTTTTTTAGAGTAAAATATGTAGATAACAATCACATGAAATATTTCACTTTATCTCTTTTTTATTTGTCAGTTTCAAGAGTGTTACAGACATAAATTAAAAAAGGAGTCTGACCTCATTTCAAGAATATAAGTGATAATTTCTGCACCATTGTCATCAGGTTTCTCCCATTTAACCTCATACATCCCAGTTTTTAATTGTCTTACAACTGGTGGAGGTGGTTGATCTGGGCAAAACACTGAATTATTGACGTAAAGAAAAAAGATATTAATGGTACACATTTATTTCTTTAAAATAGTAAAAGAAAAATTGGGAATAAATAAAGGATATATGTTTAGCTGTGCTCTTCATTCAATGAATAATAAGTTCTTCAGTGGGTTTAGAATAAATAAAATGGCAATAATTTATTTATCTATATAAAAACAGTTCAAAGCTGACACAATATTAATACTTTTTAAATGCATTGATTTATAATAATAATGATAATTTATATAGTGCTATATCCTAGCTAGGAGCCGGGCTCACAGCGCTTTACATGGAGATAACAATACATATATTAATTAAATAAACTTTCATATCATACTAACTACATAAATGACAATTCGTTATACATCAGCTACGTTAATCATTAAAAGAAATGTTGTTTCATTAATTCTCAAAATAAAGTTTGAAAAGATGTGTCTTAAGTGCAGTCTTGGAGGAGTTAGAAGTTGAAATACTACGGATGTGTAATGGAAGAGAATTCCATTGTTTTAGTTCTTGTCTTAGGAAATAGCCCTGCACCACACCCTGCTGGTTTAAACAATTGAAATCCTACCATTAGTTCTGTAAGTGTAACGGCGGTCATCACTGGGCCATGTGTAGACAGCCATATCAAAGGGTCTGGACTTGTAGTTTGCTTTAATCTTGAAAGCATATAATGTGTTGGGCTCAAGTCCAGAGATCTCCTCTTTGTAGTCTGTGTGGTTTTCTGTGACACTCAGGAAACCACTTTCAAACCATTTCAGCTCTCCTGGCTTGACCTAGATAAGAAGAAGTCCATTAAATTTAATGGAATTAGCATGTCTTCAATTTATTTGTGTCACAAATTTTTTTTTAAACCAAAGCATCAAACCATGTGTTTTTCACACATGATTTAACACATTATATTTTTTTAAAAACAATAGTAATTCAAACAAGTGAAAATTTGGTTTTCTGTTTCATATAGTTCAAATACATACATATGTGATCAACACAATTTGTGAGTTACGGTAAAAGATAAATTTTAACATAGTAAAATATAAATATGCTCTGTACAGGACAAGTAAATACCACATTTTTAGGAGGAGCCAGCCCCTATAGCAGTAAATTCAGTTTAGAAAGGGAAAAAGTAGTTCTGCTTGTTATTAGATTAAACAGTAACAAAATGATTAGACTGACCTCAGCATAGATGACATGATGACGTATTATACTGTCATCTGGTGGAGAACGCCAGGTCACAGAAATGGAATGTGGTGTGGACCTTACAAATTTCATTTCTGAGGGTGTCTTGAAGGTCTGACTGGAAACTGGGTCCGAGCTGCTACACATGGTTCGGTTGACCATACATGTCAACACCTGCAAGGATTTACAGGGTTGTGGTATAATTGTGTATGCTGTATAAAACTTACTACAAAATAATGAATAGGCAGACATTCAAAATTTTATTTAAACTATTTTTAAAATCTACAAATATGACAATGCTATTTTTTTTAAAGAATAAAAACAAATTAAAGCTATTTGAATAACAAACAAAAATCTTTTCTAAAAATTGCTTTTTAATCATTGTTGAAATTGAAACTGTGTCATCTAAATACTTTTGTGATGCGATGTGTTTAACTTGCAATCTTTACATACTTTTATGCTATACAATTGTCCAGGTTCCAAGTCTTTTAAGACAGTCTGTATGAGACCATCACTGGTTTTATTATCAAACAAGTTCTCTGTCTCCCGATGGACATTGCCCTCTGCTAAAAATGTTGAATATTGAACCACATAAGTGATTTGGTCTGCTGGGCCATTAAGTTGCAGGGGTGGCAGCCATTTCACAATCATTTTTTCTGGGGTACATGCAAGTGCAATCAGGTTTCTGGCAACTGATGGAACTGTCAAGAACATAATTGGATGTACAATCAAATACCAATTTTAAAAGCCCAACGTAAACTAGTGTTTATCTAAATTACTTTTCTTGTATATTTATACATATTGCCTCCAACAGAATTAGATCAGTTATATTTAAAATTTACAGACATTTTTAGGTAAGTCTCAGTTCTTAAAATGAGTTTAAATGTTTCTTTCATCTCTAAAACAAATAACCTGAGCTCATTGAGAGTAAGGTAATACAATGAATGAGAAAAACTAACCTCCAAACTTTGTAGTGATAAATACTGGCTGTCCCATAGCCGCTGATAGATATTCTGTGTAGTAGTTACTGACAGCTACTTGGAACAAGTACTTGGTGTATGGATCAAGACCTTTAATTTGAACATTGGAAGCATATGACTCCTGTTTAAAAAAAAAAAAAAGAAGACAGTGTATAATTTTAAAAATTAACTGAATAAATTCAAAATACAGAAGTTGTAAAATTATTTGAAATTTCTGGTTTATTTTTAGAAATTGTTATGCAACCTTTTACATTTAATTGTAAAATATTTTGCATTAAATTTAGTGGCTTCAAGAGCCAAATTTGTAATAATGTTTTTGGAAATATTTATATAAGAAAAGAAACTTTTTTCAGAGAGAAAAGAGTGGAATGGGTTGATGCAGTGGCGTAGCTAGGGTCATGTGCGCCCGGAGGCAAGACACAAATTCTGCGCCCCTTGACGGACCGAAAAATTCTGGGGGCTCACTGAGCCCCCAAGAAAAATTTGAAATTTTACGGTTTATATGGTTCATTTTTTGAAGCAAATGATATTTTAATGAAATACAATACAGACTAATAATTCTCTATACGATTATAAACAATTTATTTGAAAAAAAAATACTCTACTAATTATACATGACTCGAATAGACATAATCTAAAATAAATTGATCTTCCTTGATTTGAATGTCGTCAATCTCGCTGTTAAAATTGATATTCTCAAGTGTTCTGTCTCTTTCGATGCTAAGGAGTGCAAGATCATCCAGACGATCTTGATCCATTGAAGCACGTAATTAAGACAAAATAAGGTTTACTTTGCTGAAGGACCGCTCACAGATTTTAGTTGAAACAGCAATTTTTAGAAGTATTTGAAGTGAAATGCGCAGATTCGGAAATACGTCATCTCCATATGAAACAATAAAATCGAGAAGATCCAAAGTAGTTTCCGGTAGAACTTCAGTCCGGGTACTGAGCATCATTTTTTAGTCTTTGATTTGTGTACACAATTCGTAGAAATTAGCAAAATCTAAGCAATTATAACGAAGCGTATCGACTTTTGTTTCAGCAAGAAGTGATTTGACGTCTAGTAAAAATCCAAATTTGATGTTTAGGTTGTTTAAGACGTAAAATCCGTATGGATATTTCCTGTTGGGGTTTATCAATTTCACTGTTCATAGCAGGTGCAATTTTTCTTATGGAGAAAGTTCTGCATCTCTTTTTAATTCTCGAAGGCATCCTCCGATGTCGTCTAATCTTCTGTCAAACTCGATTCTCCAAGTCGTGCATCTTCTTTCCCATTGTCTACCGCAACATGGCTCAAACTAACATGAATGTTGACAATTTCTTGCTCAAGCGATTCAAGATCAGATTAAGCTTCCTTGAAACTCACAGTAGGATTCTGGAACCGTTTCTGGACACTATCAATTTTATCAAGTAAGATGTACCAGAAATGTTTAAAATCTAGGAAGTTAAAGTTTTATATACCTACCAGCAAAGCTTCTGCATCACTTCTGGTGTCAGGCGTCATATTTGTATGTTCTGATAATTTTTCCAACAGCCCTGCCATGTCATCTAGTCATTCATAAATTGCTATAACAGCTTCTGATCGTGCAATCCTGCGTGTTTAAGACTCCCTCTTCATTGTGATTGCCACAAATCTTTTTTTAATTTTTTCCCAACGAGTTGTTGAAAGGGAGAAAACATAAATCTATACTTTTAACTGTTCCAAAAACGTGATAACAACTGGATCATGTTTAGTTAAGTGTACTCTTGCTAAATTTTAAGCTGTGGTTGCCACAGTTGATGAACAATGCTTTGTAATTTCTAGCACATTTTCGCTGTTGAAGGCCGGAAACATTCCCGGTCATTACAGAAGCATTGTCATAACATCGTGACCGACCGTCGGATAGTAGTATGCTATTAGATTCCAGTTTCTCTACGATAACTATTTCAAGGCTTTTTGCGTCTTTGGAATGTATCTTTGCAAAATCTGAAAATGATTCTTTGATAGTTACTTTTTAGTTTGTAAATCCACATCCACAAATATGATGACTTGAGAAAGCTTTTCCGGTGTCCTAGATCGATTGGAGTAAAGTAAGATACCGTAGTACTTGTGTTTTCTGATTTCACTCAACAGCTGATTCCTTACAGTCGATGTAAGTAGGTGGATACATTCATTTTGGATTTCCGGTGATAAATAAGATACTAAACCTAGATCCTACTGAGCAACAAGTTTTATCGACGATGGACAGGAAAGAAAGGCGGTGCCTGATGTTTCATATGAAAGGAATCCAACTTGCTTTGACACTCCGATACAAGCCCGTGAGAGGAGAGATCTTCCCTCCCCTCTCCCACTTTACTCCCTCCACATGAGAATTGGGGAAGTAAGATTTATCTTTTTAAAGAGTCACAACATGCAGCAAAGGGACGCGTATTAACCATTCTGTTAGCCAGTGGTTTTCAACCTTTTGAGATTCCAGGACCACTTGAAAAATATGTGCCTTAACTACGGGCCACTACTAAAAATTATTTCTGCATTTTCTGGTTTTTCGGTGATTTCGTACAATTTATCAAACATCTCAAAGTTACCTTGAAATAATTTTTTTTTTCAAAGATCAAGCTTTTTCGAAAAAACGCGGACATTCTGTCACTGAGAGTCATATAATGTATCTGCTTTCCTTGCCGAGTGGAATTAAGTTTATTGAGCTTTTCAAAAATTTCAGCCAAGTAAGCCAGAACAGCAACCCATTAACCATGGTTCAAACTATCAACAAGCTTTGAGTTATTTCTACATGAAAATCTCTTACGTCATCGCGTAATTAAAACAGTCAGATAACCAGCGAACTTCAGTATACATTAGTAACTGTTAACGTTCAAGATTCATATTCGAGCATAAGAAATCAAAGAGACGAGAATTTAATTGACGAGCTTGATAAAATTAAAAACCATTATGGCCAGATCAGAAATATATTTAATTCTGCGTTAATTCTTTTACTTGCTAGTCTATCTCGATTAATCCTACAGTGCGTAAATTTCATGCTTCTCTCACGGACCACCTGGCAAATCTTCGCGGACCACTAGTGGTCCATGGACCACAGGGTGAGAACCACTGCTTTAAGCCACTCCTTTTTCTTGTTTTGGTAATTTTGGTTGCTTTTAGTGTCGTCTCTGGTAGCTCTATTAAAAGAATCGTATTGGTCTCTTACTGCTCACTACCATCAACTAACAGTTGTTTAAATTTAAAAAAAACAACAACACATCAGCAATCCTACATTAGGATTTGTCATTTATTTATGAGTAGAATGGCGCCCCTTAACGCTCAATGGGGGCGCCTAAATCATGTTTAACAACTGTTTTGTAATAAAGATATGTTCGGAGCTCCAATATTCAATCTTGCAAACGTATTTGGGATACATTAGTTTACATTAAAATGAAATTAAATAATGAGTTTTAATACTCATTTTGGCGCCCCCCTAACGTGGCGCCCGGGGGCATTCGCCCCCCCCTCGCTACGCCACTGGGTTGATGCTCATCATTTCCAATTTCATATCATTTTTTGGTTGTCAAAGTTTGGATTAGTAAACATGGATTAGTTGAGCATTCCATGAGTTAAGAGGAAATACATTATTTAAGAGTTAAAGAGTTGTTTAAAAAAAAACACTAATTAATTAATCAGCATTTGAAAATTACCCTAACAGAGAGCACAATTGGAGACAATCTAAATAGTCAAAGCCACAGTAAAGGAACTCACTGTGATTAAAAAAACCCAACTAACTCTAGGTTCTCCCACAAAAGTTTACATAGAGCTAGCCCTGATTTTAATGAGTAGACAAACCATTTTAATGCACTGAGAAATGTCCGACTGGCAATCTTCTGGGACACCTGCTGAATGCTTGGTAGCCTTGACCTTGCGATAATAGATAGTGTACTTGTCCTGTGGTGCACTGATGTCCTGACAAGAAGATGGTCTCTGGGGTATGGACAGCTTCAGGTAAACACTGGAGCTGTCCACATTTATGGCCTCGGTGGTGGAGTTCACAGCTCCTGGGTCAAGGCACTGAGAATCTATGTGGATACAATTATGTTGGTGTAACATTTAAAGAAAGCAGATTATGAGTTTTGTAGCTTAATAAATTTACTAAAATATATGTTTTAATTTTTAACTAATTCAAAGACTGATATGAATTGATTTGATTCAAATTTTGGAAAAATAAATAAAACTTAAAACATACACATTTATAACTTGCTTACCTGGCAGAGGCTGTAAATGTGATCCATATGCCAGGATGTCTTGAGGGTCCTTCAACAATTCTTTTACTATCAGACCTAGACCTGTTGCCTTATTTACACTGTACAGTTTTCCCTCTGTTTTGTTGTACCATGTGACTCTCATGTGATCTACAGCTAGCATGCTGGGTGGCAGACCTACCACACAAAAAATAAATGTATTTCATAAATTAAAAATTTGAAAACAGTGAATAAATATGTGTCAATAACGTTTAATTTTGCTCTTTGATGAAATTCAACTTTTTCATGACAATAAAGTATTAAGTTTAGATATTATATTAACTTTTGCAATAAAAAGATAAAAATATAGAGCTTTTTAAAAATTTATCAAACAATGAAAATGTGACATTTCACTTTTCAAAAGATTATGTTATTTATCACAACAATACTTGCCATATCTATTGTCCTGTGATGGTTTGAAAATCACAGAACACATGCATCCATTAAGATCAGAGGAAACAATGTAACCATTGATGCTGTCGGCAAACACTATTTCAGTTGCTCCATCTACTCGCATGTAGCCCATAGCCAAAACTGGAGCAAAGTTGAAGTCCTCATAACATGAGCATTTGGTATTCAAACCTTTACTCTTTCTTGTTTCATAAGCTGTAGGCCCAAAAATAACCTTGACATCTCCTGATGTCATATCTGCTGACACAATCTGGCTGTCGCCTTCAGAATCAATCTCAATCCACACAAGAGCACTGTTTAAAAAAATGACCATTTTGTCAATTTTAAACATGAAAGATTAAGATCTTACATTTATGCTTGTTTTCAATTTTTTCAACAATGCAAGAATATTCACAAACCATTGATAAGGGTAGCACAAAAAACCTGCTGTGTTTACGGAGCAACTGTAATAAATAATGATATGATATTATTTATATTTTTCAAACAGTACCTGTTGTAAGGATCAGCAACAATGTTGTAGATTTTAGCTGGGCGAGAGAGCACTGGTTGATAAACTCCCCTGTCAATGCTGAACTGGTTGATGGCGCTGCGATACTTTCCAGTCCATTCCACAAAGTACAGCGTCCTACTGACCCAGTCAGTTGTCAGATCTTTGCCTGTGCCATTTAAGGTCAGTAGCTATAAAAAAAACATAACATTATTCTAGATATAACATAAAAACAGAAAATTTTCAATTAAGTAACAAACCAAAGCACAATTATGTTTACTTTCTTGTAATTAACTCGAACACTCTAGTTTTTATTAGATCAGTAATTCCTTTTTTTTTTTTAACTGAATGGGAAGGTATCATGTGAATTATTCATTGCTAAATTTAATCCAGTAAAATATGAAAAAAAAACATATTTGTTACAATTTAAAGATTTGCTTTTTGTGAAAATAAAACTGAAGACAACTTGGGTTAAAACAAACCTCAACAAATGGGCTCCCTGAGTTTTCATAGAGTTTATTTCTTTTGTCTAACCAGAATATCCTTGTGTTCTCCTGTGCCAGGTAGGTGACAGCTGTGGGCGAGATGTCTGGCACCTCAACAGAAGAGTTGAAATCACTGTCCAACTCGGTAAGTTCTACACCTGCTGAAGTGGCCATCAACAGTGAAGGAATAGGGTTCAGAGCTGAAAAGTCAAAGAACATTATTTTAAGAGCAAACATATAATCACATGAACATGAGCATAATGTGAAAGAAGAAAGATGACAAAATATTTTGAAAATCAGTAAAGCTTGATGAAGAAAATTAATAAAAGACTTTCCTTATTGATTTTTTTATGCACAGCAATCACAAAAATAATGAGAACCAAATTTTATTCATGTATGAAAAAAGAGAGCTAAGATTAGATTTCAAGAATAACAAAATAAACTTATTTAAGATTATTTTTTTTAATAACCCACCATCAGTGACAACAGTTTTTGTAACTGATTCTGGGCCACAGCCTGCATCATTGCATGCAACAACCTGGGAGATAGAAATATAGAACATGAAAAATGCTTAGAAATTTTAACAGAGAGAAAAACAGAACAAACATTTGATACACTTTAGTAGATTTTATTTTTTTTTGGTTCATTTTAAAAATACTGTTTGATGATTCAGTTTTATTTGCACATTCTAAACTAAAGCAGCTTTTCATATTTACAAGTTTTGTCCATGAAACAGCGAGGTAAAAATCTCATAACTAGCAACACTCATTTTAAATACAACTATTGAAATATTTCATATGGAACCCAGTGTTACAAACCTTAAAGTTATAGACTTGATTCTTGACCAAAGGGCTGAGGATATAGTGCTGGGCTCGGTTCTTCAATGTAACCTCTACCTTCTCACCACCAGGACCATCCCCCATCCAGTAGTAGACGATATGATGGCTTATGATCCCATTGGTCAGGGCTGGGCTCATCCACCTGAAGTCGGCGGCCAGGGACTGGTGCAAGGCAGTGGCATTCTTGTGCTGGATGATGTACACCTCTGGTGAGAGTGGCGCAGTAGGTTCTGTGCAGAGAAGGTATTTCAAAGTATGTATTATTATTGGCTGTTATATGCACAAGTTATTTATATTATATTATAATACATGTATATCAGATTATATAATATTTTTGAGTAACAAGTCAGATTGGTCAAATTAGGACAAGTAAAATACGATATTAAATGATTTTTTAACTTACTGGACATAGGTGATCTAACTGAGACTGTTGTTGGGGCAGCATAGCCCCAGTATGTATAAGGTTGAATACTGACAACCAGCTGTGTATATGGTGACAAGCCTAACATTTCACTCCATTGGTTTGTTGTTGTCTGAAAAAGAAATTTAACATTTTGAGACTCACTGTCGTATTACAAGCAAGTTAATATTTATTCTTTTCCTTAAACTTATAAGGCTTACCAACTGTTTATTGGTGTTGCCAACTTCAATGATGACTCTATAAAACACAGTCCCGTGAGTGACTTCAGATGACTTTGGCCAAGTCAAGTTAAAGCTTGACCAGCTGCCCTCTGACTTGATATCTTCAGATCTTATTTGGTTGGGAATCACCTGCAGCTGATTCTTGATGGTGTTGGCTGAAATAGATTTACAGGATTGATAAAACTATCCACTACAAAAATATCCAAAACCTAGCTACAAAATTTGTATCCAAACAGATATTTTTAATGGCATGATTTACATTTTGCCACCAAAGAATAACAAGGTTTTATGAGAACTTTTGACTGAATCGAAAAATTTCGCCTTTGAAAATTTGATGTTGTTAGACCTATGTAGAGTTAGAAACTTTTTATTCTGTGCTTCCTTCAAAATTGTCTCAAGATATAGCTTTGATATTTTTACCATGATAGATTAATATATGGACCAAAACCCTAAGGCTATAATTCATTTTTGTCACTGATTCAACTTAGAACCTTGTAACTTTAAGGGGGGCAAATTATAACCACAAATGATACAAAAGCAGTTTCTATTTAAATGAATTAATGTTACTTTTTTCTCTAAAAAAAGTAATATTTTTAACAAAGATACACGCTTAGAATGTCAGCTTGAATCAACTTGACTGTAGTAAAAACTAGACAAGCATTGTTTTACTATTTTATTGAATTTAAAAAAAAAAAAATTATCAAGACAACTTACAAGGTTGTATAACAACAAAGGAAGTAATGTTTGAAGCTTCTCCAATAGTTGCAGTGAAGTTACATTGAGAATCACCCATAACTAGAGAATTCTTTTCAGATAGCCAGAACAGACGATTTGCAAAATACTGAAGTCCAGATGTGCTGAAAAGTAGAGTTAATGTACATTTGTTAAAGACCTGCAATGCTTAGTGCAATCATTAAGGGATGAAAATAATACTTTAAGTTTTAATTATTCTTTTATAAGAATATATTTAATCTTAATAATAATTAAGTATTACATAAAAACAAATATCTTCATCAAATGAGGTATAAAATTTTTAAAAAATATTTGATTGAATGTCCCTACCTGGCAATGCTTTTGAAATCTCCAACTTTTTGTGAGGTAGCTGGAAACTGACCAACATAACTAGCAGGAATGAGCTCAGCCACATAAAGACTCTGTGTGTCTGACCCCTTGACATACCAGAAAACCTGAGATTGCAAAGAATATTTTTATTAGGTTTTTTAAAAAAAATAAATTATCTTTTTTTCCTAGCTGCAATAAGAGGAAATTGAATGTTTCTTCATATTATGACAACTTGACAAATTTGAACATCTCAAAAACATTTAAGTCACCTTTTTTCAGATATTATGGGCAACACAAATTTTAGCCAATGACTTAATAAGAATAATATAATTTATCATTGTATCTTTACAGGTTGTTAAAAATTTATTGCGACAAATAAGTTAGCATCTGTCTTTCTATTTTGTGAACCAAATACCTCTATTAAAAGACAACCTGCATATTACCTCTAAAAGGTTTTTAAAATTTATCTTAAGTGGCCCAGTCTCAAAATTCTGGACACTGACATGCAAATTTAAATTTTACCTTCGAAATATAAAGACAACAACTTCCACAGGAAATTTTCTACCATAAATAAAAATTAGGCAGCTTACTCTCTCTGAGTCCATGTCCAAAGTGAGACTTATAACATTGGGTCCACTAAATGGCGGAATGACATATAGTTCCTGGTGGTTATCACCATTGAGGTAGCTAGTCTCTATGGAATTCTGGGTGGCCCAGTACAATCGACCCCTCATTGCATCAATGGCAATATCTCTGGCTGCTGTTCTGCGGATAAACTCACTGCTAATTCCATTGATATCGGATCTGTAAATCTGGAAAGAATTTTCATAATTTGAAGATATAAAGATCAGCAAACCTTATCCTTATATGATACCAAATGATAAAAAGCCAATAGTTATTTTTAAAAAACAACAGCTTTTTAACATAAAATTCTGTTGTAGATTTTTTTTTTTTTTAAAATTACTCTATAGATGTGTCACCTATAAATCTATTTAAATAGATGGAAAGTATTTTGAGGTTCAACAGCAGTTAAAAAATTAATATATAGTAAATCTTTATTTATCTCTTAATCTACTATCTCCCCCCCCCCCCCCAAAAAAAAAAATAAAAAAAATCATACTTCAGTTAAAATTCAAAGAAACTCATTTTAATAGACATGTTAAAAAAACACGACAACATCAAAATTTAAAATTATTTCTTACAGCAACATGGCTTGGGTCAGACCAAAATACTTTTTTGGCAAGCCAGTCATATGCTACACAGTAAGCCCTGTCTGCCACATGAAGTGTACGTTTATGTCTAGTTGTTTGGTCATAGACTCCTAGTCTCCCCTGATTGGTGACCCAGAAAATAATGCCATCATGCCATGCCACATCTGGAAAAGTTAACACAATATTCAGAATGAATTTATTGACAATAGATTTGAAAATTATACTTTGCGGTTTTCCACATGTGGAAAAACTGCAGACAGACAGTTTTCTCTGTAACAAATTTAGACAGATCCTTTAAAAAATTATACATAATATTTAGATAAATTCTTTTTTTAAGATTCAAGAAATATAGTTTTATAAAAAAGCTTAGTACTGATATCTAAAAGTTACCAGTGGAATCGGAAAAGAAGCTGACAACTGATCTCTGACTTTCACTGCTGATATTTCTCTCAATAATTTCTCCTCCAGGCAAACCAATTAGAACACTTAAGCCATCTGGATGGATAAAATTATATAAAATGTATACAAATATCTCAGAATACATCAGAGGATTTATTTAAAATACATTTTTATTTCATAATGAGATCGTATCTATAAAAAAAAATTAAAATCACAGAATTTGGAAACAGTGTGTTTTATTTTTCATTTAACAAATGAACAATGAAAAAAAACCTGCTCACCTTCGAGAAGAGTTCTACCAATAAACACTTTAGACCATGGCCCACGGCCAGCTGACGACAAAGCTCGAACTTGAATGCTGTACTCTGTTTCAGGCTTAAGGTTACTGACCACATACTTGAGGCCTGACGTTACATAAAGTTGGGGCTGGTCATTTCCCATCACTGTCATCTGGAGCTCATAAGTCCAGTTCATCCAGGCCCCCTTACCTTAAATATACAATTCACAAGAGAATATATATATATTTTTTAATACAGAGTTTTATCTGAGATGAACATGAAAATATTCAAGAATAAATGGCTGAATTATATTTGTGAAACTTCACTAACCCTGGTACTGCAGTAATGGAGGAGGCATCCATTTTACAACAACTCGATACTTTGAAAACAAGCCCTCAACATTGTCTGGGGCACTTGAAGGGACTGAAAAAATAAGTAAAAATTAAAAAACAAAAATAGATAAAGGATTAAATGTTTTTCTTTAAATAATAAAATTTAATGGCATAATGAAACATTTTTTTTTCAAATCACAGCCAATGATGAATTAAAAGGAAAACTTTTTCATGTGTCAAATTTTATACAAAAACTTGATCTTCATTCTGATGGACAATT
Source organism: Radix auricularia (assembly GCA_002072015.1). Classification (NCBI taxonomy): domain Eukaryota; kingdom Metazoa; phylum Mollusca; class Gastropoda; family Lymnaeidae; genus Radix; species Radix auricularia. The sequence continues at coordinate 276,160 of MUZC01004473.1, read as the reverse complement.
TCTTTTTACTCTATAAACAAAAAATTTAAATCCGAAATTTAAGGAAAGGAAGGTGGTAAAAATGAATTAAGTTTTTAAAAAAAATATTTTATTTTATTTTTAAGGTTAACATTGATTGGATGTAATCAGGAAGGAAGCTGATGAATTTTAGAAATAGAAATTGAATTAAAAAAGCATCGAAATATAATAGATAAGAGAGTAGCTCATTTATTGTAGGCTTACTCTTCGAATTTTTATGAAACAAAATGGAATTTCAATCAAGATAACCCACCTGGTGTTGGCTGAGTGCTTGGGTGAAACACATTTATACCAGCATATGGTGGCTCAAAAAAGAGCATCTCATTATGCCTGTAATCTTTCAGTGGAGATTCATGTTCCTCCACAAACATTTTAGTTCCATTGGTCCAAATAAATGTCTTTAAACAAAATAATAATGTCCAAAAAGAATGATATTAGCATTTAATAAAACATGTAGAGCTTTGTAATTAACTCCTGAATAACATAAAAATATTTCATTCAAATTTAAAATCAACACATGAGTTAATTGTAGGCTGAAACTTAGTTTAATTGTTTGAATTTAATCATAACAATTTTGAAATCTGAAATGATCTCTGAGAAATTTTTTCAATGCTTGGACAAAACTGTGACTGGCGATCCTTATGATACTGTTCAATGTTAAGCAAACTTGAGGCTTCCAGCTCTAAATAATGCTTAAGCTGAAATCAATTTAATTACTTATAATCATATCTTTTACCCCTCAAGCGTGCATACCTGATTGAAGAAGACCATGCTAGAGACATTGAAAAACTCTGATCTTATTATCCTTTCATGAAACAGTCTTGCATTGGACCCATCCAGAAAGGTGGTCATCATTTTCCTGGCCTTGTTGTTGACCACATATAAATGCACGTTGTAGAGATCAATGATGTGTGTGAGCAGGTCACTCATGGCGATGACCAGTTGAGGCTTTACTGTCAAGGCAGGCTGTCGAGATAATGTTGGTGATCTCACGGCTGGATAAGGTCTTGACAATGAAGGAGCAGAATCTGGGATGTCACCCAAGTCCACACGGTATAGACCATATCCAGGAATTACAAAGTATATGAACCTGAATAAAGAATAAGTAATTGCACTAGATGTCATATACACTAAAAATGAGACTTAAATGAAAGATGAACGGATAAAATAGTAATAGTAGTAGCCTGCATAAATCTGGATAAATGGAAAACAGTTTTTGAAAGTAAAAAAATGTTTTGCGGTTTCTTGCTTTTGTGAGTGGCGTTGGTTCTGTACAGTTTTAGAATTTATTGGGTTTTTTAATGTAAATGGTTCTATTTTTAGTTTAGTAAGTATCCATTGTTACGAGGTAACATCACACTTGGAATTTTTATCTCCAATCACTATTCAGATTCACACAAGGCTAACTGCCACTCCTATCTTCACCCACTATCACTATGAGTTGACTATGACTATGACAATATTTCATGATAGTCAACTTGCCTTTTTGGGTTACTTGGAAGTTCAGATGTCACGTTGATGGTACTAAACAATTAAATTTTTAAAAACTTTCTTATTTATAAAAAGTTTATAAGTATAAGTTAGATAAAACAAACTCTGTGACAATTTGTGAAATGTTGCATACATCTTATATTTTGCACACGCCCCTCAGTAGGAACCATTCATGGGTCTTTCTAAGACATTGACATATTTCAAGAGGGAAGTTGCCAGATTTTATTCCCAAGACTTCCCTTCTAATCTCCGACTTTCTATTATATGGCTGCACAACGACTGTCCAGATCAATTAGTGACGACAGGTTTAGAGGGCAAGGAAATATATATAAGTCTCGGAATTAAAATCAGCTAAGTTTAGAACAAAGTCTAATCATGGTTTCGGCGTCACAGTTTCTGAGCGTTTGTACAAGAGTTTTTTTTTTTTTTTTTTTTTAATGCGTCTTGGTCTACTTATAATTTGTACGATGTGTCTTTTAAGAGCCTTGGTGGATTTTTAAAGCTGTTGTAAAATGATAAACTGTTCCAAAATAGTGAACCAATTTTACAATCATTTTCGTGTCGATCATCTTTGTTATTTCAGGGAGCATTTAATTCCTCAAAAGAATTTTTTTTTAAAATATTAGCGCCTTTGCTGTGTTATTAAAAAAAAAGAAATTGTAAAGGATTTAAATTAAAAAAAAAAAAGCAATCACACTTTTTGTCCTTAAAAAGAAAAGTGAGTCTTTCATACTTACCCGTTGATAGGATCCACTTTTAAATCAGAGGGTGTCCGCAGAAGTCCCTGTACGACCACCACACACTTGTCTAGTTCTAACGGGCAGCTGTAAATCTGTGATACCGGAAAAAAGCAAAAACAAAAAATTATTTTTAAAAACCAGAATGGTCCGAGTATCCTCTGCTTGTGAAATTATGGATACAGAAAGGCAGATGGAGAAACACAAACATGTATACATGCACATATATATAGGCACATATAGATTTAGATACCTGGTGAGAAGGGGTGACCTCTACGTGGTTCGCCAGACGAGTAAGGTTGTGGAGCAGACCACAACCTGAAACTGACAAACCCCTGGCTTGGACAGCCGAAGACCGTTGTTAGGCGCTAGGTGCTAGTCATATATGATTACAGTCGCTGTACGGATCTTAGGCAAAGCATTTAGATGCAATGCCGATGATGAAAACCAAAGTACCCGTTGAGGGTCGGGTTACTCCGAAGCGACCGTTTCGTCCCCCTCAATTAACTAGCAACGCTGTTGAGCGGTGCCGGTTTAGGGCCAGGAGCGCCAGTACGGAATAGCAAAAGGTACCGCTAGGAAACGCTTTTGGTCGCCAGCTCTGAGGAAACCTTCCAGTGGGGTTTAAACCCTAGTTAGGTCAGTGATGATCCCCACGCTTTGCGGCGATCTAAACTATATAGACTCGTAAGCTTTGCCGTGGTGGCGCCAAAGTGATACTATGTTGATAGCGAGTCACAGTAGGGAAATTCCACACCTCCCTTGGGAGGCACACTTTAGTGGGAGGCGTTTTCGGCCTAGTGCCCTGGACGCCCAGGTGGCCGCTTGTAGCAGCGACCGCTCCGGGGGGGGGGGCTTCTCAGTCTTTACGTCCCTTAGGGGGCCAGAGGGCTGAGGGGGTTTTCCGGGAAGCCCCATGAAGAGCGCAGGCTCGGGACTGCTGATTTTCTTCCACATGTAGGATTTTCAGATTTAGATACAGGCAGATAAAGTAGGCACACATAGATACAGTATATATAGATAGATACACGTAGATACAGAGACATACAGATGCAGGTTCAGACACACAGATGCAGAAACATATATAAAGTTAATTTAAGATTGCAAACTAGTTTTTGTTACCGTTTTATTCTATTAGCGTAACATGTATAATGCTATGTAATACTTGTTTATAAGTTGATTTTTAAATGAGGGAGCAGTTGTTAAAATAACCATTGACAAAGGTGATTGTGAGGTACATAACGGCCTAAGTAAAATAACTATTGATAGAGGTGATTGTGAGGGTACATAATGGCCCAAGTCAAATAACTATTGATATAGATAATTGTGAGGGTACATAACGGCCCAAGTCAAATAACTAATTGACAAAGGTGATTGTGAGGGTACATAACGGCCTAGAAAGTGTGACTATAATTAAAGGACGGAATCTTTTCAATCAAACAAAATTATCTGTTTTTTTTTTTAATTTTTAAAACCATCAGTGGCTTAGGGAAAAAAAAGGAAAAGAAAAAAACTTTGAAAAGGGCGCAATGTTTCAAATGTATTTTTGAAGAGCAGGCGGTTATAATTTTAACATTATAAATTAAAATAATAAAATCTGAGTTTTTTGTTGTTTTTTTTTAAATGTAAATCCAACCCGCACCACCCCTTAATTTGTTGGCGTAATCATTTGGTACCCCCAAGCTGTTGTAACTAAAAGTTTTAAAAAGTCAAACGTTATAATCCATAGATTTGTGTTTACTAGATACACACGTGCTGTAAATGTAAGGGAGACGATTCACCCGATGATCTTATTGTAAAATTTCTTTTTTCTTTCTTTCTAATCTAAGGAATGGGGCTGTTCGATACATTTGGGATACAATAATGATAATTGTCTATGAATTCTATTGACCACAGCAGTTATGATTCCAGTGATTTAAAACGTATATTGTGAAAATTTTCTATACTCGAGGAATGCGGCTATTTAAAGTTAATTTTGGTCCGTTATTAGCAAATACGCTTGCAAAGAGAATTAAAACACGTATCTTCGGTTTAGGTTTATTTATTAAACCTAATTATCTTCAATAACTGTAAAAAAAAAAAAAAAAGCATATTTAACGTCTTATATTTATAGATGAGTCTTTAAAAAATTGAGAAAATATTTGATCGTATCGGCTGAGTACGAGAAGGACAGCTTCCCTAATATAAGCACACATTAATACACCAGAGGCTTACTGTTTCTTTACTCGCACTCCCGGAAGTAAAACTAAGGGCCACCTGTTAATGTTGGTGATTGAGAAAGTTGGGTGCGGGGTGAGGGTTGGGATGAAAGTAATCAGTGAGGCTATTCAGCTGGACCGCTCGCAAGAGTTTTATTTGTTCCGTTATATATAGAAAAGATTATTTCCTAGGTTTAAAATTTATAGAGCACGAAAAACCAACTTTTTCTCGCCTCCACTTCCTGATCGATAGTTTCTTGAGAGATCTTTTGAGATTTTTAAAAAACAAAGTTTAGGTTATTTAGTTTATGAATTTACAATCAAGTGTTGAATCAAAACGATATTTTTAAAATTTATCTTTTAGGACAAACCGTTGCTTAAATAAATCAAATACATGGAGGCAAACTTGAAAGATGAAGAAGAGGAACAAGTCTCCAATGTCTGCGAGATAAAAAAAAATCCCTAGAAGAGAAGGTTGAAGACAGAAATCTAGTCACCGAGAATGATTGTCCTTCAGCCATAATCAATAGACATAAACATCATTTATTCACCAATATTATGTCAATCATTATGCTGTGTGGTTCATTCATCGATTTCAGACTAAGCCTCATTTCCTCACTAATACCGAGTCAACAAGTTAGCGGGACCAACGTGTTGAGGAAAGTGGGGGGACATTAAATGGGATCCGATAGAGACAGCGCAACCTTAAAAAATAAAAGGGGAAAAAAACGAATCAGGACTTGCCAACCGGGGCGGTTGATCGAGTGCCCGGATAATGCTATTAAAATTGGGCTTCTTTCGTGTGTAGAATACAAGCTGGAGCTTTATGACGACGTTGTTGCCGCTCCACGCAGGAGATGCGTGTGTCACTGTTAAGATTCGTGGGGTCTGTATGTGGGTAGGCGTCCTGTACGATAACTATAGATTTAAACACCAATGGGTCAAGGTGAATTATTTGACTTCCATAACCTTGTGCTTTTAAATCTAATACTTACACAGAAGGTGAAAAACAACAGAATAATGTTTCGATATAATAATGATAACAACAAACAAAATTTGATGATTTATATTTATATAGCGCAGCACCCCACCAAGCTGCTAGGCTCGCAGAGCTTCACAAAAAATCCTTTCTTAAAGGAACTTCATGAAAAACTCAACATAATTATCAGGGACGCTCCTTTTTTTCCTCCTCCAAACCCTAAATAATTATGTTTGAATAATGATTTATGTCTAATTATTATCGTTTGTAAAAGCGTAAATTTGCATCTAAATCTTATCTTATATGTTACAGCCGCTCCCTTTTTAAAGAAGATCATTGCGTCCAACGATAATGTGTAATTTCCTAAAGGAAAGCTTAAAAAAAATTGAGGGAAAAGTTTTGGGTAGGGCAAATTCCTTCGTCGTGTTGATTAAAAAAAAATCTTTGTAAAGCTTCGTGACTGCGACTTTTAAATTTTGTATTTAAAAAAAATATTTATGTAAATATTATGTTATATGTGCGTTTAAAAAATATCACTATTACGGTTTTTAAAGTTAATAGTTAGTACTATAAGTTTTTTTTTCCAATTATTGACAAGTTTAAAATAAAAAAAGAGAAAAGAAGAATTTATGTCAAGAACGCACTAATGAAAAAGAAAACAATTTAATTTGTTTTAAAAACTCGTTAAATAACTGTAATGCAAAAAATAAAAATAAAATTCGCAATCGCCATATCTGGAAAAATCTTTCTATATAGAATTCAATAAAATAGTTTATTTTATACTAGATTGTGCCAGGCGCCGTGGCGCCTGCGGCGCCCCCGTTTTTTGGGCGCCTACGGCGCCAACCTTTTTTTAAAAGACCAACTAACTTGTCCTTTTTTGATAGATTGTGCCGGGCGCCGTGGCGCCTGCGGCGCCCCCTTTTTTTGGGCGCCTACGGCGCCAACCCTTTTTTTAAAGACCAACTAACTTGTCCTTTTTTGATAAATACGAATTATTAAACTTTATGAAATGTACGCAAAGTATTTATTTAATAATAATAATAGGGGTTGTATTTTGCGCACCGTATTTTGCGCACCGATGCACAACAAACAATGACGTCATCCTATTAAATATTTTTACAGTGCTCATCAAAACACGATTTTTCAACTAAACTAACTGCTGTAGACTGTGGTACATCTCTTGAGCGTTACGTTACAAACATACCCACACCACTGGGCTATTATATATATAATACTTTTTCGAGCGGCATCGATAATAGCTATAATTTTAAAAAAGAAATATATTATAAAATATATATTCCTAAATCAACTTAAAATTTGTTTTACGCAGATTTACTTAACACCAATATCACGAGTAGTCAAGATTTTAAATAACAACCACAGACAATAAATAAGTAAATAATATCTTTGTGTATGTATTTATGTGTAATGTACGTATGTGTAGCTGTGAGCGGATGTATGTAGGCCTATGTAGGCCTCCACTATGAGTGTGAGGGGGCGTGTTTCTGAGTGCGTTGAAAAAAATAATATTTCCTATGTTTTTAGGCCATCAACTCATCTCCGAAGTTAGAGAAAACGCAATTAACAAGTGACGGACTGAAACAAAACAAAACTGTTTGAGTGTATGTGGGGGGGGGGGGNGGGGGGAAGAGGGGGGACTAGCCTCCATTTTAAACTTATCTTGACGCTATTTACTCCAGGTTTGTGAAAGTAGAGGGATTGGGTGTACTTAAAAAGAAACAAGCAACAATCAATTTTGAGCCCACATACAATTTTAAAGGTTAAAAGAATATTCTGGTGACGGGCATTCGCCAAACACTCTGACTGATAAACCTTCTTCCTGATTTTTATTTTATTATTTACTATTTGTATGGCCATTTAAAAAAAAAATTGCTCTATACAAGTTCTATGCGGTCTGTTCTCTTCTGGATAGTGCATGGATATGGTTAATATGAAAAAAAACAAAAACAATAATAATAACAATATTTTTTTAAAAAAAACTCACCCTTTCCGTTGTGGCCACGTAAACTATGTCGCCCAACCAATCCACGGTGATGGCCCGGGCCCCATAAACGTTGCGGTAGATGTTAGGTACGGGGTCCTGACCGTTCAGATGGATCTTGGTGACCTGGCCATTGCTGTCCGTGGCAAAGATCAACTGTTTCCTGATGTGAATGCCCAGATCTTGACACGACGGGAAAGACATGGAGGTGAGTTCAGACAATGTGTTAACATATCGATGCCGAAAAAAGTATAAATATGTGTGCGTGAATTCTTTTAAAAATACTTTGACTGTTTACATAAATGTTTGGTCTACCTTGTTGAAGAAGAATAATATTTTTTTATTTAAATGATCCCCTAAATTAAAAAAAAAGTGATTATAGCTTATTTGGAATGTTCCAGGTGTATTTTGGGCAAATTATTCGGCTTCTAATTATTTCTGTAGAGGATCTGATTATTTAAAATACTGTAATTACTTTTTCAAAAACTATCTTAACGTAAATCAGTAAGGTGTAATTTTTTTTAATCTCGATAATCATAATGTAACAATATTAAAGAATCTAGAAAAAAAAACATATGTAGGGATTTGTGGTTAATAGTTTTGCACTTTACACAGGGAAATGGGATCGCATTGAAAACGAGGTAAAGAAAAACAACAAAAAACTTCAAATTTTAGCATTTATTAAAAATGTGACAATCATATTTATTTGAGAATACGTCTTTATAGGTGGAAAAACAATATAGTCTACGCTTATATTCCGTATCCAGATTGATAAAAAATAAAATTAAAACATCAATATTAATCGTTTGATTCAATAAAGTTAATTGACGTTAAATCTAGATTGCATTAACTAAACTTAAACTCTGCGCTGAAGAGCGGTTCATTAAACAATAGCAAATTTTTTGCATACCTTAATAAAGAAGAAGAAAAAAATACGTAACATTAATGTAGAATAAAGGACCAGACATAAGTAATAAAAAGTGCTTGGATACAATCAATAACAGTAAACATTAAGGTAAAAACAACAGCAAACAATGGAATTAAAAATAACTGTCTGTTTCCCCTCGATCTTATACAGTTAAAAAGGTACATGCAGCTCTTTTTTACTACTACTTGAGACATGAAACAACACGTTCGTTCTAATAATAAAAATCAACGATGACATCACGAAACTAATCCAAAAACTACATATAATGATAAATTAGAAGTTGACAACAAGAAAAGGCCTTCAACTACAATGTTCAAATGTTAACAAAATTAAGTTGTTTTTTTTTAATTTATATTTTTTAAAATTATTATTTAATTTTTAAAAAGAGAAATGATGTTTTCCATTAACAAATCCTAGGTGACTTCAGGTATTTAATTTTTGTTTTGTTTTTGTTTTACATGTATGTTTTAAAACTAAACTTAGCAATGAGTGAAGGAAAACGCTGCATGTCAGAAAAGTGTTCTGCCTATTGATCCAATAGATTTGTACAGCATCGGGACTTTAAAATGGGTAAAGGGAAAACACCTAAGTCCGATTTTTTTTTTCTTTTTAAAACTATTTTTGTTTCTTTAAATTTAAGCTATCAAAACGTTTATTTGTTCAAAATATATGATATTTGACATGGCAGCAATGGCCCTGAGTTACGAAAACCCTTATAGGTCCCGTTGGGGAATCTCCCGGCAACTCAAAATAATTAAAACAACTAAGCACAGTGTTTTGTTTCGAATAATGAATTATTTAAAAGGACTAAGGCTAAGGACTATTGGAAAAAACAAACTAGTGGTTAAGTTAAGACAGATAGCGACTGGTCACCAGCATATGCGGAGAAGTTAAAAATAAAAAAAGAACAACGCATTCCTAGATATTCAAAGTATTTTGAGTGTCAAAGACTACTTTTAAAACATTCCCACAAGATTATATGATTTTGTTATACACCAGACCAAAAAGAAAAATTTATTTTCTAAATTTGTAATATCATTAAATCGAAAGTAAACACAAAATGTCGTACTGAAATAATTCTAAAACAAACCAAAAAATGTGTTAAAATACTTTTTAAAAAAAACAGCACAAAAATAAGGTTGTACACACGCAAAGGGCGAAGAGTGTGAGGCGAGACATGAACACATCAACATTAGTGGTGGAACCGTAGAGTGTCATGACAGATAGTGGGGGTGGGGAAACAAAGTTTGGGTTTTTTAAAAACAAAAACCAAAAAAAGAAACAAAAAAAAAACCACATGTAGATTTTTAAAAATCGCAAGACAACATCAAAATGCAGCGACCTTGACATTAGAAGGTCGTTACTGTACCTTTGAAAACCAAGCCCCGTTTAAGCCTATAAACCAAGGTATCTTCGGTTCCAGCTAAAAAGTTGAGACAGACAATCAGGTAATAATGTAAGTCAAATGACACGAGATGGCGGGATAGTGTGAATGGGCGGGTGAAGAATGGTCAATCAAAACGTTAACATGAGAAGGATTGTAAAGCACCAGTCTAAAACAGATAATGCTCTCAATATTCTTCGACTAACTCTCATTTTGACTTGTCGTGTCAACGAAAATCTATATTTAATAATTCTTAGAATAGACTTGGGTAATGGTATTGACCAATTCTCAGAATAACTTATTATTCTACTATTACTATCGATTGACAACATGAAATATCATCAATGAGTGGGAAAACACAATGACATGTCTTCAGCATACAAAAAAGTTTGTTTGTAAATTATTAAGAGACCAAGTGACACCTCCTCTTCTCTTGTTCAGTTGAAAGGTAGTTCACCTCTTATATCAGTCTTAGCTATAACTTACAAATTATAGGAAGTCCACCCATTGAAATCTCTACGTCTTTCATGAACAATGCTCCATTTTTTTAAAGCATATAATGAGTTCAGATCTCATAGCAATAAAAATAATAATTATCAAAATTATTATGTTTTGATTATTTTTTATTTATTTTTTTGAGTGGTTTGGGGGGGCAGGCGGGGCTTTAGTTACATTTTCTTTATATAAATAATTCGTTTATATTTTGGGTCATGGATCGACATGGTTTGCGTTGACACCTTTCCATGAGTCGTCAAAACAGACAAGTCTTAAGTCAGACCAGGTTGAAGACTGGCACAAACCAGGGGGCAATGCAGAGTGGTGTAGATCTATAGGCAAGCGGGTTGAGATGCTGCTCTGGTGGGAGGGAGTGTGCAGTTCGGATAAGGGAGTGTGCAATTCGGATAGGAGAGTGCGCAGTTGAGATAGAGTGTGCATTTTTCATAATGGAAATGTTAAGACACGAGTGCTGTTGGAAAGGGAATTTTTGCAGTTCTGAATGCAGCGGATGCAGCAGCTCTAGATGGATTGGAAGCAAAATTTCATTTGAAAACCTATAAAGCAAATAAAATTTTAAACTTAAATTTTAAAAAATTTAAATTTAAAAAAAAAGAAAAGAAGAATCAATTAGTTTTTACATGCACTGTAACCAAAATCTTCATGGCTGAAATTATCGTGTTTTTTGGTTTGTTTGTTTGTTTGTTTGTTTTTGTTGTTATTATTTTTTTTTAATATTTTTTTATATATATTTTTTTTTTT
>MUZC01004473.1:235789-257809 GCA_002072015.1 Radix auricularia | reverse complement strand
AAGATCGGGTCTACGCACCTATTGTGGTCTGGGTTAAGATCTGGTCTACTCATCTATTGTGGTCTGGGTTAAGATCGGGTCTACTCACCTATTGTGGTCTGGGTTAAGATCGGGTCTACGCACCTATTGTGGTCTGGGTTAAGATCTGGTCTACTCATCTATTGTGGTCTGGGTTAAGATCGAGTCTACTCACCTATTGTGGTCTGAGTTAAAATCGGGTCTACTCACCTATTGAGGTCTGGGTTAAGATCGAGTCTATTCACCTATTGTGGTCTGGGTTAAGATAAGGTCTACTCACCTATTGAGTTCTGGGTTAAGGTCGGGTCTACTCACCTATTGTCTGGGTTAAGATCGGCTCTACTCTCCTATTGTCTGGGTTAAGATCGGCTCTACTCACCTATTGTCTGGGTTAAGGTCGGGACTACTCACCTATTGTCTGGGTTAAGATCGGCTCTACTCACCTATTGTCTGGGTTAAGGTCGGGTCTACTCACCTATTGTCTGGGTTAAGGTCGGGTCTACTCACCTATTGTGGTCTGGGTTAAGATCGAGTCTATTCACCTATTGTGATCACTGATCTGGGTTAAGATCGAGTCTACTCACCTATTGTGGTCTGAGTTAAGATCGAGTCTACTCACCTATTGTGGTCTGAGTTAAGATGAGTCTACTCACCTATTGTGGTCTGATTTAATATTGGGTGCTCAAGGGGCTCCACGTACATTCTGTACCCGATCAGTTTCCCGTTAGTAAACTGCGGGGGTGACCACGAAAGGGAGATGACTCTTGGAGATGGTGTTGACAAGGACGTTATGTAAGGTGGCGTGGATGGCGCTGAGGAACAAAGCCATGATTACATGGTGGTTAAGGTAAGTAAGGTGGGGTGGATGATGCTGTGGAACAAAGCCACGATTAAATGGTGGATAAGGGGTGTAAGGTGGGGTGGATGGTGCTGGAACAAAGCCATGATTACATGGTGGATAAGGGGTGTAAGGTGGGGTGGATGATGCTGGAACAAAGCCACGATTACGGGGTGTTTAAGTGATGTAAGGTCCGGTGGATGATGCTGGAACAAAGCCATGATTACATGGTGTCTAAGTGATGTAATGTGGGGTGTATGATACTGGAACAAAGCCATGATTACATGGTGTCTAAGTGATGTAAGGTGTGGTTGATGATGCTGGAACAAAGCCATGATTACAGATTACATGGTGTCTAAGTGATGTAAGGTGTGGTTGATGATGCTGGAACAAAGCCATGATTACATGGTGTCTAAGTGATGTAAGGTGGGGTGGATGATGCTGGAACACAGCCATGATTACATGGTGTCTAAGTGATGTAAGGTGTGGTTGATGATGCTGGAACAAAGCCATGATTACATGGTGGATAAGTGATGTAAGGTGGGGTGGATGATGCTGGAACAAAGCCATGATTACATGGTGTCTAAGTGATGTAATGTGGGGTGTATGATGCTGGAACAAAGCCATGATTACACGGTGTCTAAGTGATGTAAGGTTTGGTTGATGATGCTGGAACAAAGCCACGATTACGGGGTGTTTAAGTGATGTAAGGTGTGGTTGATGATTCTGGAACAAAGCCATGATTACATGGTGGATAAGTGATGTAAGGTGGGGTGGATGATGCTGGAACAAAGCCATGATTACATGGTGTCTTAGTGATGTAAGGTGGGGTGGATGATGCTGGAACAAAGCCATGATTACATGGTGGATAAGTGATGTAAGGTGGGGTGGATGATGCTGTGGAACAAAGCCATGATTACATGGTGGATAAGTGATGTCAGGTGGGGTGGATGGCGCTGAGGAACAAAGCCATGATTACATGGTGTCTAAGTGATGTCAGGTGGGGTGGATGATGCTGTGGAACAAAGCCATGATTACATGGTGTCTAAGTGATGAAAATTAATGGCCGAATTAGCGTAAAGCTGATAAAGATCAAATTGAAATTGTATTCATGCTGAATCATAATGAGTGTAAAATGTATAACATAATGTTGTATCTAAAATCCACTAATATTCTTAAAGTGATTTAATAATTTTTTAAATGATAAAGTCATGTTTTCAGGGTTTTTTAAAAATATATTTTTCCTCTTCATTGTAATAGTTGAAAGTTCCCCTGTTACCTACTGTCAGTGTAACCCATGACGTCAACCTCTACCCCTCAAGTCCCACCCCCTATGACCGGCTTACCTCCTTGGGCCAGTGTTGTTATTTCGGCTGTCTCGTTGGAGTACATGATGTGGTCCGGCAGTGGTGACAGCAGGGCGAGCACTTTGAACTGTCAACAAAAACGCTCTGTATCAAGGTCAAAGTCACAACAAACGAGAGCGAAGGTCTGCGAGGTCTCTAGTTCAGGAATCATAGTATAGGTCAACATTGTTTGTATTAATTCAGCAGCAGCATTGTCAAGGTCACTGTCTTGAACATCAAGGTCAACATTGTTTTTATTAATTCAGCAGCATTATTGACAAGGTCACTGTCAGAAAACACGGATGTCAACATTCAAAGTATTGTTTACGAGAAATTAGCCTAAGTCAAAGATGATACAAAATTAGTTTTAAAATTCAACTAACCCAATCCAGCTTTGGCAACGCGTACAAAGGTAAGTCTGTAACAAATTTCGCAAGATTTTTCTACATGCCCAACACTGAAAACAAATCAAAAAGTTCAAACCTTGTAGGTGACGTAAGGATGAAGTGACGTCAACTCTATTCGTCCGTCTCCGGAGAAGGCCGTGTCGCCATGGAGATGCCAGCCATTGTCCACGCCCACCATCTTCTTCTGCAGCTTGTAGCTGACTTGGCTGAGAATCGGAGTTTTCCATTTCAGAGTTAACGAGGTGGCGTTGAGAGTTTCCCTGTCTAGAACCGGTTGGTCCAAATAACCGATATTGTCTGAGAGAAAAAAGAAGCGTGTTCGTTTTACAAGTGGTTTTAACACCCCCCCCCTTCCCATCCACACACAAACACATTCTCATAAACATTTTTTTTTTAAAGTTTAAAAAAAAAAAATTAAATAAAAGTGTACTAAAAGATAGTGTTATTCAAGTCTTATCCTTTGAGCAAAATTGTTGAAAATGTTTCGACACCAGACCTAAGCTACAAAGTTCACACATAAAGCATTGTATTTATTTGTTTCATCTTATTTATGTCATTTAAACAATTTTCACGCAGTCGAAATAAAGAATAAATAAACTTTATCACATTGCTATTCGTTGCCTAAGAAACGTGTCCCTGTTGCATTCATTACAAGGCAAACATTGAGTGTTGAAAGCACCTCACCTTTAATAACTATTGAGTAACGGTCAAGAGCAAATATACATCCCTGGATGCAGTTGCGCATCTGTGAAATAAGAGAAAGATAATTAGTTTCGGAAACGGTTTTATTCTTATAAGAAATACCGAGATGATGATTTTGTGAACGAGAAATGAGAGACAATGTTCTTATATATCAATATTAATATTATTATCTAATATATATAGCTGAAAGTTTGTCTGTTTGTTACCAATACAAATCCACACCGTTGGACCCAGAGTGGTGAAATTTTGCATTGAACCCCAATTTGACCCGGAAAAGGTCATAGGCTATGTTTCAACCCCAGGTGACCACCCCTGGGGTCTGGGGGCCCATTATTTTGCTTTTTCCTTATACGAGCTATATAAAAATGACTAATTCTCCTATTTTGCGAGAGGTGAAAGCATAAAACTTTGGGTAGTTGTTAACTATACTTCTACGATGGTAACAGGTGAAAACAATATTTATATTATCACTTACTGGGGTCCGGAGGCCCAAATTTAGTTTTTTTCTTATATTAAAAACTGGCTCATCACTAATTATCTAACTCTCCATGTAGGTAGAAGCATGACACTTTGGTAAATTGTTGAGTAGCCTATCAGAACGATTATTGGTGTTAAAAAAATTAAAATCATAAATGGTGGGGCCTGGGGGCCCAAAAACTATTTTTTTAAAAAATACTGAAAATCGCTACTTATCCACTTTCCCGTGTAGATAGAAACATGAAACTTTTGGAATTTGTTATGTACACTTCCGCGATGGTAACATGTAAATAATTATTTAAAGTATCACTCATTGGGGGTCGGGGGCCCAAATGTATTTTTTCTTATATAAAAACTGACTCATCACTTATTCTCCAATTTCCCGTGTAGGTAAAAGCATGAAACTTTGCAAAGTTATTGAATAGCCTATTGTGACAATTATTGGCGAAAAATAATTTTAAATATCACACTCATGGGGGCCGGGGGCCCAAAAGCGTTTTTTTCCCTTACTAGGACTATATAAAACATGAAAATCCCTAATTATCCTATTTTCCGCGTAGGCAGAAGCATGACACTTTGGTAAATTGTTAAGTACACTTCCACGATGGTAAAAATTGAATATAATATTTAAATTATCACTTCCCGTGGGCCCAATTAATTTTTTTCTTATATTTGTTGTCTGTCTGTCTGTCTGTTCTTTAATAACTCATGATCCAGACAACCCAGTAAAATGAAATTTGGTAAACGTACACACAATCATATGGGGAAGGTTCTTAAATAGGTTTCATTCCATAAATTCACACACATGGGCGCCGGGGGCCCAAAAACGTTTTTCCTTATTTGAGCTATACAAAAATGAAAATCAACAATTTTTCTATTTCTCGAGGAGGTAGAAGCATGAAATTTTAGGATATTGTTGAGTACACTTCTGCAATGGTAACAGGCAAAAATATATTTATATTACCTCTTTCTGGGGGCTTGGGGCCCAAATGTAGTTTTTTCCCTTATATGAACTATATATAAAAACTGAAAATCACTAATTATCTTATTTTACGGATAGACAGAAGTATGAAACTTTGGCAAGTTGTTAAGTTCCCCGACGATATTTTGCGAGAAAGAATTTTAAACTTCCCACTCATTAGGGGCCGGGGGCCCAAAAGTAGTTTTTTCTTATATTAAAAACTCACTCATCACTAATTCTCAAATTTACCGTGTAGATAAAACCTTGAAACTTTTGGAAATTCTTGAGCATACTCTCCCGTCAATAATAGCAATCGTTCCATAAATTCCCACTCATGGGGGCCGGGTGCCCAAAACGTTTTTCTTCGCTTTATTTGAGGTATATAAAATTGAAAATAACTAATTCTCCTATTTCCCGATTAGGCAGAAGCGTGAAATTGTAGGATATTGTTTAGTACATTTCCTAAATTATCACAGGCGAAAATATATTTCAATTATCACTTTCTGGGGTCCAGGGGCCCAAATGTTTTTTTTCCCTATATGAGCTATATAAAAATGGAAAATCACTAATTCTCCTATTTCCCGTGTAGGTAGAAGTATGAAACTTTTGCAAGTTGTTAAGTCCGCTATCCCGACGATAATTTACAAGACAAAATTTTAAATATCCCCCTCATGGGGAGCCGGGGGCCCATATGTAGTTTTTATTTTTTACTTATATACGCTATATACATACTGAAAATCCCCCATTCGACTATTTCCCGTGTAGGTAAAAGAATGAAAATTTGGGATATTGTTAAGAACACTTTCCTAACGCTAATTTGCAAAAAGAATTTTAGAATCCCCATTCTTGGGGGCTAAGGTCCCAAATGTAGTTTTTTCTTATATTAAAAACCGTATTATCTCTAATTCTCAAATTTACCGTATACGTACAGACATGAAACTTTCGGAAGTTTTTAAACTCTCTCTCCCAACAAAAATGGAGAAAAAGTCTCTTAAAATTCTCACTCAGGTCGGGGCTGCTGTGCCAAAATATTTTTTTTCTTAAATAAGCTGTATTTCACATCTCCAATGGTAACATGTGAAAACATATTTAAATTATCTCTCTAAGGGGGCCGGGGCCCAATGTAGTTTTCTTATTTATATGAGCGATATAAAAAGTGAAAATTACTAATTCTCCTACTTCCCGTTTAGGTAGAAGCATGATACTTTGGGAAGTTGAGCGATACATATCCGCAATGGTAAGAGGAGTAAAAAGAACTCACTCCCCTGGGGGCGGGGCCCAAATGTATTTGTTCTGACATAAAAACAGACTCATCACGTATTCTCTAATTTTAGGTGACGGTAGAAGCATAAAAGTTTGGAAATTTGTTGAGGAGGCACTCACGACGAAAATTAACAAATAAAAATGTTAAAACTCCTGTTCATGGGGGGCCGGATGCCCAAATACGTTTTTTCCTTACATGGGCTTTATAAAATTTAAAAACCACTAATTCTCCTACGTTCGAGTAGGTAGAAGCATGAACTTTTCGGAAGTTCTTGAGTACACTTCTGCGATTGTAACAGGCGAAAAAAATATTTATAACACTTCTTGGGAGCCTGGTGTTGTTTTTTAAATTTCATATAAGCTATATACAAATTGAAAATCTTTAATTCTACTATTTGGAATTATGGGAATTCGGAAAGTTGTTAATTACACTACCACGATCTTGCAGTCTTAACTGGTGTGCCAGAGTCTTGGGATTGCTGGTATAGAATTTAAGACACTATGCTTTTCGGATAGGCAATTGTATTTGACCTGCTTCAATATAAATGTTTCCTTTTACTTCATGTCAATAAACAGTATGTAGGCCTATGCTTCTACAGAAAACCTCATTTAAAACCCGTGAGAAGCCGGGTACTTGCCTCTAGTTATATATAAAGATAACCATATTTGGAAATTGATCGTTGTAAATATTATGTTAATTATACCGAGTTAAATGTAATAAAAAAAAATTGGGCTCACCCCCGCCCCCAATCCCTAAAAAACAAAAATACAAAATAAACAATATATTTTATAGGAATTTATAGGAATGATATTTTAAGCGAACAAATATTGTTTAAATAAAACCAAAAAAAAAATGCTAAGATTTATTAATAGGCCATATTTATGTGTAAACGCCTTCAATGCGACTAATAAACGTATAAACTAATAAATTGTACTTCACAAAAAACATTTTCATGAAACATTACCTACCTAACCTCAGCAATTAATAAAATGTAGAACATACAAAGAATGTGGACACGCCCCCAACAACAATCAAAGGAACTTAACAAACGAGCTCAGACATCTTCGACTTTGATCTAAAACTTATTGCGTCTCAGGAATGTGAAACATTTCAGATTAAAATCACCAAAGAAGGATAGTATCTTGTAATTGTTAAGCCATATGTCAAGTCAAAGACTTTGAATCATGTCATATTAGACTCCTTGAACAAAACGATATGGGATCGTGTTATTTCATACTCCTTGAACAAAACGATGTGAAATCGTGTTATATTATACTCCTTGAACAAAACGATGTGAAATGGTGTTATATTATACTCCTTGAACAAAACGATGTGGGATCGTGTTATATTATACTCCTTGAACAAAACGATGTGGGATCGTGTTATTATATACTCCTTGAACAAAACGATGTGCGCGCGCACGATCAAACTTGTGATGAACCGGAAACTGAGAGAAGGGGACGAGAGAACCGGACACTGGGAGAAGGGGACGAGAGAACCGGACACTGAGAGAAGGGGACGAGAGAACCGGACACTGAGAGAAGGGGACGAGAGAACCGGACACTGAGAGAAGGAGACGAGAGAACAGAAAATGGAGATAACTGGACACTGAGTTAACCGGACAACGAGACAGCTGGACACCAAGACTACTGGATACTGATGAAACCGGACATCGCAAGGGCTGATAACAATTTGTAAATTCGTTAAGTCTTTTAAAAAAATATTTTTGATCTTCAAGATACAGCCATAATAAAGAAATGTATTTCAAGTCTTATAAAAAAAAACTCTTTTTTTTTTTTAATTAAATTTTTAAAAACAACATTATCGCCAAATGGAAGACTAGAGTAAATCTCGTTCAGGTTAACAAAATCAACATTTTAATATATGTCGTTTACAATCTCCTTAATTCTAGGAAAGGCGCACCTTAGAGAGAAAGGTTGGTGAATTAGATCAGTAAACTCTTTCTAGTGGTCTGGTGGTGGGGCGGTTCACGCGGCTTTAAAAAAAAAAGGTGTTGACGTCATCAATTTGTCACGTGGTCAAGGTACAGAAAGTTCGTGTGTTTGGGCCACCACGATCTGTTGGGTCGCAACTATAGTGACGTTGAAATGGGATTGTGTGCATTGATTTGAGCATTAGATTCAGTAGTAGAACTTTAGCAAAAAGTAAAAAGGCTTTGAGTATTAATTCAGTAGTCGAACTTACAGTACAAATGATCTGACCATTAATTCAGCAGTATATACAACTAACATGCACGGGAGTCGATTCATTGGCAAATCCTATATATATTCAGAAATGTGGATGTTAAAGATGATTGTAGAATGATAATTTTTCATTAGCATTTTTTACTGCAAACAATGTGGATTTCGGTTTACCTTTTTAATAGATCTTACGACCAAAACATCCGTCGTTTTAAGACCAAAACGACGGATGTCCTAATTCGAGAGCTACTATTTGCGGATGATGCGGCACTAACAGCACATACAGAATCTGGTTTGCAACAACTCGTGTCAAGCTTCTCCAATGCCTGCAAAGAATTTGGTCTGCAAATCAGCTTGAAAAAGACAAACATCATGGCCCAAGACACTCGACCTCCTCCTACCATAAATATCGATAATGAAAACTTGGAGGTTGTGGACACCTTCACCTACTTGGGATCCAAGGTCTCCAATACACTGTCCATTGAAGAAGAAATAAACAGCAGAATTGGCAAGGCAGCCGCAACAATGGCTAAACTAAATAAGCGGGTCTGGCAAAACACCAAGCTAACGGAGAAAACCAAACTGTGCGTCTATCGAACCTGTGTCATCAGTACACTACTATATGGGAGCGAGA
Organism: Radix auricularia; assembly: GCA_002072015.1. Lineage (NCBI taxonomy): Eukaryota > Metazoa > Mollusca > Gastropoda > Lymnaeidae > Radix > Radix auricularia. The sequence continues at coordinate 248,961 of MUZC01004473.1, read as the reverse complement.
CATGGACCACTTATACATCACAAGAGCGTAAGCTTAACAGCTTCCATTTGAGATGCTTGCGCCGCATCCTTGGTATTAAATGGCAAGAAAAAGTGCCTAATAGTGAGGTACTAACGCGTGCCAATACCCAAAGCATGTTCTCAATTCTTAGTGAAAGACGCCTGAGGTGGCTAGGACATGTCAAAAGAATGAGCCCCGGCCTCATCCCGAAGGACCTCCTATATGGTGAACTTGCTTCAGGAAAGAGGAAAACAGGTCGCCCACGCTTGCGATTTAAAGATGTCTGTCAAAGGGACATGAAAGCAGCCAAAATACATACAAGTGTCTGGGAGTGTAAGGCAGAAGACCAATCTACGTGGCGCACAGTTGTCAAAGAGGGCGTCATAGTAGCCGAGGAGCGAAGAATGGAGGAGCTGCAGACAGAAGAGCTAGGAGAAAGCCCAAAACATTTGGAAGCACAGAACTCGTGTGTAAAAACTGTGGCAAAGACTGTCACTCAAGGATAGGACTGCACAGTCACTCGAGGAAATGCAACCCAACCCAACGGTGATGCACCACCGTCTCGCGAGACGGAAGGATGCCGGAATGAAGATCTTACGAATGGTGGAAATAGTACAGTAGTACAAAGTACTTTGATTGAATATTTTATGAAAATGTGTGTGTGTGTTTATAATAATAATTTTATTTTACGAAATTTAAAATGCGCTACAGAAAACAGTTAAAATTTAAAAAATAATCTATTGCTTGCATGTACGCAACATTTCCACCTTTAAGTTGATTGGTACGAAGTGATATTTGGCAATAATTTCAGGCACGGTTGTTTGAACATTTTCATAAATGTTTTTACCAGAAACGTCAACACACCGCCCACGACTTAACATTACTTTAAAAAAAAAAATGTTGTTTTTTTTAAAAAGTAAAAATAATTCATTCCTATTTAAAACATCTTTATTGAAAACCTGCATGTTTCTTTCATGTCATCAGAAACTCGCGTGGAGGTTGGGGGGTGGGGGGCGTGCAGAACGCGTTACAGATGGTGTGAAACCATCACATCAGAAGTATGTTTACATTATACGGAAAGTGGAAAAGGTGTGGGACTAATTAAAGCTGGTCGCAAGGGTGATGTCCCGTGATTAGACAACGTCACATGACGTTTTAACAAATGTTTTCAAAAAATGTATGACGTCTGATGGGACGAGCAGAATCAAAGGAACCTGGGATATCAATTAAAGCCAGTGGCAGCCAAATATGAAAAATATATTGAACACAAAAACTCGGTGTGGTGAGAGAGAGAGAGAGAGAGAGAGAGAGAGAGAGTGTGTGTGTGTGTGTGTGTGTGTGTGTGTGTGTGTGTGAGAGAGAGAGAGAGAGAGTGAGAGAGAGAGGAGGGGAGGGTGTGTGAGAATGAGAAATGGGAGAGATAATTTGAGAGAGGGGGTGTAAGAGGGATCGAAAGGAAGAAAGGGGGTGGGGATAGAAAGGGAGGACTGTGGGAGGGAAAGAGAGAGAAAGAGTGAAAGAGTGAGAAAGGGGGGGGAGAGCGTAAGTGTAAGCGGGAAAGAAAGAGGAGGAGAAAGAGGGGTAAGAGTAAGAGGGACAGCGAGAGAGAGCGAAAGAATGAGAAGGGGGAGAGTAAACGATAAAAAAAAAGAGAAAGGAGTGAATCGCATTACGGATTAAACAGGTTAGGATAAAAAGATCCCGGAGATAAAACCACGTTACTGGAGGACGGCCCGATGGAGTAAAAGGGATTCCGACATAAATTGCCGTCTTTATATCCCCTTTCCTGCTCGGTTCCCATCATCGTCTTCCTTTCTCACCATTCTCCCCCGCTCCCCCCCCCCCACTAGCCTCTTGCCTCTACACTAGCACGCGGTAAGGAGAGAGGACAATGTGCATTGGATTTTTCTCTCGGCGGGATGTCCCCCCGTATATAGCCGTCTGCTAACATCGTCCGGAGGAAAATGTCCATCGTTAACTGTACTAATTCCTACAAGATGTTGCACGCCGTAACCAGCATGTCCTCCCCACACTCCCCCCACCCCAGCTACCTCTAGCCCCCCACCCCAGTGGTAAGCCAATCATGTTCAATCTCTGACTAGCTTCAGAGCGATACAGACCAGAGAGCTTTGGGAATAACTTGATGGAATTTTTTTTTTAAAGAAGAAAGAAACCCTACTTGTGTCCGGTGGTAGTAGAAACTAGGAAAGCCAACACATTATCATCATTTAAAACTCTAATAAGAATGCAGGACTAAACACAAACGACAGATAAGCGTAGGACGCAATAATATTCTGTATAGAAAGAGCGTATGTATCAGATAAGATGGTGAGCTTTTGTAAAAATTGAATGAAGATGCTTGGCGTTTCGGTTAGAACACTCATCCCTTTAAACATGACAAAAACAAACACGAAAAAGACGAAGAAAAGAGCAATGGCAATATTTTCAACCTATTCGCCATTTTATCTCATTAAGTTTCCTAAATTATGGAAACAGGAACATAAAACGTATGATAAAACAGAGGGCTTAAAAGTGTAATATATTTTTATGTTCTTTCCGAATTAAATGTAATATATATTAAAAGTATAATGACCCCGAACCACCTTTCCCCAGCCTTCCCACTCAAACTGACTAATCATGCCCTTTTTTCTTTTTAGACAGATATTCATATTTCACATATATTTTTTTAAATTAAAGAAAAATATATAGAAATATATAAAAGCTAGCCACTGCTGATTTCCAAAAGTACACAACTTTTGTTTAACTCTCGAATAATTTGAAATTCTAACACCTATGAACAATGTTTGTCCTACACAGTGCGGATGATTAAAAATATCTACTGAGTTTTGTATGAGTCGCGTGCCTTACACATAGAAACATTCGCTTTTTTCTTATCAAATTAAATTGTTTGTGCATGAATCCAAAACTATGAGAGAAGTAAAGCAATGGTGAGAATGTTTAAAATAGAAATGTTTTAGGAACAGACAGTTGTAACGTATAGTCTTTTTTTTTTTTTTTTTTTTTTTTTTTTTTAGAGTTTTCTGGACAATTGTGTTTATATTAGCCATTGGGCGTTTGTCAAGCGTAAGAAATATTACTGTGAGGACATATTGTTTCGTTAAAATTGAAATCGCTCTCTATTACTTGGCTTACTGCCTCCGTTTCACAATCAATAATGTCAAGTCATTTTTAGCGACTCTATCTTGCGGTCATCGAATTCAACGCAAAATGAACACGTCATACCCAATAAAGAAATAATTAAATGGCTAATTTTTGAGAATACATTAACAAAAATATAAAATATTACACCAGGAGATGTAGAATTATTAAAATTGCGATTTAACGAAAAAAAGAAAAAACAACAACACGTTTGACGCACGTTTTCTGAAAGCTCCTGTATTCTCTTGGGACATTCGTAAATAAGTCAGTTCTACCAACCCACCCCAACCCCACAAACCAAAGAAGAAAAAAAAACAACTCTTGTCTTCAGCAGCCCAGTGTTCATTACGGTTAATACACAATGCATCGGCCCCAATGTCGTTATTAATATGCGGGAAAACCCGGTCGGGTCAGCGGGAGATCTTAACTTTCTTATGAATAATAATTGATCGTTTTCCCGTACAATTCTCAGGGGCGGCCTGTCAAATATCTTACATTCATTTTCACTAACTTTCTGCCAGCGAGCAGCGACATTTTTTAACCAATTTTTTTATACACTTCCTCTCAAGGGAACATTGACATGCCCAACCAATGTCTTATTTTATTACCGATAAAACATTCACCAACACTTGAAGTGATGTCTCTTACAAATGGGTGTAGCCCCCTGGGACCCTTTGAGAGTTACAACATGCACAGCTACAACAGCCGTGTGTCGTTAGAACATGCACAGCTTCAACGGCCGTGTGTCGTTAGAACATGCACGGCTTCAACAGACGCGTGTCGTTAGAATATGTAAAGCTTAACAGCCGTGTGTCGTTATAACATACACAAGTTCATTAGTCGTGTGTCGTTAGAACATACACAGCTACACTAGTCGTGTGTCGTTAGAACATACACAGCTACACTAGCCGTGTGGCGTTAACAAATTAATGAATATAGATACAAGGGGTTTTTGTACCATCAAATATATTGCACCACAAACGATTGCCAGAAAATAATATTTAATTTGTATTTGCAATTGCGCACGGCAAAAAGTTTACGTTAAAAAAATGCTTACCATGGAGGAAACAAATGACTTTTATTTACGATTTTTTTATTTTTTTATTATTTTTTTTTTTGGTGTGGTCAAAAAAGAAAGTTAAGTAAAATCCAGACACATATTTTCTGTAATAAATGTACATATTTTTATTTCTTTAAAAGTTAATGTTAGTTTATTTTTGTTGCTATGCTGACCCGCGTACTGTGGCTTATCTTATAGTCTAAATATTATTTAGAAAGTCAATTAAGGTGGGCTATTATGAGTGCCATGTTGTGTTGTTGCCGAAATGGATTGTCTGTTAGACCACATCCTGTACCGTCAGAGAATTTTGGTGAGCGATTCGTTAAGTCGTACTCAACAAGTGATGTTATAGCAAGGAATGTGACAACAAGTGATGTTACAGCAAGGGATGTGACAACAAGTGATGCTATAGCAAGGAATGTGACAACAAGTGGTGCTATAGCAAGGAATGTGACAACAAGTGATGTTACAGCAAGGGATGTGACAACAAGTGATGCTATAGCAAGGAATGTGACAACAAGTGGTGCTATAGCAAGGAATGTGACAACATGGGAAGTTAAAACAAAGAATCTGACAACAGATGGTGCAATAACAACGGATATTGACGTTTAATAACAGGAGATTTGACATCATGGAATGTTATAAAAAGGGGTGTTATTACAAAGATGTTAAAACGAGTAGTCCAGATTAACAAAAGAAAAAAAAATACAATGAAGCACGTAAAAAGCAAAGGAACTCAACACAAAAAGATGTTACAACATAGGGTATCATAAAAAGCGATTTCAGTTACCTGATCTTGGCTTGGGGACTGAGGACCGGTCACATTGACAATCTGAAAGAAAAAAAAATAGAGAGAAATATAGAAAGTTGAAGACAACAAATGTGAGAAGATTAATTAACAACTGAAATGACGTCATCGTGCAGGTGTTTCGGGGGATCTGACAAAAACCGTTAGTTCCAAAGCAGTGATATCTTCAGGTGTTTTATTTTGAGGGGGAAAAATTTTTTTTTTTTTTTACTTGCTTCAAATCATGTTAACAAATGCACCTGGATAACAGTTTGAGCTTCTACCAAACGGCACATTAAGAGGGGCCTGCCTTAAAGAATAGGAGGACCTAGGTGAAGTGAATTTGGCGGTCCTCAATGTGATAGAAAAATAAAATAATGAATATAGAAAGATTCGTGTGCTAGGCTCCCACTAAATGATGAGACTAATCGGAGGCCCGAGTGGGGCTGCCTAGTTTGCATATGCCTAAAGCCGGCCCTGCAATAAGAAGGTACGTTACCTTTTCGTTTCATGTACGCCTTTGCTAACTTTAAGAGTCCTCTTTCTCGTTCATAAACTGTCTTAATACGAATACGAATTAATATACATATATATAATTTTTACTGATAAATTTAATATTAACCTATTATCAAATACAATGAATGAATCTCTGATTCCGCATTGCTTACATTTAGTAATATCTAATTCAGTGAGTGAAAACTTCCCGTCAATTTAAGGGAAATCAGGACCCTTATGAATCGGTGATAAATCAAAGCAATCGAATACATTTTCCAAGTGACTATAATTTGGAATCATGATGAAGAAAAGAAATCGGATACGGGGTCTGACGGCGCTGTGATGATCACGGTATGGAAATAAAGTAATCGAAGCTAGCAACTAAAGACCTAAATCATGCGCCTATGATGGAATATTTAGTACCACGAGCTTACCGCGCAGAAGAGATCGATCCATTAATTCATCACCCCACCCCCTTCCCTATACCCATTTAATAACTTCACTCCGACCACTGTGACATGTACTACGTAACTATCCCCCACCAACTCCCTTCCCTACCCACCACTTCCACCGTTCAGATATCCCGTCATGCATTTTTCTGAAGACAATCTCAGAGAAACGGAAATGCAAAAGTTTGGCGGAAGGGTTGTGGGTGAGGGGGTGAGGGTGGAAAGATGCAATTTTAATTTGATCTTATTAAAAGAAGAAAATGAGGGGGGGGGGTTCCGTCTGGGCGCTGGTCAATTATTTATTTTTATATTTTCAATTTCCCCTCTACAACTCCCCCCAGCTCTCCCCTCCCCACATCTCAGCGTAAGGCAGCTCGGTATGGTTAGATAATCTAGATCAAATCCATCACGGAAAAAAATAATGTATAAACGAGTTAATATGATGGGGGATATATTTTTAGGCCGTTATTTTTTTTTTCTTTCTACGCATTTTTTTCTCTCAAAAATATGATATCGCTTCTATAAAGCGGTGCTGGGGAATGCGATGGACAGGAAGAAATGAAGATCTATACATAAATATTTATAAAAGTTGGGGAGCGTTGTAAACGCAATGTGGAAGCAGGAAGGTATATTACTGGGTTGGTGAGGCGGAGGCCTGTGGGTAGTCATGGGGTTGGGTTGGGGGGAGGGGGTCAGTGGATATTTATCTCTAATTTGGAAAACATGATCAGCTGGGTGCTGCGCAGAGGATGACGCGCACTTCCGATTATTTTTTAATGAAAAAGATCTGGGGAGATGGGGGTGGGGGTGGGGGGCTTACAGAGACGTTATGAAAAAAGCATGCATGGAATTTCGTTTGAAGATGTTGATATACCTAACATTGAGACAATTAAGATTTAGTTATTGACATTGACTGAATCTTACAGCGGCGAACTACGTCACACTGGAGTTTTTGCTGGGGAAAAACGGAGCAATAACTCAAAGTTTAAGACTCCAATAAGTGCATTAGATCATGTGCCTATTTTTCATACTCCTTACATTTGGGGATTGAGGTAATCAAATATACCATATGAATAACGTGCAATGTATGCAAGAATCATCAAAATTTCAATATTCTGCTGTGTTCCCCCCCCCCTTCCCCAGGTATTTACAACTTAAGTTTAATAAGGTTTGTACTAAAAAAAAAAACCTGACGACTAGAGTTTTTTCATTTCAAGACGTACATCTTTTGATAGAGCTTACGGGCTATTCAGTTTGGAGAATTTCATGAAGATATTGATCGAATATTCGATGATTCCATTTAGATTGATCATTGTTAATTAGACCAGTTGCAACAGTGTCACCAGTGGAGATTATGAAATGGATGGTGGACCATTGGAACAGTATGAGGTGGTTGGTGGACCAGAGAAGCTTATCAACTCGATGGTGGAGCTTATGAAGGGGTTAGTGGACCAGGGAAGGGGTTGGTGGACCAGTGAAGGGGTTGGTGGACCAATAAAGGGGTTGGTGGACCAGTGAAGGGGTTGGTTGACCAGTGAAGGGGTTGGTGAACCAGTAAAGGCGTTGTTGGACCAGTGAAGGGGTTGGTGGACCAGTGAAAGAGTTGGTGGACCAGTGAAGGGGTTGGTGGACCAGTGAAGGAGTTGGTGGACCAGTGAAGGGTTTGGTGATGAATGGGTTGGTGGAACAGTGAAGGGGTTGGTTGACCAGTGAAGGGGTTGGTGGACCAGTGAAAGGGTTGGTGGACCAGTGAAGGAGTTGGTGGACCAGTGAGGGGTTGGTGGACCAGTGAAAGAGTTGGTGGACCAGTGAAAGGGTTGGTGGACCAGTGAAGGAGTTGGTGGACCAGTGAGGGGTTTGGTGATGAATGGGTTGGTGGAACATTGAAGGGGTTGGTGCATGGACCAGTGAAGGGGTTGGTGCATGGACCAGTGAATGGGTTGGTGCATGGACCAGTGAAGGGGTTGGTGCATGGACAAGTGAAGGGGTTGGTGCATGGACAAGTGAAGGGGTTGGTGCATGGACCAGTGAAGGGGTTGGTGCATGGACAAGTGAAGGGGTTGGTGCATGGACCAGTGAAGGGGTTGGGGCATGGACCAGTGAAGGGGTTGGTGCATGTACCAGTGAAGGGGTTGGTGCATGGACCAGTGAAGGGGTTGGTGCATGGACCAGTGAAGGGGTTGGTGCATGGACCAGTGAAGGGGTTGGGGCATGGACCATAGTAAAACTGTTTCAGGACGAGAGACATAAGGACTGTACATTTGTTCAATGCCCCCAGAGCTGTATTTTTAGGTAGACCAGAGACGAGGTCGGTGAGAGACAAGGGGATATGTTGTTAGAGATTTTGGGGCGTCGGGAAGAGGGTGAGACAAGGGGTCCTGAGATGGTTTGATTGATAGGATTGCGACGTGTAAAGAAGGAAAAGAAATCAATTTTCCTGCATGCCGAAAAATCCAATTTTTTCAAAAACTGAGTCCACGCAAGAAGAAGAGAAAAGAAAGAAAAAAAAAAAGACGCTGAGTTTAAATTGATCTTGAACCGAGGAAGGAAGAAAAGGCATGCGAAATAGGAGCACGTGACCAAAGTTAACCAATGAGTGGTGGCCGGCAGACACTAGATAACTCCGACGGTAAACATTGACAGGAGGAGATAGCTGAACACAAAGTTTTTTTGAGGTATGGCAGGCCTCTGGCTTCTGGGGAAAAGGGAGAGATCTATGGAGAAAGAGAGTGAAGGAAACAGAATTGGTGATGTTAGAGTGTGTCTCACAGAGGGAGGGTAGAAATCGGTGATGTTAGCGTGTGTCTCACAGAGAGAGGATAGAAATTGGTGATTTTAGAGTGTGTCTCACAGAGAGAGGATAGAAATCGGTGATGTTAGTCTGTCTCACAGAGCGAAGATAGAAATTGGTGATTTTAGAGTGTGTCTCACAGAGAGAGGATAGAAATTGGTGATTTTAGAGTGTGTCTCAAAGAGAGAGGATAGAAATTGGTGATGTTAATCTGTCTCACAGAGCGAGGATAGAAATTTGTGATTTTACAGTGTGTCTCACAGAGAGAGGATAGAGATTGGTGATTTTAGAGTGTGTCTCACAGAGAGAGGATAGAAATTGGTGATTATAGAGTGTGTCTCACAGAGAGAGGATAGAAATTGGGGTGATTTTAGAGTGTGTCTCACAGAGAGAGGATAGAAATCGGTGATGTTAATCTGTCTCACAGAGCGAGGATAGAAATTGGTGATTTTAGAGTGTGTCTCCCAGAGAGAGGATAGAAATTGGTGATTTTAGAGTGTGTCTCACAGAGAGAGGATAGAAATTGGTGATGTTAGAGTGTGTCTCACAGAGAGAGGATAGAAATCGGTGATGTTAACCTGTCTCACAGAGCGAGGATAGAAATCGGTGATGTTAATCTGTCTCACAGAGCGAGGATAGAAATTGGTGATTTTAGAGTGTGTCTCACAGAGAGAGGATAGAAATTGGTGATGTTAGTGTATGTCTCACAGAGAGAGGATAGAAATTGGTGATGTTAGTGTATGTCTCACAGAGAGAAAATAGAAATTGGTGATGTTAGTGTATGTCTCACAGACAGAGGATAGAAATTGGTGATGTTAGAGTGTGTCACACAGAAAGGATAGAAATCGTAACTGACATAACACAAAAGAGAGAAGTGACAAAAGTAACCCAAAAAAAAGGACAAGAAGGGACACAAGTAACAAGAAGTGACAAGAAAAGACAAGAAGTGACAGAAGTAACAAGAAGTGACAAGAAAAGACAAGAAGTAACAATAAGTAACAAAAAGTGACAGAAGGTGTAAATGACTATGAAGGAGGTCAACAGATAACTAACAACTACGTATAGCAGACAGAAGCTGAGTGTAGTAGCAACGTTATAGATGATACTAAGTGTTAAGTGTTAGACAACAAAAATCATTTTTACGCCGTCGGAAATAAAAATGATTTTAAATCATTAATAATAAGACAGCAATTAAAGCCAAACTTGCTTTTTGCCCCTCTGGGGGAACCCCACCTCTTATTCTCCTTTAGCTACGCCCTTGAGTGAAAGTGGGGTTATCAAATACGACGGAAGCTATTAGCGTTACTCTCACTGCACATTTAAATGACTCTGTTTTTAGTGAGTAACTAACTCCACAGATGCAAGCTCGCCTCGAGATCAGCGTTGCTAACAGATCATTTACGATGGAATTCAATTTGATGAAGGGGTGACTGCGGGGGGGGGGGGCAAATTGCCCATAATGTGCCTTATGTAAAAAAACAGTAAAATTTGCCCATAATATTTATTTATTTTAAAATATTTTAGAATTCAATTTTTAATTTTCGTAAATAATTATACTACCGATAAAAGAAACAAACGACCATCCGAGAATTGCTCATAATTTCTTCGTGATTTGTTTTAGAGTTTTGTGTCATTTCTTTCGACTTTTAATGATGTAATTTAATTTTTAAAGCAACCTAAAAACGCGTGATGAATTAACCCAGAATTATATTTTCATATCTAGTCTATTATTAAAAATATCTTTCTTTTTAATTTTTTAAAAATAATTTTCTTCTTTTTTTCTTCCCCTCTCGTCTTGTATGGGTAGCTTCACTGATTCCCGAAATGATTTTTTTTTTTTAATGTTCAAGGAAGAGCTGCAAAAAGGCCTATAACCAATGGTTGAACGCGAAAGAATCAGAAAGCTAGGGACAGTAAGGGCAGTGTATGGCACAGCGCTCACCAATCGGACACCCGGTGGCACTTCTGGTCCCTGTGGAGGGGGGGGGGTGCGAGTAATTCTTCTCAAGTTGAACCTGTTTACAGATTGGAGTGTCTGGATGCGCCGTGCTGAAATATTCAAGTACCTCCGAAAAGAAGCTTTGCCTATTTACCGCGTCCCTAAAATACATTCAGGTCTCCTGGCTATCAGGTGGGTATCGTGTGGCTATCAGGTGGCTATCGTTTGTTCCAATCTATTGGATTGTAGACTGCGGGAGCAAAAGCAAGGGAGAGGGGGGAGGAGATGTTGATTGGCTGTTGATTAGGTGTTGATTTGGCTGTGGATTTTATAGGTGGATTTAGCTGGTAGATTTGGACCGTGCATTTGGGGTGGCGGTAGGAGCTAAAGTCGATTCAGATTTTATTATGGACAGGGCGTATCGGGCACTTTTTGATATTGATTAGCCATGGCGTATACCTCCGACAGCTAGACAGCACCTGATCAGAAACGCATGATTTGGCTTCTTTGAAAATATAACGTAAAATTCCTGTATCAGTAAACCTTTAGAAACTGTTACGAAATCCGTGTATAATTTTTTTAAAGGGCTGTTTTTTTCAAAGCTAACGAAGAAACAAATCTAAATATTTGACATCATCACGTGCTTCAAATTTGTTTTTTTGTTGGTTTGTTTTTTTTTAATATATTTTTTTAAAATAAATAAAATTTTAGAAATGTTTTGTTAGCATAAATTTGAATTAATAATTAGCATATGACCTACCTCATGATATGAAGCTGTACACGCCCTTGGACAGCTTGAGTTGACGGCAGCTTCGTACAGGGTGCAGCCTTTCGAACACTGAGGAAGTGGTAAAAGAGATTTGTCAGTCCTATAAGTTAATACAGTTAAGAAAAAACATTTTAGAGAACAAAAAACAAAACAAACAAAAAAATAAAAAAATATTTTAAAAAAAAATATGGAGAAAAGATAACATTAAATAGAACCAAGAACCAGATTTTCTCATCAAATATTTGTTTCCATTCCCTCTACACAAATGATAAAATCAAGAAACCAACCATGATATCGTAATTCTAGGGAATACTTGAAGCTGAAAATTAAATTAAAGTCAAATATTTCAAGTGAATATTCTTGGTTATCAGTTTGACACCCCCCCCCCCCGTGGTTTAACAACGCCTTGTATCGTCCACGTATCCGTTATATCAATACTTCTGTCTCAGTGCATCATTTGAATAGAGGTCAAAGGTCAAAGTCATTCTAAAGTACGAAACCATGGACCATTGTCCTCCAGTGACCACACCACCGGGAAAACATCTCGGATAATCTGAATGCGAAGTGTCTTTAATATCCTTTGGTATCCCACTCCAAAAAACCCGTCTCGGGAAATTTGGGTGGGGGCGGGGTGCTGGAGAGCTGGGGGCGTCCAACCCATCTGATGTTCGCAGGGAATCATCTCAAATAAACACATCTCTTGGTAGGGTGCAAGGCTCCCTTAACTTAAGGACTCCAGAAGTGTTTAGAACGGAAAAAAGTGCTTTGATCTAAGGGAAGTGATTCACCACTTGCGCCACCGTGGAGTGGTCACAAAATGCATGCCGTTGAAATGCCGTTGAAGTACAAGTGATACACTTTTTGGCAGCCTTGTTGAATAGTTGATGCTTACTTTTTGATGTTATGACGGAAATACGATTAATATCAGCGGTTGGTTAACATTTTCCTGCCCCAATTACCCCCCCCCCCCTTTTTATCGTTTTATTAGTCAAAACCATTAAATCAACTGATTTTTAATTGGTAGAATTGTTTGACCAAACCATTAACCGTTAACGCTAATACTTATAGAGTCAACGATTAAACAAGTCTTTGAACAAAGTTCTGAATGGTCCCCTACAACACACAAGGTCTAATACTCGGTTATGTCAACATTGTTAGAGGAGGGCCTCCGATTTTCTTAAGACTTGTTTGTTATGTAACAAAGAGAACAAAGAGAGTGCCTCGTACTGTTTAACAAAAACAAGTCAACGAAGGAAGGGCTCTTACAAGACGTTTGAAATTTCGACAGCGTTAAATAAATCATTGTCCTGTTTTTTAAATCTAAGATGATCTCAGATATATTGACTATTGTCTTGCCGAAAGACCAAGATGGTGGGGGGAGGGGTATGGAGCAGCCTTGATCTTCTAGTAATAAAAACACTACACTGACCCCTCCTCCTTGCCTGCCCGCCATCTTCTGACAAAATACCCCCCCTCGTGTCGTGGGTCTGATGACGAAAATTGATCAATGCTTCTTGAGATATGCGAACCAACGCCTCGGGGGCATACAACTCATTCTTGCTTATCTGCCCCTGTGATTTCGTCAACGTTGTATTCCGTCGCGATCGAAGACGTCTGAAGTACATTCCCCATCCCCAACATTCCCCATCCCCGACATTCTCCATCCTCAACATTCCCCATCCCCAACATTCCCCATCCTCAACATTCCCCATCCCCAACATTC